>CM075173.1:162546099-162898599 GCA_037576465.1 Parascaris univalens
CACGCACGCAACACACGCACGCACGCAACACACGCACGCACGCAACCCACGCACGCACGCAACACACGCACGCACGCAACACACGCACGCACGCAACACACGCACGCGGCGCAACACACGCACTCAGGCACGTACGCAACATACGCACGCACGCACGCAACACACGCACGCGGGCAACCACGCACGCACGCAACACACGCACGCACGCAACACACGCACGCACGCAACAGACGCACGCACGCAACACACACACACACAACACACACACAACACACACACACAACACACACACGCAAGACGCACGCACGCACGCAACACACGCACGCACGCAACACACGCGCGCACGCAACACACACACACACACAACACACACACAACACACACACACACAACACACACACACAACACACACACACAAGACACACGCACGCACGCAACACACACAAGACAACAGACACACACACCACAATACAGACACACAACACAACACACACACACAACACACACACACACGCAACACACGCACACACGCACGCACGCACACACGCACGCACGCAACATACGCACGCACGCACTCACGCACGCACGCAACATACGCACGCACGCAACACACACACACAGCACTCACACAACGCACAAACGGAACACACACGCACGCACGCACAAGACAGACACACAACACACACCACACACAAAACACACACACACACACAACACACACACACAGAACACACACACACACGCAACACACGCACACACGCAACACACGCGCGCACGCACGCAACACACACACTCACGCAACACACGCACGCACGCAACACACGCATTCAGGCTCGCACGCAACATACGCACGCACGCAACAGACGCACGCACAAAACACACGCACTCACGCACGCCCGCAACACACGCACGCACGCAACACACGCACTCACGCAACACACGCACGCACGCAACACACGCACGCACGCAACAGACGCATGCACGCAACACACGCACTCACGCACGCAACACACACACTCACGCACGCAAGCAAAACACGCACTCACGCAACACACGCACGCACGCAACACACGCACGCACGCAACACACGCACTCACGCACGCAAGCAACACACGCACGCACGCAACACACGCACGCACGCAACACACGCACTCACGCAACACACGCACGCACGCAACACACGCACGCACGCAACACACGCACGCACGCAACAGACGCACGCACGCAACACACGCACTCACGCACGCAACACACGCACGCACGCAACAGACGCACGCAAGCAACACACGCACTCACGCAACACACGCACGCACGCAACACACGCACGCACGCAACACACGCACTCACGCACGCAAGCAACACACGCACGCACGCAACACACGCACGCACGCAACACACGCACGCACGCAACACACGCACGCACGCAACACACGCACGCACGCAACACACACACACACAACACACACACAACACACACACACAACACACACACGCAAGACACACGCACGCACGCAAACACACGTACGCATGCAACACACGCGCGCACGCAAACACAACACACACACAAATCACACAACACACACACACAACACACACACAACACACACACAACACACACACACAAGACACACGCACGCACGACACACGCACGCACAACACACGCACGCATGCAACACACGCGCGCACGCAACACAAAACACACACAACACACACACAACACACACACACAACACACACACACAAGACACGCGCACGCACGCATCACACACACACACAACACGCACACGCAACACACACACACAACACACACACACAGCACACACACACAAGACACACGCACGCATGCAACACACACACAGACAACAGACACACACACACAATACACACACACACACACAACACACACACACACGCAACACACGCACACACGCAATACACGCGCGCACGCAACATACGCACGCACGCACTCACGCACGCACGCAACATACGCACGCACGCAACACACACACACAGCACTCACACAACGCACAAACGGAACACACACGCACGCACAAGACAGACACACAACACACACACACACAAAACACACACATACACACAGCAGACACACACAGAACACACACACACACGCAACACACGCACACACGCAACACACGCGCGCACGCACGCAACACACACACTCACGCAACACACGCACGCACGCAACACACACACACAACACACACACGCAACACAGACACACAAGACACACGCACGCACGCAACACACGCACGCACGCAACACGTGCACGCACGCAACACAAAACACACACACAACACACACACAACACACACACACAACACACACACAACACACACACACAACACACATACACAACACACACACGCAAGACACACGCACGCACGCAACACACGCACACACAACACACACAACACACACACACAACACACACACACAAGACACACGCACGCACGCAACACACGCACGCATGCAACACACGCGCGCACGCAACACAACAAACACACACAACACACACACACAACACACACACAAACACACACACACAACACACACACACAAGACACACGCACGCACGCAGCGCACGCTCGCACGCAACACACGCACGCCCGCAACACACGTACGCACGCAACACACGCACGCACGCACGCAACACACACGGAACACACACACACACAAGACACACACACAACACCCACACACACAAAACACACACACACAACACACACACAACCGAACACACACACACACAAGCAACGAACGCACACACGCAACACACGCGCGCACGCACGCAACACACGCTCGCACGCAAGACACGCACGCACGCAATACACACACTCACGCACGCAAGCAACAAACGCACGCACGCAACACACGCACGCACGCAACACACACACACAATACACACACAACACACACACACAACACACACACACACACACACACACAACGCACACATACAACACACACATCACACACACACACACACACACATAACACACACACGCACGCAACATACGCACGCACGCAACACACGCACGCACGCAACACACGCACGCACGCACGCAACACACGCACGCACGCATGCAACACACGCGCGCACGCAACACAACACACTCATAACACACACACGCACGCAACATACGCATGCACGCAACACACGCACTCACGGAACACACACACGCACGCACGGAACACACGCACGCACGCAACACACGCACTCACGCACGCAACACACACACTCACGCACGCAAGCAACACACGCAGTCACGCAGCACACGCACGCACGCAACACACACACACAACACACACACAACGCACACACACAACACACACACACAACACACACGCACGCACGCAACACACGCACGCATGCAACACACGCGCGCACGCAACACAACACACACACAACACACACACGCAAAACACACACACAACACACACACAACGCACACATACAACACACACATCACACACACACAACACACACATAACACACACACGCACGCAACATGCGCACGCACGCAACACACGCACGCACGCACGCAACATACGCACGCACGCAACACACGCATGCACGCAACACACGCACGCACGCAACACACGCACGCATGCAACACACGCGCGCACGCAACAGACGGAACACACGCACGCAAGCAACACACACACGCTCGCAACACATGGACGCATGCAACACATGCACGCACACAACACACGCACGCACGCAACACACGCACGCAAGCAACACACACACACACAACACACACACAACACACACACACAAACACACACACACAACACACACGCACGCACGCATCACACACACACACAACACGCACACGCAACACACACACACAACACACACACACAGACACACACACAAGACACACGCACGCATGCAACACACACACAGACAACAGACACACACACACAATACACACACACACACACAACACACACACACACGCAACACACGCACACACGCAATACACGCGCGCACGCACGCAACACACGCACTCACGCACGCACGCACTCACGCACGCACGCAACATACGCACGCACGCACTCACGCACGCACGCAACATACGCACGCACGCAACACACACACACACAGCACTCACACAACGCACAAACGGAACACACACGCACGCACAAGACAGACACACACACACACACACACACAAAACACACACATACACACAACAGACACACACACAACACACACAACACACACACACAACACACACACACAACACACACACAACACACACACGCAACACACACAAACACAACACACACACAACACACATATACAAGACACACAACACACACACACACACACACACAACACACACACGCACGCAACATACGCACGCACGCAACACACACACGGAACACACACACACACAAGACACACACAACACCCACACACACAAAACACACACACACACAAAACACACACAACCGAACACACACACACACAAGCAACACACGCACACGCGCAACACACGCGCGCACGCACGCAACACGCGCACTTACGCACGCACGCAACACACGCACGCACGCACGCAACACACGCACGCACGCACGCACGCAACACACGCACTCACGCAATACACGCACGCACGCAACACACGCACGCACGCAACACACGCACGCACGCAACACATGCACGCACGCATGCAACACACGCACGCACGTACGCACGCAACACACGCACGCACACAACACACGCACGCACGCAACACACGCACGCACGCAACACACGCACGCACGCAACACACACACGCATGCAACACATGCACGCATGCAACACGCGCACGCACGCAACACATGCACGCACGCAACACACGCACGCGCGCAACACGCGCACGCATGCAACACATGCACGCACACAACACACGCACGCACGCATGCAACGCATGCACGCTCGCAACACATGCACGCCGCACGCAACACACGCACGCACGCAACACATGCACGCACGCATGCAACACACGCACGCACGCAACACACGCACTCACGCACGCAACACACACACTCACTCACGCAAGCAACACACGCACGCAAGCAACACACGCACGCACGCAACACACTCACGCACGCAACACACACACACAACACACACACAACACACAACACAACACACACACAACACACACACGCAACACACACACACAACACACACACACGCAACACACGCACGCACTCAGCACACGCACGCACGCAGCACACGCACGCAGACACGCAACACACGCACACACAAAACACACGCATGCACGCAACACACACACGCACGCAACACACACACAACACACACACACAACACACACACAACACACACACACAAGGCACACGCACGCACACAACACACGCGCGCACGCAACACAACAAACACACACAACACACACACACAACACACACACAACACACACACACAACACACACACAAGACACACGCACGCAACATACGCACGCACGCAACACACGCACACACGCACGCACGCAGCGCACGCTCGCACACACCACACGCACGCACGCAACACACGCACTCACGCACTCAACACACGCACGCACGCAACACACGCACGCACGCAGCACACGCACGCATGCAATACACACACAGACAACACACACACAACACACACACACAACACACAAACACAAGACACACGCACGCACGCAACACACGCACGCACGCAACACGTGCACGCACGCAACACAACACACACACAACACACACACAACACACACACACAAGACACACGCACTCACGCAACACACGCACGCATGCAACACAACAAACACACACAACAAACACACACAACACACACACAACACACACACAGAACACACACACGCAGCACACACACACAACACACGCACAACACACACACACAACACACACACGCAAGACACACGCACGCACGCAACACACGCACACACAACACACACAACACACACACTCAACACACACACACAAGACACACGCACGCACGCAACACACGCACGCATGCAACACACGCGCGCACGCAACACAACAAACACACACAACACACACACACAACACACACACAACACACACACACAACACACACACACAAGACACACGCACGCAACATACGCACGCACGCAAGACACGC
Source organism: Parascaris univalens (assembly GCA_037576465.1). Taxonomy (NCBI): domain Eukaryota; kingdom Metazoa; phylum Nematoda; class Chromadorea; order Rhabditida; family Ascarididae; genus Parascaris; species Parascaris univalens. The sequence continues at coordinate 162,552,261 of CM075173.1, forward strand.
ACGCACGCAACACACGCACGCACGCACGCAACACACGCACGCACGCAACACACGCACTCACGCACGCAACACACACACTCACGCACGCAAGCAACACACGCACGCAACACACGCACGCAAGCAACGCACGCACGCACGCAGCACACGCGCGCACGCAACACAACACACACACACACAACACACACACAACACACACACGCAAAACACACACACAACACACACACAACGCACACATAAAACGACACATCACACACACACAACACACACATAACACACACACGCACGCAACATACGCACGCACGCAACACACGCACGCACGCACGCAATACACGCAGGCAAGCAACACACGCACGCACGTACGCATGCAACACATGCACGCACGCATGCAACACATGCACGCTCGCAACACATGCACGCACGCACGCAACACACGCACGCATGCAACACATGCACGCATCCACGCAACACATGCAGGCATGCAACACACGCACGCATGCAACACACGCACGCGCGCACGCAACACACGCACGCCAGCAACACATGGACGCACACAACACACGCACGCACGCATGCAACACATGCACGCTTGCAACACATGCACGCACGCGCGCGACAGACGCACGCATGCATGCAACACATGCACGCATGCAACACACGCACGCACGCAACACATGCACGCATGCAACACACGCACGCACGCAACACATGCACGCACGCAACACACGCACGCACGCATGCAACACATGCACGCTCGCAACACATGCACGCCGCACGCAACACACGCATGCTTCCAACACACGCACGCATGCAACACACGCACGCACGCAACACACGCACGCACGCGCGCAACACACGCATGAAAGACATGCACGCACGCACGCAACACACGCAGGCATGCAACACACCACGCATGCAACACATGCACGCATGCACGCAACACACGCAGGCATGCAACACACGCACGCACGCAACACACGCACGCACGCATGCAACACGCGCACGCGTGCAACACATGCACGCACACAACACACGCACGCACGCATGCAACACATGCACGCTCGCAACACATGCACGCCGCACGCAACACACGCATGCTTCCAACACACGCACGCATGCAACACACGCACGCACGCAACACACGCACGCACGCGCGCAACACACGCATGAAAGACATGCACGCACGCACGCAACACACGCAGGCATGCAACACACCCACGCATGCAACACATGCACGCATGCACGCAACACACGCAGGCATGCAACACACGCACGCGCGCAACACACGCACGCACGCATGCAACACACGCACGCATGCAACACATGCACGCATGCACGCAACACACGCAGTCACGCAACACACGCATGCACGCAACACACGCATGCACGCAACACACGCACGCACGCGCGCAACGCACGCACGCATGCAACACACGCACGCACGCATGCAACACACGCACGCATGCAACACATGCACGCATGCAACACACGCACGCATGCAACACATGCACGCATCCACGCAACACATGCAGGCATGCAACACACGCACGCATGCAACACACGCACGCACGCAACACACGCACGCGCGCACGCAACACACGCACGCCTGCAACACATGGACGCACACAACACACGCACGCACGCATGCAACACATGCGCGCTCGCAACACATGCACGCCGCACGCAACACACGCACGCACGCACGCAACACACGCACGCATGCAACACATGCACGCACGCATGCAACACACGCACGTATGCAACACATGCACGCACGCGCGCAACAGACGCACGCATGCATGCAACACATGCACGCATGCAACACACGCACGTACGCAACACATGCACGCACGCAACACACGCACGCACGCATGCAACACATGCACGCTCGCAACACATGCACGCCGCACGCAACACACGCATGCTTCCAACACACGCACGCATGCAACACACGCACGCACGCAACACACGCACGCACGCGCGCAACACACGCATGAAAGACATGCACGCATGCACGCAACACACGCAGGCATGCAACACAAGCACGCACGCAACACACGCACGCACGCATGCAACACGCGCACGCATGCAACACATGCTCGCACACAACACACGCACGCACGCATGCAACACATGCACGCTCGCAACACATGCACGCCGCACGCAACACACGCATGCTTCCAACACACGCACGCATGCAACACACGCACGCACGCAACACACGCACGCACGCGCGCAACACACGCATGAAAGACATGCACGCACGCGCGCAACACAGGCAGGCATGCAACACACCACGCATGCAACACATGCACGCATGCACGCAACACACGCAGGCATGCAACACACGCACGCACGCAACACACGCACGCACGCATGCAACACACGCACGCATGCAACACATGCACGCATGCACGCAACACACGCAGGCACGCAACACACGCATGCACGCAACACACGCATGCACGCAACACACGCACGCACGCGCGCAACACACGCATGCAACACATGCACGCATGCAACACACGCACGCACGCAACACACGCACGCATGCAACACACGCACGCATGCAACACACGCACGCACGCAACACACGCACGCGCGCACGCAACACACGCACGCCTGCAACACATGGACGCACACAGCACACGCACGCACGCGCGCAACACACGCATGAAAGACATGCACGCACGCACGCAACACACGCAGGCATGCAACACACCCACGCATGCAACACATGCACGCATGCACGCAACACACGCAGGCATGCAACACACGCACGCACGCAACACACGCACGCACGCATGCAACACACGCACGCATGCAACACATGCACGCATGCACGCAACACACGCAGGCACGCAACACACGCATGCACGCAACACACGCATGCACGCAACACACGCACGCACGCGCGCAACACACGCACGCACGCATGCAACACATGCACGCATGCAACACACGCACGCACGCAACACACGCACGCATGCAACACACGCACGCATGCAACACACGCACGCACGCAACACACGCACGCGCGCACGCAACACACGCATGAATGACACGCACGCATGCACGCAACACATGCACGCATGCACGCAACACACGCAGGCACGCAAAAACACGCACGCACGCATGCAACACACGCACGCATGCATGCAACACACGCACGCATGCATGCAACAGACGCAGGCATGCAACACACGCACGCATGCAACACACGCACGCATGCAACACACGCACGCACGCAACACATGCACGCACGCACGCAACACACGCACGCACGCGCGCAACACACGCATGCAAGACATGCACGCACGCACGCAACACACGCAGGCATGCAACACACGCACGCATGCGACACACGCACGCATCCAACACACGCACGCATGCATGCAACACATGCACGCATGCAACACACGCACGCACGCAACACAACAAACACACACAACACACACACACAACACACACACAACACACACACACAACACACACACAAGACACACGCACGCAACATACGCACGCACGCAACACACGCACACACGCACGCACGCATGCAACACACGCACGCACGCACGCAAAACATGCACGCACGCATGCAACACACGCACGCACGCATGCAACACGCGCACGCATGCAACACATGCACGCACACAACACACGCACGCACGCATGCAACACATGCACGCTCGCAACACATGCACGCCGCACGCAACACACGCATGCTTCCAACACACGCACGCATGCAACACACGCACGCACGCAACACACGCACGCACGCGCGCAACACACGCATGAAAGACATGCACGCACGCACGCAACACACGCAGGCATGCAACACACCACGCATGCAACACATGCACGCATGCACGCAACACACGCAGGCATGCAACACACGCACGCACGCAACACATGCACGCATGCACGCAACACACGCAGGCACGCAACACACGCATGCACGCAACACACGCATGCACGCAACACACGCACGCACGCGCGCAACACACGCAGGCATGCAACACACCCACGCATGCAACACATGCACGCTCGCAACACATGCACGCCGCACGCAACACACGCACGCACGCACGCAACACACGCACGTATGCAACACATGCACGCACGCGCGCACAGACGCACGCCTGCAACACATGGACGCACACAGCACACGCACGCACGCGCGCAACACACGCATGAATGACACGCACGCATGCACGCAACACATGCACGCATGCACGCAACACACGCAGGCATGCATGCAACACACGCACGCATGCATGCAACAGACGCAGGCATGCAACACACGCACGCATGCAACACACGCACGCATGCAACACACGCACGCACGCAACACATGCACGCACGCACGCAACACACGCACGCACGCGCGCAACACACGCATGCAAGACATGCACGCACGCACGCAACACACGCAGGCATGCAACACACGCACGCATGCGACACACGCACGCATCCAACACACGCACGCATGCATGCAACACATGCACGCATGCAACACACGCACGCACGCAACACAACAAACACACACAACACACACACACAACACACACACAACACACACACACAACACACACACAAGACACACGCACGCAACATACGCACGCACGCAACACACGCACACACGCACGCACGCATGCAACAGACGCACGCACGCACGCAAAACATGCACGCACGCATGCAACACACGCACGCACGCATGCAACACGCGCACGCATGCAACACATGCACGCACACAACACACGCACGCACGCATGCAACACATGCACGCTCGCAACACATGCACGCCGCACGCAACACACGCATGCTTCCAACACACGCACGCATGCAACACACGCACGCACGCAACACACGCACGCACGCGCGCAACACACGCATGAAAGACATGCACGCACGCACGCAACACACGCAGGCATGCAACACACCCACGCATGCAACACATGCACGCATGCACGCAACACACGCAGGCATGCAACACACGCACGCACGCAACACATGCACGCATGCACGCAACACACGCAGGCACGCAACACACGCATGCACGCAACACACGCATGCACGCAACACACGCACGCACGCGCGCAACACACGCATGCAACACATGCACGCACGCACGCAACACACGCTCGCACGCATGCAACACACGCACGCATGCAACACACGCACGCACGCATGCAACACACGCACGCATGCAACACATGCACGCATGCAACACACGCACGCGCGCAACACGCGCACGCACGCGCGCAACACACGCATGAAAGACATGCACGCACGCACGCAACACACGCAGGCATGCAACACACGCACGCATGCGACACACGCACGTATGCAACACATGCGCGCACGCACGCAACAGACGCACGCATGCATGCAACACATGCACGCATGCAACACACGCACGCACGCAACACATGCACGCACGCAACACACGCACGCATCCAACACACGCACGCATGCATGCAACACATGCACGCATGCAACACACGCACGCACGCAACACACGCACGCATGCAACACACGCACGCATGCAACACACGCACGCACGCAACACACGCACGCGCGCACGCAACACACGCACGCCTGCAACACATGGACGCACACAACACACGCACGCACGCGCGCAACACACGCATGAAAGACATGCACGCACGCACGCAACACACGCAGGCATGCAACACACCCACGCATGCAACACATGCACGCTCGCAACACATGCACGCCGCACGCAACACACGCACGCACGCACGCAACACACGCACGTATGCAACACATGCACGCACGCGCGCAACAGACGCACGCATGCATGCAACACATGCACGCATGCAACACACGCACGCACGCAACACATGCACGCACACAACGCACGCACGCACGCAACACACACGCACGCGCGCGCAAACACACGCATGAAAGACATGCACGCACGCACGCAACGCACGCAGGCATGCAACACACCCACGCATGCAACACATGCACGCATGCACGCAACACACGCAGGCATGCAACACACGCACGCACGCAACACACGCACGCACGCATGCAACACACGCACGCATGCAACACATGCACGCACGCATGCAACACACGCACGCATGCAACACATGCACGCATGCAACACACGCACGCGCGCAACACGCGCACGCATGCAACACATGCACGCATGCACGCAACACACGCAGGCACGCAAAACACGCACGCACGCATGCAACACACGCACGCATGCATGCAACACACGCACGCATGCATGCAACAGACGCAGGCATGCAACACACGCACGCATGCAACACACGCACGCATGCAACACACGCACGCACGCAACACATGCACGCACGCACGCAACACACGCACGCACGCGCGCAACACACGCATGCAAGACATGCACGCACGCACGCAACACACGCACGCATCCAACACACGCACGCATGCATGCAACACATGCACGCATGCAACACACGCACGCATGCAACGCAACACACACACAACACACACAACACACGCACGCAACACACGCACGCATGCAACACACGCGCGCACGCAACACAACAAACACACACAACGCACGCACACAACACACGCACAACACACACACAAGACACACGCACGCAACATACGCACGCACGCAACACACGCACACACGCACGCACGCATGCAACACACGCACTCACGTGCGCACGCACGCTCGCACGCAACACATGCACTCACGCATGCAACACACGCACGCACGCACGCAACACATGCACGCACGCATGCAACACACGCACGCACGCAACACACGCACTCACGCACGCACGCAACACACGCACGCACGCACGCAACACACGCACGCACGCAACACACGCACTCACGCACGCAACACACACACTCACGCACGCAAGCAACACACGCACGCAACACACGCACGCAAGCAAACGCACGCACGCACGCAGCACACGCGCGCACGCAACACAACACACACACACACAACGCACACACAACACACACACGCAAAACACACACACACACACACACACAACGCACACATAAAACACACACATCACACACACACAACACACACACACAACACACAAACACAAGACACACGCACGCACGCAACGCACGCACGCATGCAACACACGCGCGCACGCAACACAACAAACACACACAACACACACACACAACACACACACAACACACACACACACACACACACAAGACACACGCACGCATGCAACACAACAAACACACACAACAAACACACACAACACACACACAACACACACACAGAACACACACACGCAGCACACACACACAACACACGCACAACACACACACACAACACACACACGCAAGACACACGCACGCACGCAAACACACGCACACACAACACACACAACACACACACACAACACACACACACAAGACACACGCACGCACGCAACACACGCACGCACGCAACACACGCACGCATGCAACACATGCACGCATGCAACACGCGCACGCACGCAACACATGCACGCACGCAACACACGCACGCGCGCAACACGCGCACGCATGCAACACATGCACGCACACAACACACGCACGCACGCATGCAACGCATGCACGCTCGCAACACATGCACGCCGCACGCAACACACGCACGCACGCAACACATGCACGCACGCATGCAACACACGCACGCACGCAACACACGCACTCACGCACGCAACACACACACTCACTCACGCAAGCAACACACGCACGCAAGCAACACACGCACGCACGCAACACACGCACGCACGCAGCACACTCACGCACGCAACACACACACACAACACACACACAACACACACACACAACACACACACAACACACACACGCAACACACACACACAACACACACACACACGCAACACACGCGCGCACGCAACACACGCACTCACGCACTCAACACACGCATGCACGCAACACACACACGCACGCAACACACACACAACACACACACACACAACACACACACAACACACACACACAAGTCACACGCACGCACACAACACACGCACGCACGCAACACACGCACGCATGCAACACACGCGCGCACGCAACACAACAAACACACACAACACACACACAACACACACACAACACACACACACAACACACACACAAGACACACGCACGCAACATACGCACGCACGCAACACACGCACACACGCACGCACGCAGCGCACGCTCGCACACACCACACGCACGCACGCAACACACGCACTCACGCACTCAACACACGCACGCACGCAACACACGCACGCACGCAGCACACGCACGCATGCAATACACACACAGACAACACACACACAACACACACACACAACACACAAACACAAGACACACGCACGCACGCAACACACGCACGCACGCAACACGTGCACGCACGCAACACAACACACACACAACACACACACAACACACACACACAAGACACACGCACTCACGCAACACACGCACGCATGCAACACAACAAACACACACAACAAACACACACAACACACACACAACACACACACAGAACACACACACGCTGCACACACACACAACACACTCACAACACACACACACAACACACACACGCAAGACACACGCACGCGCGCAACACACGCACACACAACACACACAACACACACACACAACACACACACACAAGACACACGCACGCACACAACACACGCACGCATGCAACACACGCGCGCACGCAACACAACAAACACACACAACACACACACACAACACACACACAACACACACACACAACACACACACACAAGACACACGCACGCAACATACGCACGCACGCAAGACACGCACGCACGCAACACACGCACGCACGCACGCAACACACGCACGCACGCAACACACGCACTCACGCACGCAACACACACACTCACGCACGCAAGCAACACACGCACGCAACACACGCACGCAAGCAACGCACGCACGCACGCAGCACACGCGCGCACGCAACACAACACACACACAACACACACACAACACACACACGCAAAACACACACACAACACACACACAACGCACACATAAAACAACACATCACACACACACAACACACACATAACACACACACGCACGCAACATACGCACGCACGCAACACACGCACGCACGCACGCAATACACGCAGGCAAGCAACACACGCACGCGCGCACGCAACACACGCACGCCTGCAACACATGGACGCACACAACACACGCACGCACGCATGCAACACATGCACGCTTGCAACACATGCACGCCGCACGCAACACACGCACGCACGCACGCAACACACGCGCGCACGCAACACATGCACGCACGCATGCAACACACGCACGTATGCAACACATGCACGCACGCGCGCGACAGACGCACGCATGCATGCAACACATGCACGCATGCAACACACGCACGCACGCAACACATGCACGCACGCAACACACGCACGCACGCATGCAACACATGCACGCTCGCAACACATGCACGCCGCACGCAACACACGCATGCTTCCAACACACGCACGCATGCAACACACGCACGCACGCAACACACGCACGCACGCGCGCAACACACGCATGAAAGACATGCACGCACGCACGCAACACACGCAGGCATGCAACACACCCACGCATGCAACACATGCACGCATGCACGCAACACACGCAGGCATGCAACACACGCACGCACGCAACACACGCACGCACGCATGCAACACGCGCACGCGTGCAACACATGCACGCACACAACACACGCACGCACGCATGCAACACATGCACGCTCGCAACACATGCACGCCGCACGCAACACACGCATGCTTCCAACACACGCACGCATGCAACACACGCACGCACGCGCGCAACACACGCATGAAAGACATGCACGCACGCACGCAACACACGCAGGCAAGCAACACACCCACGCATGCAACACATGCACGCATGCACGCAACACACGCAGGCATGCAACACACGCACGCACGCATGCAACACACGCACGCATGCAACACATGCACGCATGCAACACACGCACGCATGCAACACATGCACGCATGCACGCAACACACGCAGGCACGCAACACACGCATGCACGCAACACACGCATGCACGCAACACACGCACGCACGCGCGCAACACACGCACGCATGCAACACACGCACGCACGCATGCAACACACGCACGCATGCAACACATGCACGCATGCAACACACGCACGCATGCAACACATGCACGCATCCACGCAACACATGCAGGCATGCAACACACGCACGCATGCAACACACGCACGCACGCAACACACGCACGCGCGCACGCAACACACGCACGCCTGCAACACATGGACGCACACAACACACGCACGCACGCATGCAACACATGCGCGCTCGCAACACATGCACGCCGCACGCAACACACGCACGCACGCACGCAACACACGCACGCATGCAACACATGCACGCACGCATGCAACACACGCACGTATGCAACACATGCACGCACGCGCGCAACAGACGCACGCATGCATGCAACACATGCACGCATGCAACACACGCACGTACGCAACACATGCACGCACGCAACACACGCACGCACGCATGCAACACATGCACGCTCGCAACACATGCACGCCGCACGCAACACACGCATGCTTCCAACACACGCACGCATGCAACACACGCACGCACGCAACACACGCACGCACGCGCGCAACACACGCATGAAAGACATGCACGCACGCACGCAACACACGCAGGCATGCAACACAACCACGCATGCAACACATGCACGCATGCACGCAACACACGCAGGCATGCAACACAAGCACGCACGCAACACACGCACGCACGCATGCAACACGCGCACGCATGCAACACATGCACGCACACAACACACGCACGCACGCATGCAACACATGCACGCTCGCAACACATGCACGCCGCACGCAACACACGCATGCTTCCAACACACGCACGCATGCAACACACGCACGCACGCAACACACGCACGCACGCGCGCAACACACGCATGAAAGACATGCACGCACGCGCGCAACACACGCAGGCATGCAACACACCCACGCATGCAACACATGCACGCATGCACGCAACACACGCAGGCACGCAACACACGCATGCACGCAACACACGCATGCACGCAACACACGCACGCACGCAACACACGCACGCACGCATGCAACACACGCACGCATGCAACACATGCACGCATGCACGCAACACACGCAGGCACGCAACACACGCATGCACGCAACACACGCATGCACGCAACACACGCACGCACGCGCGCAACACACGCATGCAACACATGCACGCATGCAACACACGCACGCACGCAACACACGCACGCATGCAACACACGCACGCATGCAACACACGCACGCACGCAACACACGCACGCGCGCACGCAACACACGCACGCCTGCAACACAGGGACGCACACAGCACACGCACGCACGCGCGCAACACACGCATGAAAGACATGCACGCACGCACGCAACACACGCAGGCATGCAACACACCCACGCATGCAACACATGCACGCATGCACGCAACACACGCAGGCATGCAACACACGCACGCACGCAACACACGCACGCACGCATGCAACACACGCACGCATGCAACACATGCACGCATGCGCGCAACACACGCAGGCACGCAACACACGCATGCACGCAACACACGCATGCACGCAACACACGCACGCACGCGCGCAACACACGCATGCAACACATGCACGCACGCACGCAACACACGCACGCACGCATGCAACACATGCACGCATGCAACACACGCACGCACGCAACACACGCACGCATGCAACACACGCACGCATGCAACACACGCACGCACGCAACACACGCACGCGCGCACGCAACACACGCACGCCTGCAACACATGGACGCACACAGCACACGCACGCACGCGCGCAACACACGCATGAAAGACACGCACGCGCGCACGCAACACACGCACGCCTGCAACACATGCACGCTCGCAACACATGCACGCCGCACGCAACATACGCGCGCACGCACGCAACACATGCACGCACGCAACACACGCACGCACGCATGCAACACATGCACGCTCGCAACACATGCACGCCGCACGCAACACACGCATGCTTCCAATACACGCACGCATGCAACACACGCACGCACGCAACACACGCACGCACGCGCGCAACACACGCATGAAAGACATGCACGCACGCACGCAACACACGCAGGCATGCAACACACCCTCGCATGCAACACATGCACGCATGCACGCAACACACGCAGGCATGCAACACGCGCACGCATGCAACACATGCACGCACACAACACACGCACGCACGCGCGCAACACACGCATGAAAGACATGCACGCACGCACGCAACGCACGCAGGCATGCAACACACCCACGCATGCAACACATGCACGCATGCACGCAACACACGCAGGCATGCAACACACGCACGCACGCAACACACGCACGCACGCATGCAACACACGCACGCATGCAACACATGCACGCATGCACGCAACACGCGCAGGCACGCAACACACGCATGCACGCAACACACGCATGCACGCAACACACGCACGCACGCGCGCAACACACGCATGCAACACATGCACGCACGCACGCAACACACGCACGCACGCATGCAACACACGCACGCATGCAACACACGCACGCACGCATGCAACACACGCACGCATGCAACACATGCACGCATGCAACACACGCACGCGCAACACGCGCACGCATGCAACACATGCACGCATGCACGCAACACACGCAGGCACGCAAAACACGCACGCACGCATGCAACACACGCACGCATGCATGCAACACACGCACGCATGCATGCAACAGACGCAGGCATGCAACACACGCACGCATGCAACACACGCACGCATGCAACACACGCACGCACGCAACACATGCACGCACGCACGCAACACACGCACGCACGCGCGCAAAACATGCACGCACGCATGCAACACACGCACGCACGCATGCAACACGCGCACGCATGCAACACATGCACGCACACAACACACGCACGCACGCATGCAACACATGCACGCTCGCAACACATGCACGCCGCACGCAACACACGCATGCTTCCAACACACGCACGCATGCAACACACGCACGCACGCAACACACGCACGCACGCGCGCAACACACGCATGAAAGACATGCACGCACGCACGCAACACACGCACGCACGCGCGCAAAACATGCACGCACGCATGCAACACGCGCACGCATGCAACACATGCACGCACACAACACACGCACGCACGCATCCAACACACGCACGCATGCATGCAACACATGCACGCATGCAACACACGCACGCACGCAACACACGCACGCATGCAACACAACACACACACAACACACACACAACACACGCGCGCACGCAACACAACAAACACACACAACGCACGCACACAACACACGCACAACACACACACAAGACACACGCACGCAACATACGCACGCACGCAACACACGCACACACGCACGCACGCATACAACACACGCACTCACGTGCGCACGCACGCTCGCACGCAACACATGCACTCACGCATGCAACACACGCACGCACGCACGCAACACATGCACGCACGCATGCAACACACGCACGCACGCAACACACGCACGCACGCACACATAAAACACACACATCACACACACACAACACACACACACAAACACACAAACACAAGACACACGCACGCACGCAACACACGCACGCATGCAACACACGCGCGCACGCAACACAACAAACACACACAACACACACACACAACACACACACAACACACACACACAACACACACACAAGACACACGCACGCAACATACGCACGCACGCAACACACGCACACACGCACGCACGCAACACACGCACTCACGCACTCAACACACGCACGCACGCAACACACGCACGCACGCAGCACACGCACGCATGCAATACACACACACACACAACACACACACAACACACACACACAACACACAAACACAAGACACACGCACGCACGCAACACACGCACGCATGCAACACAACAAACACACACAACAAACACACACAACACACACACAACACACACACAGAACACACACACGCAGCACACACACACAACACACGCACAACACACACACACAACACACACACGCAAGACACACGCACGCACGCAACACACGCACACACAACACACACAACACACACGCACAACACACACACACAAGACACACGCACGCACGCAACACACGCACGCATGCAACACACGCGCGCACGCAACACAACAAACACACACAACACACACACACAACACACACACAACACACACACACAACACACACACACAAGACACACGCACGCAACATACGCACGCACGCAAGACACGCACGCACGCAACACACGCACGCACGCACGCAACACACGCACGCACGCAACACACGCACTCACGCACGCAAGCAACACACGCACGCAACACACGCACGCAAGCAACGCACGCACGCACGCAGCACACGCGCGCACGCAACACAACACACACACACACAACACACACACAACACACACACGCAAAACACACACACAACACACACACAACGCACACATAAAACAACACATCACACACACACAACACACACATAACACACACACGCACGCAACATACGCACGCACGCAACACACGCACGCACGCACGCAATACACGCAGGCAAGCAACACACGCACGCACGTACGCATGCAACACATGCACGCACGCATGCAACACATGCACGCTCGCAACACATGCACGCACGCACGCAACACACGCACGCATGCAACACATGCACGCATCCACGCAACACATGCAGGCATGCAACACACGCACGCACGCAACACACGCACGCGCGCACGCAACACACGCACGCCTGCAACACATGGACGCACACAACACATGCACGCACGCAACACACGCACGCACGCATGCAACACATGCACGCTCGCAACACATGCACGCCGCACGCAACACACGCATGCTTCCAACACACGCACGCATGCAACACACGCACGCACGCAACACACGCACGCACGCGCGCAACACACGCATGAAAGACATGCACGCACGCACGCAACACACGCAGGCATGCAACACACCCACGCATGCAACACATGCACGCATGCACGCAACACACGCAGGCATGCAACACACGCACGCACGCAACGCACGCACGCATGCAACACACGCACGCATGCAACACATGCACGCATGCACGCAACACACGCAGGCACGCAACACACGCATGCACGCAACACACGCATGCACGCAACACACGCACGCACGCGCGCAACACACGCATGCAACACATGCACGCACGCACGCAACACACGCACGCACGCATGCAACACACGCACGCATGCAACACACGCACGCACGCATGCAACACACGCACGCATGCAACACATGCACGCATGCAACACACGCACGCGCGCAACACGCGCACGCATGCAACACATGCACGCACGCACGCAACAGACGCACGCATGCATGCAACACATGCACGCATGCAACACACGCACGCACGCAACACATGCACGCACGCAACACACGCACGCATGCGACACACGCACGCATCCAACACACGCACGCATGCATGCAACACATGCACGCATGCAACACACGCACGCACGCAACACACGCACGCATGCAACACACGCACGCATGCAACACACGCACGCACGCAACACACGCACGCGCGCACGCAACACACGCACGCCTGCAACACATGGACGCACACAACACACGCACGCACGCATGCAACACATGCACGCTCGCAACACATGCACGCCGCACGCAACACACGCACGCACGCACGCAACACACGCACGCATGCAACACATGCACGCACGCATGCAACACACGCACGTATGCAACACATGCACGCACGCGCGCAACAGACGCACGCATGCATGCAACACACGCACGCACGCAACACATGCACGCACGCAGCACACGCACGCACGCATGCAACACATGCACGCTCGCAACACATGCACGCACGCATGCAACACATGCACGCTCGCAACACATGCACGCCGCACGCAACACACGCATGCTTCCAACACACCCACGCATGCAACACATGCACGCATGCACGCAACACACGCAGGCATGCAACACACGCACGCACGCAACACACGCACGCACGCATGCAACACACGCACGCATGCAACACATGCACGCATGCACGCAACACACGCAGGCACGCAACACACGCATGCACGCAACACACGCATGCACGCAACACACGCACGCACGCGCGCAACACACGCATGCAACACATGCACGCACGCACGCAACACACGCACGCACGCATGCAACACACGCACGCATGCAACACACGCACGCACGCGTGCAACACACGCACGCATGCAACACATGCACGCATGCAACACACGCACGCGCGCAACACGCGCACGCATGCAACACATGCACGCATGCACGCAACACACGCAGGCACGCAACACACGCACGCACGCGCGCAACACACGCATGCAAGACATGCACGCACGCACGCACACACGCAGGCATGCAACACACGCACGCATGCGACACACGCACGCATCCAACACACGCACGCATGCATGCAACACATGCACGCATGCAACACACGCATGCAACACATGCACGCTCGCAACACATGCACGCCGCACGCAACACACGCACGCACGCACGCAACACACGCACGCATGCAACACATGCACGCACGCAACACACGCACGCACGCACGCAAACACACACACAACAAACACACACACAACACACACACGCAAAACACACACACAACACACACACAACGCACACATAAAACACACACATCACACACACACAACACACACATAACACACACACGCACGCAACATACGCACGCACGCAACACACGCACGCCGCACGCAATACACGCAGGCAAGCAACACACGCACGCACGTACGCATGCAACACATGCACGCACGCATGCAACACATGCACGCTCGCAACACATGCACGCACGCACGCAACACACGCACGCATGCAACACATGCACGCATCCACGCAACACATGCAGGCATGCAACACACGCACGCATGCAACACACGCACGCACGCAACACACGCACGCGCGCACGCAACACACGCACGCCCGCAACACATGGACGCACACAACACACGCACGCACGCATGCAACACATGCACGCTCGCAACACATGCACGCCGCACGCAACACACGCACGCACGCACGCAACACACGCACGCATGCAACACATGCACGCACGCATGCAACACACGCACGTATGCAACACATGCACGCACGCGCGCAACACACG
The DNA here is from genome assembly GCA_037576465.1 of Parascaris univalens. Taxonomy (NCBI): domain Eukaryota; kingdom Metazoa; phylum Nematoda; class Chromadorea; order Rhabditida; family Ascarididae; genus Parascaris; species Parascaris univalens. The sequence goes on from CM075173.1 coordinate 162,569,650, forward strand.
CACGCATGCATGCAACACATGCACGCATGCAACACACGCACGCACGCAACACATGCACGCACGCAACACACGCACGCGCGCAACACGCGCACGCATGCAAACACACGCACGCACGTACGCACGCAACACACGCACGCACACAACACACGCACGCACGCAACACACGCACGCACGCAACACATGCACGCACGCAACACACGCACTCACGCACGCAACACACACACTCACTCACGCAAGCAACACACGCACGCAAGCAACACACGCACGCACGCAGCACACTCACGCACGCAACACACACACACAACAGACACACAACACACACACACAACACACACACACAACACACACACACAAGACACACGCACTCACGCAACACACGCACGCATGCAACACAACAAACACACACAACAAACACACACAAACACACACACAACACACACACAGAGCACACACACGCAGCACACACACACAACACACGCACAACACACACACACAACACACACACGCAAGACACACGCACGCACGCAACACACGCACACACAACACACACAACACACACACACAACACACACACTCAAGACACACACACAAGACACACGCACGCAACATACGCACGCACGCAAGACACGCACGCACGCAACACACGCACGCACGCACGCAACACACGCACGCACGCAACACACGCACTCACGCACGCAACACACGCACGCATGCAACACATGCACGCATGCAACACACGCACGCACGCAACACGTGCACGCACGCAACACACGCACGCGCGCAACACGCGCACGCATGCAACACATGCACGCACACAACACACGCACGCACGCATGCAACACATGCACGCTCGCAACACATGCGCGCCGCACGCAACACACGCATGCTTCCAACACACGCACGCATGCAACACACGCACGCATGCAACACATGCACGCATGCACGCAACACACGCAGGCACGCAACACAAGCATGCACGCAACACACGCATGCACGCAACACACCCACGCACGCGCGCAACACGCGCATGCAACACATGCACGCACGCACGCAACACACGCACGCACGCATGCAACACACGCACGCATGCAACACACGCACGCACGCATGCAACACACGCACGCGCGCAACACGCGCACGCATGCAACACATGCACGCATGCACGCAACACACGCAGGCACGCAACACACGCACGCATGCAACACACGCACGCATGCAACACACGCACGCACGCAACACACGCACGCATGCAACACACGCACGCATGCATGCAACAGACGCAGGCATGCAACACACGCACGCATGCAACACACGCACGCATGCAACACACGCACGCACGCAACACATGCACGCACGCACGCAACACACGCACGCACGCACGCAACACACGCACGCACGCAACACACGCACTCACGCACGCAAGCAACACACGCACGCAACACACGCACGCAAGCAACGCACGCACGCACGCAGCACACGCGCGCACGCAACACAACACACACACACACAACACACACACAACACACACACGCAAAACACACACACAACACACACACAACGCACACATAAAACAACACATCACACACACACAACACACACATAACACACACACGCACGCAACATACGCACGCACGCAACACACGCACGCACGCACGCAATACACGCAGGCAAGCAACACACGCACGCACGTACGCATGCAACACATGCACGCACGCATGCAACACATGCACGCTCGCAACACATGCACGCACGCACGCAACACACGCACGCATGCAACACATGCACGCATCCACGCAACACATGCAGGCATGCAACAAACGCACGCACGCAACACACGCACGCGCGCACGCAACACACGCACGCCTGCAACACATGGACGCACACAACACACGCACGCACGCATGCAACACATGCACGCTCGCAACACATGCACGCCGCACGCAACACACGCACGCACGCACGCAACACACGCACGCACGCAACACATGCACGCACGCATGCAACACACGCACGTATGCAACACATGCACGCACGCGCGCAACAGACGCACGCATGCATGCAACACATGCACGCATGCAACACACGCACGCACGCAACACATGCACGCACGCAACACACGCACGCACGCATGCAACACATGCACGCTCGCAACACATGCACGCCGCACGCAACACACGCATGCTTCCAACACACGCACGCATGCAACACACGCACGCACGCAACACACGCACGCACGCGCGCAACACACGCATGAAAGACATGCACGCACGCATGCAACACACGCACGCATGCAACACACGCACGCACGCAACACATGCACGCACGCACGCAACACACGCACGCACGCACGCAACACACGCACGCACGCAACACACGCACTCACGCACGCAAGCAACACACGCACGCAACACACGCACGCAAGCAACGCACGCACGCACGCAGCACACGCGCGCACGCAACACAACACACACACACACAACACACACACAACACACACACGCAAAACACACACACAACACACACACAACGCACACATAAAACAACACATCACACACACACAACACACACATAACACACACACGCACGCAACATACGCACGCACGCAACACACGCACGCACGCACGCAATACACGCAGGCAAGCAACACACGCACGCACGTACGCATGCAACACATGCACGCACGCATGCAACACACTCACGCATGCAACACATGCACGCATCCACGCAACACATGCAGGCATGCAACACACGCACGCACGCAACACACGCACGCGCGCACGCAACACACGCACGCCTGCAACACATGGACGCACACAACACACGCACGCACGCATGCAACACATGCACGCTCGCAACACATGCACGCCGCACGCAACACACGCACGCACGCACGCAACACACGCACGCACGCAACACATGCACGCACGCATGCAACACACGCACGTATGCAACACATTCACACACGCGCGCAACAGACGCACGCATGCATGCAACACATGCACGCATGCAACACACGCACGCACGCAACACATGCACGCACGCAACACACGCACGCACGCATGCAACACATGCACGCTCGCAACACATGCACGCCGCACGCAACACACGCATGCTTCCAACACACGCACGCATGCAACACACGCACGCACGCAACACACGCACGCACGCGCGCAACACACGCATGAAAGACATGCACGCACGCACGCATGCAACACATGCACGCTCGCAACACATGCACGCCGCACGCAACACACGCATGCTTTCAACACACGCACGCATGCAACACACGCACGCACGCAACACACGCACGCACGCGCGCAACACACGCATGAAAGACATGCACGCACGCACGCAACACACGCAGGCATGCAACACACCCACGCATGCAACACATGCACGCATGCACGCAACACACGCAGGCATGCAACACACGCACGCACGCAACGCACGCACGCATGCAACACACGCACGCATGCAACACATGCACGCATGCACGCAACACACGCAGGCACGCAACACACGCATGCACGCAACACACGCATGCACGCAACACACGCACGCACGCGCGCAACACACGCATGCAACACACGCACGCACGCACGCAACACACGCACGCACGCATGCAACACACGCACGCATGCAACACACGCACGCACGCATGCAACACACGCACGCATGCAACACATGCACGCATGCAACACACGCACGCGCGCAACACGCGCACGCATGCAACACATGCACGCACGCACGCAACAGACGCACGCATGCATGCAACACATGCACGCATGCAACACACGCACGCACGCAACACATGCACGCACGCAACACACGCACGCATGCGACACACGCACGCATCCAACACACGCACGCATGCATGCAACACATGCACGCATGCAACACACGCACGCACGCAACACACGCACGCATGCAACACACGCACGCATGCAACACACGCACGCACGCAACACACGCACGCGCGCACGCAACACACGCACGCCTGCAACACATGGACGCACACAACACACGCACGCACGCATGCAACACATGCACGCTCGCAACACATGCACGCCGCACGCAACACACGCACGCACGCACGCAACACACACACGCATGCAACACATGCACGCACGCATGCAACACACGCACGTATGCAACACATGCACGCACGCGCGCAACAGACGCACGCATGCATGCAACACACGCACGCACGCAACACATGCACGCACGCAACACACGCACGCACGCATGCAACACATGCACGCTCGCAACACATGCACGCACGCATGCAACACATGCACGCTCGCAACACATGCACGCCGCACGCAACACACGCATGCTTCCAACACACGCACGCATGCAACACACGCACGCACGCAACACACGCACGCACGCGCGCAACACACGCATGAAAGACATGCACGCACGCACGCAACACACGCAGGCATGCAACACACCCACGCATGCAACACATGCACGCATGCACGCAAACACACGCAGGCATGCAACACACGCACGCACGCAACACACGCACGCACGCATGCAACACACGCACGCATGCAACACATGCACGCATGCACGCAACACACGCAGGCACGCAACACACGCATGCACGCAACACACGCATGCACGCAACACACGCACGCACGCGCACAACACACGCATGCAACACATGCACGCACGCACGCAACACACGCACGCACGCATGCAACACACGCACGCATGCAACACACGCACGCACGCATGCAACACACGCACGCATGCAACACATGCACGCATGCAACACACGCACGCGCGCAACACGCGCACGCATGCAACACATGCACGCATGCACGCAACACACGCAGGCACGCAACACACGCACGCACGCGCGCAACACACGCATGCAAGACATGCACGCACGCACGCAACACACGCAGGCATGCAACACACGCTCGCACGCAACACACGCACGCCCGCAACACACGTACGCACGCAACACACGCACGCACGCACGCAACACACACACGGAACACACACACACACAGACACACACAACCGAAAACACACACACAAGCAACACACGCACACACGCAACACACGCGCGCACGCACGCAACACACGCACGCACGCAACATACGCACGCACGCTCTCACGTACGCACGCAACACACGCACGCACGCACGCATGCAACACACGCACACACAACACACACACGCACGCAACATAGGCACGCACGCAACACACGCACACACACAGCACACGCACGCACGCACGTACGCACGCACACACGCACGCGCGCATGCAACAGACGCACTCACGCAGGCACGCAACACACGCTGGCACGCAACACACGCACGCACGCACGCACGCAACACACGCTCGCACGCAACACACGCACGCACGCAACACATGCACGCACGCATGCAACACACGCACGCACGCAACACACGCACGAACGCACGCAACACACGCACGCACGTACGCACGCAACACACGCACGCACGCAACACACGCACGCACGCAACACACGCACGCACGCAACACATGCACGCACGCAACACACACACACAACACACACACACAACACACACGCACGCACGCAATACACGCACGCATGCAAGACACGCGCGCACGCAACACAACACACACACACAACACACACGCAACACACACACACACAACACACACACACACACGCAACACACGCACTCACGAACGCACGCAACACACGCACTCACGCAACACATGCTCGCACGCAACACACGCACGCCCGCAACACACGTACGCACGCAACCACGCACGCACGCACGCAACACACACACGGAACACACACGCACACAAGACACACACACAACACCCACACACACAAAACACACACAACCGAACACACACACACACAAGCAACACACGCACACACGCAACACACGCGCGCACGCACGCAACACATGCACGCACGCATGCAACACACGCACTCACGCACGCACGCAACACACGCTCGCACGCAACACACGCACGCACGCAACACACGCACGCACGCACGCAACACACGCACGCACGCACGCATGCAACACACGCACTCACGCAAACACACACACGCACGCAACATAGGCACGCACGCAACACACGCACACACAAAACACACGCACGCACGCACGTACGCACACAACACACGCACGCACGCAACCACGCACGCACGCAACACACGCACGCACGCAACAAACGTACGCACGCAACACACGCCCGCATGCAACACACGCACTCACGCACGCATGCAACATACGCACGCACGCAACACACGCACTCACGCACTCACGCACGCACGCAACACACGCACTCACGCAACACACGCACGCGGGCAACCCACGCACGCACGCAACACACGCACGCACGCAACACACGCACTCTCGCACGCACGCAACATGCGCACGCACGCAAAACACGCACGCGCGCAACACACGCATTCAGGCACGCACGCAACATACGCACGCACGCAACAGACGCACGCACAGAACACACGCACTCACGCACGCCCGCAACACACGCACGCACGCAACACACGCACTCACGCAACACACGCACGCACGCAACACACGCACGCACGCAACAGACGCATGCACGCAACACACGCACTCACGCACGCAACACACACACTCACGCACGCAAGCAAAACACGCACTCACGCAACACACGCACGCACGCAACACACGCACGCACGCAACACACGCACTCACGCAACACACGCACGCACGCAACACACGCACGCACGCAACACACGCACGCACGCAACAGACGCACGCCCGCAACACACGCACTCACGCACGCAACACACACACTCACGCACGCAAGCAACACACGCACTCACGCAACACACGCACGCACGCAACACACGCACGCACGCAACACACGCACTCACGCACGCAAGCAACACACGCACGCACGCAACACACGCACGCACGCAACACACACACACACAACACACACACAACACACACACGCAAGACACATGCACGCACGCAACACACGTACGCATGCAACACACGCGCGCACGCACACAACACACACACACAAATCACACAACACACACACACAACACACACACAACACACACACAACACACACACACAACACACACGCACGCACGCAACACACGCACGCATGCAACACACGCGCGCACGCAACACAAAACACACACACAACACACACACAACACACACACACAACACACACACACAAGACACGCGCACGCACGCATCACACACACACACAACACGCACACGCAACACACACACACAACATACACACACAGCACACACACACAAGACACACGCACGCATGCAACACACACACAGACAACAGACACACACACACAATACACACACACACAACAACACACACACACACGCAACACACGCACACACGCAATACACGCGCGCACGCACGCAACACACGCACTCACGCACGCACGCACTCACGCACGCACGCAACATACGCACGCACGCAACACACACACACAGCACTCACACAACGCACAAACGGAACACACACGCACGCACAAGACAGACACACAACACACACACACAAAAACACACACATACACACAACAGACACACACAGAACACACACACACACACGCAACACACGCACACACGCAACACACGCGCGCACGCACGCAACACACACACAACACACACAACACACACACACAACACAGACACACAAGACACACGCACGCACGCAACACACGCACGCATGCAACACACGCGCGCACGCAACACAACACACACACACAACACACACAAACACAACACACACACAACACACATATACAACACACACAACACACACACACAACACACACACAACACACACACGCACGCAACATACGCACGCACGCAACACACGCACGCACGCACGCAAAACACACACGGAACACACACACACAGAAGACACACCCACAACACCCACGCACACAAAACACACACACACACAAAAACACACACAACCGAACACACACACACAAGCAACACACGCACACACGCAACACACGCGCGCACGCACGCATGCAACACACGCACTCACACAACACACACACGCACGCAACATAGGCACGCACGCAACACACGCACACACACAACACACGCACGCACGCACGTACGCACGCAACACACGCACGCACGCAACACACGCACGCGCGCATGCAACAGACGCACTCACGCAGGCACGCAACACACGCTCGCACGCAACACACGCACGCACGCACGCACGCAACACACGCTCGCACGCAACACACGCACGCACGCAACACACGCACGCACGCAACACATGCACGCACGCATGCAACACACGCACGCACGCAACATACGCACGAACGCACGCAACACACGCACGCACGCAACACACGCACGCACGCAACACACGCACGCACGAAACACACGCACGCACGCAACACACGCACGCACGCAACACATGCACGCACGCAACACACACACACAACACACACACACAAACACACACGCACGCACGCAACACACGCACGCATGCAAGACACGCGGGCACGCAACACAACACACACACACAAACACACACGCAACACACACACACACAACACACACACACACACGCAACACACGCACTCACGAACGCACGCAACACACGCACTCACGCAACACATGCTCGCACGCAACACACGCACGCCCGCAACACACGTACGCACGCAACACACGCACGCACGCACGCAACACACACACGGAACACAACACGCACACAAGACACACACACAACACCCACACACACAAAACACACACACACAAAACACACACAACCGAACACACACACACACAAGCAACACACGACACACACGCAACGCACTCACGCACGCACGCAACACACGCTCGCATGCAACACACGCACGCACGCAACGCACGCACGCACGCAACACACGCACGCACGCACGCATGCAACACACGCACTCACGCAACACACGCACGCACGCAACGCACGCACTCACGCACGCACGCAACACACAACACACACACAACACACACACGCACGCAACATAGGCACGCACGCAACACACGCTCGCACGCAACACACGCACGCACGCAACAAACGTACGCACGCAACACACGCACGCATGCAACACACGCACTCACGCACGCATGCAACATACGCACGCACGCAACACACGCACTCACGCACTCACGCACGCACGCAACACACGCACTCACGCAACACACGCACGCGGCAACCACGCACGCACGCAACACACGCACGCACGCAACACACGCACTCTCGCACGCAAGCAAACACGCACTCACGCACGCATGCAACATACGCACGCACGCAACACACGCACGCGGGCAACCACGCACGCACGCAACACACGCACGCACGCAACTCACGCACTCTCGCACGCACGCAACATGCGCACGCACGCAACACACGCACTCACGCTCTCACGCACGCACGCAACACACGCACGCACGCAACACACGCACGCACGCAACACACGCACGCGCGCAACACACGCATTCAGGCACGCACGCAACATACGCACGCACGCAACAGACGCACGCAAGAACACACGCACTCACGCACGCCCGCAACACACGCACGCACGCAACACACGCACTCACGCAACACACGCACGCACGCAACACACGCACGCACGCAACAGACGCATGCACGCAACACACGCACTCACGCACGCAACACACACACTCACGCACGCAAGCAAAACACGCACTCACGCAACACACGCACGCACGCAACACACGCACGCACGCAACACACGCACTCACGCACGCAAGCAACACACGCACGCACGCAACACACGCACGCACGCAACACACGCACTCACGCAACACACGCACGCACGCAACACACGCACGCACACGCAAACACGCACGCACGCAACAGACGCACGCACGCAACACACGCACTCACGCAACACACGCATGCACGCAACACACGCACGCACGCAACACATGCACTGACGCACGCAAGCAACACACGCACGCACGCAACACTCGCACGCACGCAACACACGCACGCACGCAACACACGCACGCACGCAACACACGCACGCACGCAACACACACACACACACACACAAATCACACAACACACACACACAACACACACACAACACACACACAACACACACACACAGACACACGCACGCACGCAACACACGCACGCATGCAACACACGCGCGCACGCAACACACACACACAACACACACACACAGCACACACACACATGACACACGCACGCATGCAACACACACACAGACAACAGACACACACACACAATACACACACACACACACAACACACACACACACGCAACACACGCACACACGCACTACACGCGCGCACGCACGCAACACACGCACTCACGCACGCACGCACTCACGCACGCACGCAACATACGCACGCACGCAACACACACACACAGCACTCACACAACGCACAAACGGAACACACACGCACGCACAAGACAGACACACAACACACACACACACAAAACACACACAATACACACAACAGACAACACACAGAACACACACACACACGCAACACACGCACACACGCAACACACGCGCGCACGCACGCAACACACACACTCACGCAACACACGCGCGCACGCAACACAACACACACACACAACACACACACAACACACACACGCACGCAACATACGCACGCACGCAACACACACACGGAACACACACACACACAAGACACAACACAACACCCACACACACAAAACACACACACACACAAAACACACACAACGAACACACACACACACAAGCAACACACGCACACGCGCAACACACGCGCGCACGCACGCAACACACGCACGCACGCACGCACGCAACACACGCACTCACGCAATACACGCACGCACGCAACACACGCACGCACGCAACACACACACGCACGCAACACACGCACGCACGCAACACATGCACTCACGCACGCACGCAACACACGCACGCACGCAACACACGCACGCACGCAACACACGCACGCATGCAACACTTGCACGCACGCATCACTCGCACACTCACGCACGCATGCAACACACGCACGCACGTACGCACGCAACACACGCACGCACACAACACACGCACGCACGCAACACACGCACGCACGCAACACACACACAACACACACACACAAGACACACACAACACGCACACAGAACACACACACGCAGCACACACACACAACACGCACACGCAAGACACACGCACGCACACAACACACACACAACACACACACACAAGGCACACGCACGCACACAACACACGCACGCACGCAACACACGCACTCACGCACTCAACACACGCACGCACGCAACAAAAGCACGCACGCAGCACACGCACGCATGCAACACAACACACACACAACACACACACAACACACACACACACAACACAACACACACACACACACAACACACACACAACACGCACACAACACACACACAACACACACACACAACACAGACACACGCAGCGCACGCACGCACGCAACACACGCACGCACGCAACACAACACACACACAACACACGAACGCACGCAACACACGCACGCATGCAACACATGCGCGCATGCAAAACACGCACGCGCGCAACACATGCACGCACGCACGCAACACACGCAGCAACGCGTGCAACACACGCACGCATGCGACACACGCACGCACGCAACACATACACACACACAACACACACACAACACACACACACACACAACACACACGCACGCACGCAACACAAACACACACGCAACACACGCACGCATGTAACACATGCACGCATGCAACACATGCACGCACGCACGCACGCAACACATGCACGCATGCAACACATGCACGCACGCAACACACGCACGCACGCGTGCAACACATGCACGCACGCACGCAACACACGCACGCATGTAACACATGCACACGCACGCAACAAACGCACGCACGCATGGAACACACCCACGCACGCATACAACACACGCACGCATGCAACACACGCACGCACACAAACACACGCACGCACACAAGACACACACAGAACACACATACACACACACAACACACACACACACACAACACACACAGAACACACACACACCACACAACACACACACAACACGCACACAACACACACACAACACACACACACAACACAGACACACGCAGCGCACGCACGCACGCAACACACGCACGCACGCAACACACGCGCGCACGCAACACACGCACGCGCGCAACACACGCACGCCTGCAACACATGGACGCACGCATGCAACACTCGCAGGCATGCAACACACGCACGCACGCAACACATGCACGCACGCACGCAACACACGCACGCACACAACACACGCACGCACACAACACACGCAGGCACGCAACGCACGCACGCACGCAACACACGCACGCACGCAACACACGCAGCACGCAACGCACGCACGCACGCAACCCACACACAACACACACACGCATCACACACACAACACACACACGCGAGGCATCCGCACGCACGCAACACACGCACGCACGCAACACATGCACGCACGCAACACACACACATCACACACACGCAAGACAAACGCACGCACGCAACACACGCACGCACGCACGCAACACACGCACGCAGCGAACACACGCACGCACGCAACACACGCACGCACGCAACACACGCACGCACGCAACACACGCACGCACGCAACACACGCACGCACGCACGCAACACACGCACGCACGCACGCAACACACGCAACACACGCACGCACGCAACACACGCACGCACACAACACACGCACGCACGCAACACACGCACGCGAGGCATACGCACGCACGCAACACACGCATGCAACACATGCACGCAAGCAACACACGCACGCACGGAGCACGTGCACGCTCGCAACACATGCACGCACGCACGCAACACAAGCACGCACGCACGCACGCGCGCAACACACGCATGCAACACATGCACGCACGCAACACACGCAACACACGCACGCACGCAACACACGCACGCACGCAACACACGCACGCACGCAACACACACACGCATGCACGCAACAGACGCAGGCATGGAACACACGCACGCATGCAACACACGCACGCACGCAACACACGCACGCATGCAACACACGCACGCACGCAACACATGCACGCACGCACGCAACACACGCAGGCACGCAACACACGCACGCATGTAACACATGCACGCACGCAACACACGCACGCACGCAACACATGCACGCACGCACGCAACACACGCACGCACGCAACACATGCACGCACGCAACACACGCAACACACGCACGCACGCAACACACGCACGCACGCAACACATGCACGCACGCACGCAACACACGCACGCACGCAACACATGCACGCACGCACGCAACACACGCACGCACGCAACACACGCACGCACGCAACACACGCACGCACGCAACACACGCACGCACGCAACACACGCATGCACGCACGCGCTCACGCACGCACACAATACACGCACGCACGCAACACACGCACGCAAGCAACACACGCATGCACGCACGGAACACACGCATGCACGCACGCAACACGCGCACGCACGCACGCACACAATACACGCACGCACGCAACGCACGCACGCACGCACCCACGCACGCATGCACGCAACACATGCACGCACGCACGCAACACACGCACGCACGCAGCACATGCACGCATGCACGCAACACATGCACGCACGCAACACACGGATGCACGCAACACACGCACGCACGCAACACATGCACGCACGCAACACACGCACGCACGCAACACATGCACGCATGCAACACACGCACGCACGCAACACATGCACGCACGCACGCAACACACGCAGGCACGCAACACACGCACGCACGCAACACACGCAACACACGCACGCACGCAACACACGCACGCACGCAACACATGCACGCACGCACGCAACACACGCACGCACGCAACACACGCACGCACGCAACACATGCACGCACGCAACACACGCAACACACGCACGCACGCAACACACGCACGCACGCAACACACGCACGCACGCAACACACGCAACACACGCACGCACGCAACACACGCACGCACGCAACACACGCACGCACGCAAACACACGCACGCACGCACGCAACACATGCACGCACGCACGCAACACACGCATGCACGCACGCGCTCACGCACGCACACAACACACGCACGCACGCAACACACGCACGCAAGCAACACACGCATGCACGCACGGAACACACGCACGCACGCACCCACGCACGCACGCACGCAACACATGCACGCACGCACGCAACACATGCACGAACGCAACACATGCACGCACGTAATACACGCACGCACGCAACACACGCACGCACGCAGCACATGCACGCATGCACGCAACACATGCACGCACGCAACACACTCACGCACGCAACACACGCACGCACGCAACACATGCACGCATGCACGCACACACGCACGCACGCACGCACGCAACACACGCACGCACGCAACACGCGCACACACGCAACAGACACGCGCACGCAACACACGCACGCACGCAACACACGGACGCACGCAACACACGCACGCACGCAACACATGCACGCACGCAACACACGCACGCACGCAACACATGCACGAACGCAGCACACGCGCGCACGCAACACATGCACGCACGCAACACGCATGCACGCACGCGCTCACGCACGCACACATACATGCACGCACGCAACACACGCACGCACGCACGCACACAATACACGCACGCACGCAAACACACGCACGCACGCAACACACTCATGCACGCACGCAACACACGCACTCACGCACGCACGCAACATACGCACGCACGCAACACACGCACGCACGCACACAATACACGCACGCGCGCAACACACGCACGCACACAATACACGCACGCACGCAAACACACGCACGCACGCACGCACACAATACACGCACGCACGCAACATACGCACGCACGCAACACACGCATGCACGCACGCAACACACGCACTCACGCACGCACGCAACACACGCACGCACGCAACACACACACACAACACACACACAACACACAGACACAACACACACACGCAAGACAACGCACTCACGCAACACAGGCACGCACGCACGCAACACCGCACACACACAACACACACACACAACACACACACGCAAGACAACGCACTCACGCACGCAGGCAACACACGCACGC
This sequence comes from Parascaris univalens, assembly GCA_037576465.1. Classification (NCBI taxonomy): domain Eukaryota; kingdom Metazoa; phylum Nematoda; class Chromadorea; order Rhabditida; family Ascarididae; genus Parascaris; species Parascaris univalens. Next base: position 162,584,885 of record CM075173.1, read on the forward strand.
ACGCACTCACGCACGCACGCAACATACGCACGCACGCAACACACGCACGCACGCAATACACGCACGCGCGCAACACACGCACGCACACAATACACGCACGCACGAAACACACGCACGCACGCAATACACGCACGCACGCAACACACGCACGCACGCAACACACGCACTCACGCACGCACGCACTCACGCACGCACGCAACACACGCACGCACGCAACAAACGCACTCACGCACGCACGCAAGACACGCACGCACGCAACACACGCACGCACGCAACACACGCACGCACGCACGCACACAACACACGCACGCACGCAACACACGCACGCAACGCACGCACGCAAAACACACGCACGCACGCAACACACGCACGCACGCAATACACGCACGCACGCAACACACGCACGCACGCAACACACGCACTCACGCACGCACGCACTCACGCACGCACGCAACACACGCACGCACGCAAGACACGCACGCACGCAACACACGCACGCACGCACGCACACAATACACGCACGCACGCAACACACGCACGCACGCACGCACACAATACACGCAAGCGCGCAACACACGCATGCGCACAATACACGCACGCGCGAAACACACGCACGCACGCACCATACGCACACGCACGCACGCACGCACGCACGCACACAATACACGCACGCACGCAACACACGCACGCACGCAACAAACGCGCGCACGCACGCACGCACGCAACAAACGCACTCACGCACGCGCGAAACACACGCACGCACGCACCATACGCACTCACGCACGCACGCACTCACGCACGCACGCAACACACGCACGCACGCAAGACACGCACGCACGCAACACACGCACGCACGCACGCACACAATACACGCACGCACGCAACACACGCACGCACGCACGCACACAATACACGCACGCGCGCAACACACGCATGCGCACAATACACGCACGCACGCAACACAAGCACGCACACAACACACGCACGCACGCAACACACGCACGCACACAACACACGCACGCACGCAACACACGCACACACGCAACACACGCACGCACTCAACACACACAACAACACACACACAACACACAGACACAACACACACACGCAAGACAACGCACTCACGCAACACAGGCACGCACGCACGCACACAATACACGCACGCACGCAACACACGCACTCACGCACGCACACAAACACACGCACGAACGCAACACACGCACGCACGCAACACACGCACGCACGCAACACACGCACGCACACAATACACGCACGCACGCAACACACGCACGCACGCACGCACACAATACACGCAAGCGCGCAACACACGCACGCGCACAATACACGCACGCGCGAAACACACGCACGCACGCAATACACGCACGCACGCAACACACGCACGCACGCAACACACGCACGCACGCACTCACGCACGCACGCACGCACGAAACACACGCACTCACGCACGCACGCAACATACGCGCGCACACAACACACGCACGCACGCAACACACGCACGCACGCAGCACACGCACGCACGCAACACACGCACGCACGCAATACACGCACTCACGCACGCACGCAACACACGCACTCACGCAACACACGCACGCACGCAACACACGCACGCACGCAACACACGCACGCACGCAGCACACGCACGCACGCAACATACGCACGCACACAACACACGCACGCACGCAACACACGCACGCACGCAACACACGCACGCACGCAACATACGCACGCACACAACACACGCACGCACGCAAACGCACGCACGCACGCACGCAACACACGCACGCACGCACGCAACACACGCACGCACACAACACACGCACGCACGCAAACACCGCAGCACGCAACACGCGCACGCACGCAACACACGCAACACACGCACGCACGCAACACACGCACGCACGCAGCACACGCACGCACGCACGCAACACACGCACGCACGCACGCAACACACGCACGCACACAACACACGCACGCACGCAACACACGCACGCGAGCATACGCACGCACGCAACACAGGCACGCAAGCAACAACACACACAACACACACGCAGACAAACGCACGCACGCAACACACGCATGCAACACATGCACGCAAGCAACACACGCATGCAACACATGCACGCACGCACGCAACACACGCACGCACGCACGCACGCGCGCAACACACGCATGCAACACATGCACGCACGCACGCAACACACGCACGCACGCATGCAACACACGCACGCATGCAACACACGCACGCACGCAACACACGTACGCATGCAACACATGCACGCATGCACGCAACACACGCACGCACGCAACACACGCACGCATGCAACACACGCACGCATGCATGCAACACACGCACGCATGCAACACATGCACGCACGCAAGCAACACACGCACGCACGCAACGCACGCACGCACGCAAGCAACACACGCACGCACACAACACACGCACGCACGCAACACACGCAGGCACGCAACACGCGCACACACGCAACACACGCAACACACGCACGCACGCAACACACGCACGCACGCAACACACGCACGCTCGCAACACACGCACGCACGCACGCAACACACGCACGCACGCACGCAACACACGCACGCACGCACGCAACACACGCACGCACACAACACACGCACGCACGCAACACCCGCACGCACGCAACACGCGCACGCACGCAACACACGCAACACACGCACGCATGCACGCAACACACGCACGCATGCACGCAACAGACGCACGCATGCAACACACGCACGCATGCAACACACACACAACACACACACGCATCACACACACAACACACACGCAAGACAAACGCACGCACGCAACACACGCACGCACGCACGCAACACACGCACGCACGCAACACACGCACGCACGCAACACACGCACGCACGCAACACACGCACGCACGCACGCACGCAACACACGCACGCACGCACGCAACACACGCACGCACACAACACACGCACGCACGCAACACCCGCAGGCACGCAACACGCGCACGCACGCAACACACGCAACACACGCACGCACGCAACACACGCACGCACGCAACACACGCACGCACGCAACACACACACGCACGCACGCAACAGACGCACGCATGGAACACACGCACGCATGCAACACACGCACGCACGCAACACATGCACGCACGCACGCAACACACGCACGCACGCAACACACGCACGCATGCAACACATGCACGCACGCAACACACGCACGCACGCAACACATGCACGCACGCACGCAACACACGCACGCACGCAACACATGCACGCACGCAACACACGCACGCACGCAACACACGCACGACGCAGCACACGCACGCACGCAACACATGCACGCACGCAACACACGCATGCACGCACGCGCACACGCACGCACACAATACACGCACGCACGCAACACACGCACGCACGCAACACACGCATCACACGCACGCACGCAACACGCGCACACACGCAACAGACACGCGCACGCAACACACGCACGCACGCAACACACGCACGCACGCAACACACGCACGCACGCAACACATGCACGCACGCACGCAACACACGCACGCACGCAACACACGCACGCACGCAACACATGCACGCACGCACGCAACACACGCACGCACGCACGCACGCAACACACGCACGCACGCAACACACGCACGCACGCAACACATGCACGCACGCAACACACGCTGCGCGCACGCGCTCACGCACGCACACAACACACGCACGCACGCAACACACGCACGCACGCACGCAACACACGCACGCACGCACGCACACAATACACGCACGCACGCACGCACGCACGCACGCAACACACGCACGCACGCAACACACGCACGCACGCAACACACGCACGCACGCAACACACGCACGCACGCAACACACGCACGCACGCAACACACGCCGCACGCAACACATGCACGCACGCAACACACGCACGCACGCACGCAACACATGCACTCACGCACACACGCAACACACGCACGCACGCAACACACGCACGCACGCAACACACGCACGCACGCAGCACACGCACGCACGCAACACACGCACGCACGCAACACACGCATGCACGCACGCAACACACGCATGCACGCACGCAACACACGCACACGCACGCACACAATACACGCACGCACGCAACACACGCACGCACGCACACACGCACGCACGCAACACACGCACGCACGCAACACACGCACGCACGCAACACACGCACGCACGCAACACACGCACGCACGCAACACACGCACGCACGCACACAACACACGCACGCGCGCAACACACGCACGCACACAACACACGCACGCACGCAACACACGCACGCACGCACGCACACAATACACGCACGCACGCAACATACGCACGCACGCAACACACGCATGCACGCACGCAACACACGCACTCACGCACGCACGCAACACACGCACGCACACAATACACGCACGCAGGCAACACACGCACGCACGCAACACACGCACGCACGCACGCAACACACGCACGCACGCAACACACGCACGCACACAATACACGCACGCACGCAAGACATGCACTCACGCACGCACGCACTCACGCACGCACGCAACACACGCGCGCACGCACGCAACACATGCACTCACGCACGCACGCACTCACGCACACACGCAACATACGCACGCACGCAACACACGCACGCACGCAACACACACACACAACACACACACAACACACAGACACAACACACACACGCAAGACAACGCACTCACGCAACACAGGCACGCACGCACGCAACACACGCACACACACAACACACACACACAACACACACACGCAAGACAACGCACTCACGCACGCAGGCAACACACGCACGCGCGCAACACACGCACGCACACAATACACGCACGCACGCAACACACGCACGCACGCACGCACACAATACACGCAAGCGCGCAACACACGCACGCACAATACACGCACGCGCGAAACACACGCACGCACGCAATACACGCACGCACGCAACATACGCACGCACGCAACACACGCACGCACGCACGCACGCACTCACGCACGCACGCAACACACGCACGCACGCAACACACGCACGCACGCAACACACGCACGCACGCAACACACGCACGCACGCACGCACACAATACACGCACGCACGCAAACACACGCACGCACGCACGCACACAATACACGCAAGCGCGCAACACACGCACGCGCACAATACACGCACGCACGCAACAAACGCGCTCACGCACGCACGCACGCAACAAACGCACTCACGCACGCACGCACGCAACACACGCACGCACACAATACGCGAACGCACGCACGCACACAACACACGCACGCACGCACGCACACAATACACGCACGCACGCAACACACGCACGCACGCACGCACACAATACACGCAAGCACGCAACACACGCACGCGCACAACACACGCACGCACGCAACACACGCACGCACGCACTCACGCACGCACGAAACACACGCACGCACGCAACACAAGCACGCACACAACACACGCACGCACGCAACACACGCACGCACACAACACACGCACGCACGCAACACACGCACACACGCAACACACGCACGCACGCAACACACACACACAACACACACACAACACACAGACACAACACACACACGCAAGACAACGCACTCACGCAACACAGGCACGCACGCACGCACACAATACACGCACGCACGCAACACACGCACAACGCACGCACACAACACACGCACGCACGCAAGACACGCACGCACGCAACACACGCACGCACGCAACACACGCACGCACACAATACACGCACGCACGCAACACACGCACGCACGCACGCACACAATACACGCAAGCGCGCAACACACGCACGCGCACAATACACGCACGCACGAAACACACGCACGCACGCAACACACGCACTCACGCACGCACGCACTCACGCACGCACGCAACACACGCACGCACGCAACAAACGCACTCACGCACGCACGCACGCACGAAACACACGCACTCACGCACGCACGCAACATACGCACGCACACAACACACGCACGCACGCAGCACACGCACGCACGCAGCACACGCACGCACGCAACACACGCACGCACGCAATACACGCACTCACGCACGCACGCAACACACGCACTCACGCGACACACGCACGCACGCAACACACGCACGCACGCAACACACGCACGCACGCAGCACACGCACGCACGCAACATACGCACGCACACAAACAACACGCACGCACGCAGCACACGCACGCACGCAACATACGCACGCACGCAACACACGCAGGCACGCACGCGCGCACGCAGTACAACGCATTCTAGAGCTTCACCTCCTCTGTGATTTTTAGACTTTCGCCTCCTCTGTGAATTTACAGCTTCACCTCCTCTGTGAATTCTAGAGCTTCACCTCCTCTGTGAATTTGGGACTTTCGCCTCCTCTGTGAATTTGTGGCTTTCGCCTCCCTTGCGAATTTGAGAGCTTCGCCCCCTCTGTGAATTTGAGACATTCGCCTCCTCTATGAATATGAGAGCTTCACTCCTCTGTGAATTTGAGACTTTCGCCTCCACTGTGAATTCTAGAGCTTCGCCTCCTCTGTGAATCTTAGAGTTTCTCCTCCTCTGTGAATTCTAGAGCTTCACCTCCTCTGTGAATTTTACAGCTTCACCTCCTCTGTGAATTCTAGAGCTTCACTTTCTCTGTGAATTCTAGAGCTTCAAATCCTCTGTGATTTTTAGACTTTCGCCTCCTTTGTGAATTCTAGAGCTTCACCTCCTCTGTGATTTTTAGACTTTCGTCTCCTCTGTGAATTCTAGAGCTTCACCTCCTCTGTGAATTTGGGACTTTCTCCTCCTCTGTGAATTCTAGAGCTTCACCTCCTCTGTGAATTCCAGAGCTTCACCTCCTCTGTGATTTTGGGACTTTCGCCTCCTCTGTGAATTCTAGAGCTTCACCTCCTCTGTGAATTTTACAGCTTCACCTCCTCTGTGAATTCTGGAGCTTCACCTCCTCTGTGAATTTGGGACTTTCGCCTCCTCTGTGAATTTTACACTTCACCTCCTCTGTGATTTCTAGAGCTTCACCTCCTCTGTGAATTTGGGACTTTCGCCTCCTCTGTGAATTCTAGAGCTTCACTCCTCTGTGATTTTTAGACTTTCGCCTCCTGTGAATTCTAGAGCTTCACCTCCTCTGTGATTTTTAGACTTTCGTCTCCTTTGTGAATTCTAGAGCTTCACCTCCTCTGTGAATTTGGGACTTTCTCCTCCTCTGTGAATTCTAGAGCTTCACCTCCTCTGTGAATTTTACAGCTTCGCCTCCTCTGTGAATTTTAGAGCTTCACCTCCTCTGTGAATTCTAGAGCTTCACCTCCTCTGTGATTTTTAGACTTTCGCCTCCTCTGTGAATTCTAGAGCTTCACCTCCTCTGTGATTTTTAGACTTTCGCCTCCTCTGTGAATTCTAGAGCTTCACCTCCTCTGTGAATTTGGGACTTTCTCTCTCTGTGAATTCTAGAGCTTCACCTCCTCTGTGAATTTGGACTTTCGCCTCCTCTGTGAATTCTAGAGCTTCACCTCCTCTGTGAATTTTACAGCTTCACCTCCTCTGTGAATTTGGGACTTCGCCTCCTCTGTGAATTTTAGACCTTCACCTCCTCTGTGAATTCTAGAGCTTCACCTCCTCTGTGAATTTGGGACTTTCGCCTCCTCTGTGAATCTTAGAGTTTCTCCTCCTCTGTGAATTCTAGAGCTTCACCTCCTCTGTGAATTTTACAGCTTCACCTCCTCTGTGAATTTTAGAGTTTCACCTCCTCTGTGAATTCTAGAGCTTCACCTCCTCTGTGATTTTTAGACTTTCGCCTCCTTGTGAATTCTAGAGCTTCACCTCCTCTGTGATTTTTAGACTTTCGCCTCCTTTGTGAATTCTAGAGCTTCACCTCCTCTGTGAATTTGGGACTTTCTCTCCTCTGTGAATTCTAGAGCTTCACCTCCTCTGTGAATTTTACAGCTTCGCCTCCTCTGTGAATTTAGAGCTTCACCTCCTCTGTGAATTCCAGAGCTTCACCTCCTCTGTGAATTTTACAGCTTCAGCTCCTCTGTGAATTTTAGAGCTTCACCTCCTCTGTGAATTCTAGAGCTTCACCTCCTCTGTGAATTTTACAGCTTCACCTCCTCTGTGAATTCTGGAGCTTCACCTCCTCTGTGAATTCTAGAGCTTCACCTCCTCTGTGATTTTTAGACTTTCGCCTCCTCTGTGAATTCTAGAGCTTCACCTCCTCTGTGAATTTGGGACTTTCGCCTCCTCTGTGAATTCTAGAGCTTCACCTCCTCTGTGAATTTTAGAGCTTCACCTCCTCTGTGAATTCTAGAGCTTCACCTCCTCTGTGATTTTTAGACTTTCGCCTCCTCTGTGAATTCTAGAGCTTCACCTCCTCTGTGATTTTTAGACTTTCGCCTCCTCTGTGATTTCTAGAGCTTCACCTCCTCTGTGAATTCTAGAGCTTCACCTCCTCTGTGAATTTAGACTTTCGCCTCCTCTGTGAATTTAGAGCTTCACCTCCTCTGTGAATTCTAGAGCTTCACCTCCTCTGTGATTTTGGGACTTTCGCCTCCTCTGTGAATTCTAGAGCTTCACCTCCTCTGTGATTTTTAGACTTTCGCCTCCTCTGTGAATTCTAGAGCTTCACCTCCTCTGTGTGATTTTAGACTTTCGCCTCCTTTGTGAATTCTAGAGCTTCACCTCCTCTGTGAATTTGGGACTTTCTCCTCCTCTCTGTGAATTCTAGAGCTTCACCTCCTCTGTGAATTTTACAGCTTCACCTCCTCTGTGAATTTTAGAGCTTCACCTCCTCTGTGAATTCTAGAGCTTCACCTCCTCTGTGATTTTTAGACTTTCGCCTCCTCTGTGAATTCTAGAGCTTCACCTCCTCTGTGATTTTTAGACTTTCGCCTCCTTTGTGATTTCTAGAGCTTCACCTCCTCTGTGAATTTAGAGCTTCACCTCCTCTGTGAATTTTAGAGCTTCACCTCCTCTGTGAATTCTGGAGCTTCACCTCCTCTGTGAATTTAGACTTCACCTCCTCTGTGAATTTTAGACTTTCGCCTCCTCTGTGAATTCTAGAGCTTCACCTCCTCTGTGAATTTTAGAGCTTCACCTCCTCTGTGAATTCTAGAGCTTCACCTCCTCTGTGAATTTGGGACTTTCGCCTCCTCTGTGAATTTTACAGCTTCAGCTCCTCCGTGAATTCTAGAGCTTCACCTCCTCTGTGATTTTGGGACTTTCGCCTCCTCTGTGAACTTTACACCTTCACCTCCTCTGTGAATTCTAGAGCTTCACCTCCTCTGTGAATTTGAGATCTTCGCCTCCTCTGTGAATTTGAGAGCTTCGCCTCCTCTGTGAATTTAGAGCTTCACCTCCTCTGTGAATTCTAGAGCTTCACCTCCTCTGTGATTTTTAGACTTTCGCCTCCTCTGTGGATTCTAAAGCTTCACCTCCTCTGTGAATTTTACAGCTTCACCTCCTCTGTGAATTCTAGAGGCTTCACCTCCTCTGTGAATTTGGACTTTCGCCTCCTCTGTGAATTTTACACCTTCACCTCCTCTGTGAATTCTAGAGCTTCACCTCCTCTGTGAATTTGAGATCTTCGCCTCCTTGTGAATATGAGAGCTTCACCTCCTCTGTGAATTTTGAGCTTCACCTCCTCTGTGAATTCTAGAGCTTCACCTCCTCTGTGAATTTGGGACTTCACCTCCTCTGTGAATTCTAGAGCTTCGCCTCCTCTGTGAGTTTGGGACTTTCACCTCCTCTGTGAATTTCAGAGCTTCACCTCCTCAGCGAATTCTAGAGCTTTACCTCCTCTGTGAATTCTAGGGCTTCACCTCTTCTGTGAATTTGAGGGCTTTGCCTCTTCTATGAATTCTAGAGCTTCGTCTTTGTAGCTGCCTTCTTTTACTTAAATCATTATGTGCTATCGCACATCTATCTTGAAATATATGAGTTCCATTTGCTTTAGTAACTTTGTGCATCATCCATTTACTTTAGCTTTAAACAGTCTGTGTGCTTTATCCAACTCGAGCTTTTCAGCCAGCAGTCGGTAGTTCCAGAAGGAACAATTGCTGGTAGGTGGGAGACCTGGGGACATTTCACGTGTGGCATTTTACGCTATTGTAATTAACAACTGTTGCTGCATCACGTCCTCAAATTCTTCCAAGTTTGCCATCATGCGTTCAGCGCTGCATTCATAAGATGTCTCATCTATGGATTCCTAATCGATAAAGGGTATCTTGGTAGACAAGAAACTGTGAGAACACGTGTATAAACTGCTCGGTTTTTCCCTGTTCCTCACATCCTCTCTACCCCAGCCTTTCTCTCATAGCGCCGTTTGTCTTTTGAAATATCATACTACGTTTATGGTTTTTATATCCAAGAGATTACAACCTTCTTCAAACAGCCGACATCCAGATGAACGATGAACCGGACGGAGAACAAAGGTTAGCGAGTTATTTTTACAGAAGTCCTTCACTCGTTTTGCAGTAATCTTCGCTTATGCAATGAGGTGACAAGCAAGAACGGAGACTAGGACAACCTTAGCCGCCCGAGACGAACCCGCAGTCGAACTCTGCCTCCTCGGGCTTTCCACAATCACACTGTGTCCATCTCGCATTGCGAACAATGTGGCGGTTGCAGTTAAACGTGAGCACGTCAATCTTTTTCATATCTTCGCCATCTATACTCTATAATCATTTGATGTGGACTTGTTTTGCAGAAAAAAAGAAAATTACGTTGGTTACAGATGTCGAGGGAAGAGATGTGTTATAAAAAGTCTGAGTTTACTGCGGATACGAAGAGGTTTGTACGGATACTGTTATTATTTACTTAAAGAGAGTTCGAAAACGACAGCATGAAGCGTGTAATCGGGGACAACCCCTTCGGAATCACTGGATGAAGGAATTTTTCCTGTAGCAGCTACGGCTATTTTATGTCCAAATTTCCGATGAGCGCTTCTCAATTTCGTTATTGAAGCGAAATATCGTTTTTTGAAGTTTTTATTTGATCTCATCATGTCTTGGAAAATCTCTTAACTTATTACGTCGCCAGCAATATTCTGAAGAATATCTTCGAGACTTAGTTATTCAAGGCAGTCAGCTATGTGAGCATTGAAAGTGTCAACGAACAGTTTTGCTGGTCGTCGAATAAGATGTACTAGCGGACTTGCTGTCGATGTGTCGCTGTAGTGTCCAAGCGGAAAAGATCCTGTTGCCCACACTATGTGTGTTAACGGAAAATTAGTTTTGGCATAATCGTATATGAGAAAACAATGATCTTCCGGGTAGGCGTTTAGACAAGACTCGTCTCACAAAGTAACTGTGAATACTGGAAGAGCTGTGTAAAAGATTGCACTAGGCACTATCTGAGTAATCGGCGTCCTCGGCCATCATCACGATATCATTATTTAATTCAAGCATTCAATCAATATGGCTGACTAAAAACTCGTTACTTTGAAGGAGAAAGAATCTGAGAGGAAAGCGAGGATGGAGGAGAAGAAACGAATGGTCGGAATGATTAATTCAACAAACCGTTTTGGATGAAACGTATTAATTAATTATTATTAATACGTATTAAACGTATTAAAACGTATTAAACGTATTAATTCAACAATTCAACAACCATCCTACCCACCTAACTTCCTACACTATAGCTTGAATGCTTCCTGAATTAATGAAGATTTGGATGAAACGTACATAGATAAGTGGTCGCCTTAATGTCTGCTGGTGTAAATATAAGAAAAAACTAGCGGTGGACAGCAAAGGTCATTTGAAAGCGCACTAATGTTTCCTCCTTATTATACTCGAAAAATAGGTGATTGGAGTAAATGCTTCGTTTGCATTCAGCAGTTTTCCAGAATTACGATGAAATTTTGTTGATGAAATTGATGAAATTTTGTTGTTTGGATCTGATGACTCACTGCATTTGGAGGCAGGACTTTCAGCTTCTTTGCAGATGATGTTGTTCGACAAGGGCATCGAATCGCATGTAGAAAGGAACGCTATATTCAGTTGTCCTATAGAGGCGGCAGCGATTGACGTTTTTGGGTCAGATGTCCAGTCCTGGTCGCTAATGCCACCGAAGAGGTTCGCTGTGTTGCTCGCAAGTTGTTTAGCCACAAATGTCGATGCATCCCCGGTTAGTGTTTTGTGTGCTTTCACAATGTTTTATTTGCCTTCAACGTTTTATGTATCCGGCTTATGTGTATGCTAGCTTCAGAAAAGGTTGGGAGCAATTAAATTTCTTGTAAAATTACTACCATATGCTATAGTTATTTTGCGATCAGTTGAGTAAGTAACAGAGGGTTCTGTGGGTAATTTATAGAAGTGCTCGGATTAGTCAAACGTAAGTGCAATGGCGCGGAAGATGGTGTGCTCGGTGAGAGGAATTTTCAGCTCAGAATCGAGAAAGCTGGCTTCTGATGAGGTGAAGAAAGAGCTGAGTTTGGTTCTCTCTGTGGTCATCTCTCTTGACCTCATTTAGCGTTTCGTCTTCTGGTCATGTTGACTTCTTCCGTATCTAAAAGTAATCACCGTCCACTCAGCAAAAGGGCTCATTTTCAGTGTGCTTTGCATGTCGAATTCAGTAAATGGGAGACCTTTGTGGTAGCCGGGTTCTGTTTGCTTCGGTCACTGAGAGAATCACTTTACCGGAAGTGCAAACGGTTTGATTTTTCTCGATTCAGAGCAGCGAATTCCAGCTGACGCGTGATTGTGCTCGTTGGTGGCTAAACAAGCTATACTCCATGTTGGACTCTGCGACTCGAGAAGTCGCACAAGAGATGAGACGTTACTAAACAAGAATTTCACCTCTTATCCCCATGTATCCATATCTGTCTATTAGCAGCGGGAATCGTTCAAGCCGCAGTTCGCGCGTGTGAAATGGAATAGTCCTGTTTAGAGGGCATTTTCGACGATATAGGTTTGAGTAGATGGCACAGATACCTGTGCTGCATCCACAGCTGTACAGGTTGGATAACAATCCATTAAACCTTTTTTTTCAGCGGAAACAAACATCTGAAAACAGACCATCATTTGGCAGAACTTCAGCGGAAACATCTAGGATGGAATGTACGAAAACGATTTATACATCTATTAGCATTCAGAAAGAAAGGATCGTCATCCACTAGACTGTTGAGGAGATTCCTCTGCTAGGGTCTTTGTAACTCGTTATGCACCGCCCCCAGTGATGTAATGTCGGAATAATTGGCTTTCGGGGTCAGTTTTTTCAAGGAAGTATTGCCTGTGCATATCAGAAAGTCGCTGCATTACAGTTCTCATCTGCGCAAACAGCAGATTTAGATGTTGCAGATGAAACTACGCTGTACTGCTCTCTTTGTTAAAAGTGTGTGGGAAATGGAAATATTTAAGTGCATTTTCGTTTCGTTAGTTGGAGATTAGAAAATTATACACGTTGGAGGTAATTCATCACGGAGACGGTGCCAACAATGAGCAAACAACGAGTACTATGGGTAAACGAACTGTTATCGAGCACATATAGTAGCTAACGAGTCTCGAAAATCTTGTAGCAAAATGACCTTAGTTATGCACAACAATTACAGGTTTGACCAAACCACATCACCATTTCCTCCTCTGCAAACAACTGCGAATAATGTAATAGAGAACAACACGCGTGAGAATTCCTATAGGTTTATCACACGGTTTGCAAGAAGAGACAACAGCTGGATATATTTTTAAATATTCCCCCCCCCCCCCCTACACACACACACAAGAATACTTTTTTCGCTCTATTTTTCAAAACTTCAACAAAACCGAATACCTAAAGAATATCCATCATAACATCACAAGTAAATCAATGCAACAAAATTCCTCAACAGTGCAAAGTAAACATACATGACACAAGCAACAATTTAAAAAACTCAAAGGAAACAAAACAAGAACAGATAGTGAAGCTTGAAGTTAACTTCTCGGAGAGGGAAACTGGCCAGCGAGTGAAGCGAAAGCTTTGAGAGCAGCAACCAACAATAAACGAACAACATTAACGCACTGATTGAGCGAAACACGACGAAGTTTTCTTGGATGTTTTGGATTTGACATTCTTATCGACCCCGAAGCACCACCACAGGCAAAGCCTTTCATCTCCCGATGCACTCATCACAAACTGACCACACGGGGACATTGTTAATCCGAGTACACGTTACGTGTGACCTGTTAAATCCTGCAAATAGAGCAACTTTAGTTCAACTGACAGCTCTGCACTTCACTACCTGAGGTCCCCTTGCTAACATAGGAACTCATCCACATGACAGTACAATAACGCAACAGTATTAATAATCATTGAAGTCATATATCTTCCGAGAACTTTTCCGGAATCGTTAGACAAATAGAAGCAATTCTCAAGTCCCACGATGTGTGCCACAAACTTGAAAATTCAAGACTACAAATTTGCGAGCGTAAGTCGTCTCACAAAAATTCAAGGACCCAAAACAAAGTGCAATTCTAAATGCCGCTGAGCATATATTCACATAGCCTCATTTTTCGGTAAAGAAATTGATTACAGCATCGCCTCCCACTATCTTTCATCTGAAATCCCTCGTCTGCCGATGATGCGTTACAGAAAATGAATTTGCATATCAGGCGCGATGAATGGACAGTATTTCTTCGTTGAACAAGTATTCCAGGATGAAATCAGCTGAAAACTTCAACGGGCACTTATCTGAGTTTAACGAGATCTACGCATATGCGCATAATCGTCAAACAATATTAGAAGTGCAATAGCCTTTTGTGTAAAAGTTTCGTTATTAAATAGTTTTGTGTAGACCTAACCCCACGTCATATATTAGGCACGACTTTTTGCTGTGCATGCTCTTCTCCGTATCCGGCTGTTATCTTTCCATGTCGTCAGATACTGGTGCTGTATCAGTTACATTTCATTGATTGATCATATCATTCATCTTTCACCGTACGTCGATCACCCTGAACCAAATAAAACGGAATCCCTGACGGAATAGAGACTGTTGAAAGACCTCAACTCGGATGACTAGTCGAGAAAGTCGAAAATCTTGTAGCAAAATGATTAGTTATGCACAACAATTACAGGTTTGACCAAACCACATCACCATTTCCTCCTCTGCAAGTAATAGCTGCCATCGTCTGTGAATTCTCCCCCCCCTAGCACACACACAAGAATACTTTTTTCACCTTTTTTCAAAACTTCAACAAAACCGAATACCTAAAGAATATCCATCATAACATCACAAGTAAATCAATGCAACAAAATTCCTCAACAGTGCAAAGTAAACATACATGACACAAGCAACAATTTAAAAAACTCAAAGGAAACAAAACAAGAACAGATAGTGAAGCTTGAAGTTAAATTGAAGCTAAGCTTTGAGAGCAGCAACCAACAATAAACGAACAACATTAATCACTGATTGAGCGAAACACGACGAGTTTTCTTGGATGTTTTGGATTTGACATTCTTTCGACCCCGAAGCACCACCACAGCAAAGTTTCATCTCCCGATTCTCCTCCGTGAATTCTAGAGCTTGCAACATCCTCTGCAACGTAATTTATATTTCCGAGAACTTTTCCGGAATCGTTAGACAAATAGAAGCAATTCTCAAGTCCCACGATGTGTGCCACAAACTTGAAAATTCAAGACTTCAAATTTGCGAGAGTAAGTCGTCTCACAAAAATTCAAGGACCCAAAACAAAGTGCAATTCTAAATGCCGCTGAGCATTTCCATGCCTCATTTTTCGGTAAAGAAATTGATTACAGCATCGCCTCCCACTATCTTTCATCTGAAATCCCTCTGCCGATGATGCGTTACAGAAAATGAATTTGCATATCAGGCGCGATGAATGGACAGTATTTCTTCGTTGAACAAGCTGAAATCACCACTCTATAAATAGTTTTAAAAGTTTTTGCGCCCACCCATCTGTGAATTTGTTATCTTTCCTGACTGATTTCCCCCTCACCTCTGTGAATTTGAAAGACCTCTTCGGACTTCGCTGCCTCTAGAGCCAGTGAATTTTTGAGCCTCCTCTGTGAGATTTTCCAGAGCTTCAGTTTCGCCCTCCTCTCCTCTGTAACCTCCTTTATAAATGAGTTTCCTGTGAATTTGGGACTTTCGCCTCCTCTGTGAATTTCAAAGTTTCGCCTCCTCTGTGAATTTTAGAGTTTCGCCTCCTCCGTGAATTCTGAGTGTCCTTCATTCCGCGTTTTCGACAATGCGTCATACACGATTCTGATTTTTATCGTAACCCTGGCTGGCCTAACAACAGCCTGGTGGGGCATGTAGTACACTAGACCTTCGGGCTGTGTAATTGTGACGTCTTCAATTATCCCCATCTTTAGCTGCTCGTCGAACGTCTTCTCGTAAGCACGGAGCAACTCGGGATCTTCTTGGAGACGTTTGAGCGATGTTTTCAGACGACCCATACAAAGGCCGAAGTTGCAGTCGAGTTTACCTCCATCCTCCTTCCATGGCCAGCCACAATAGTAGCGCCCATCTTTGAAGGTAATGCTTTCGTTGAACCTTTTCATGGCCAGCTCGTCATCCGTTTGTAAAGGGGTCCCTAACTCCTACAACTTCCAGCGACCAGAACTTTTCTAGCTCATCCTTTGCATCGGCTACGTTGCAACAGTAACGGTCTGCAGGCTTGGTCTTTGAAAAGGTACCGTGCCGAGTACTGCGTAACTATCCGTTGATCACGTCGCCTAGACAGGTGCGTATCAAATGAAGTCCGGACGGTAACTTCGTTGAGGCACTTCCTCTGAAGATTTCGTGGAAATAATCGGCACCCACGAGGATCTGCGGCTTGAGTGTAACCGTCGGTAGGGTGATGTTCCGCGTTGAGCGGATGCGCCGTAACGTTTTTTCTGTTAGCTTAGCGATTGCAATTTCGCTAACCAGTCTTAGGACTGAGTTCGCGAACATCGTGCAGAGCCGTTCATCAGTTTGCTTCATTTTTAGTTTGGCGCGCGCAGACGTGCAGCGGGTAATGTACGTCCCACTAAATCCGTCAACAATCAACGGTTCCTTGTGTGTTACTTCGATGCCCAATTGCTGGACTATTTCTTCCGTGATGAATGAGCGTTCGCTCCCAACATCGAATAGCACTGGCATTTTGATCGTTTTTGTGTGTGGTGCATCGCCTCGAACCTCCACGAAGGTAGATAGAATTAATACCGTTTTGTCCCGCTCTTGCCGTTCGGGCGTCGCAACAGCCGCCACCGTGCGAATCGTCTGAGTGTGGGTTTTTCCGACAGAGTCCTTCTCTTTCCCCTGTTGCGATCGATGTCACGTTTTACGGAGTGCCGTAGGATGTCCCTTGCGCTTGCAATGGTAGCAGAATAATTTCGTGTACAATCGTTTTGATTATGGCTCCCTCTGAGACACTCGAAACAAAGGCGTAACTGCGGAGAGCTGTCAAAGCGCACCTTCAAAGTGGTAAAGCGTGGACAAATATCGGCCCAGTGTGGTTCACTACAAAACGCACATACCTGTCGAGTAAGGTCGTCCCGTCTGCCCTTCCCTTGATTTGTCCTTTCGCTTGTGCGGGTAGTGCAGAATTGTGGTGTAAACTTTCTTCTCGTTTTACACCTCCCAGATTTCTCTGTTCTCGCCTTCCTACTGCCTTTGAACTTGCCGACCCTCATGCGTCAGTTTCTCTATAGTCGCAGTTCGCATGTTCTCCCTGATGCGCACTATAACTTGAAGTTTGTCCCTCAATTTTCGGACGTTCCAGGCTGCAACGGCTTCTTTAGCTTGCTCGACTTCCAACAGCGCCCAACGCAGTAGCCGTTTTTCAATGCGATGCTCGGTTTGCGAGTTGTCGATGTTCTCCCACTGTTGCTCCAGTTGTTGTAGAATACGTTCGACGTTCCCTAGTGCCAATAAGAGACGTATAATTCGTTAAATCATATGCAGTTCCTTGTTTGCCGAAATGTTTCTTCTGTTCCAAGACCCACGTGTCCTTCTTTTCCAAATGAGCCACCTGGAAGATAATTATAACATCAGCATCACCTAGCAATGATAATATCATCACGTCCAATACTGAAATTATAATTATATGCGGAGTCGACCTCGCAGTCAGATTTCCCCCCTTCATTTGAGCGCTCACTGTGGCACAGCGCATGCACTGTTTCCTATGCAATAGAGGCAACCGACAGGTTTATACTCGGGTAAATAAACATCTGAAACAATTTATATTTCACATTGCCTATTATAAATGTGACGTCAATCTACGGAAAAATGCCGTTAAAGTTCGTCCAGTCATTCGCATACTTAGGAGGTGATCCGACGGCTTACGTGGTGAGATCTTGCGGTCTTTTAAACAAACGCTAGTGAGAATAAAAAAATACACTCGATAATTTTAAACAATATGGCAACAATAATTATCTCCAATCTCATATCTTCGGCGCACTTCATAATCTCATTAGAAATTTCCTGGAAATATAAATTATCACTGCAATATTTAAACGTTATTTCAATGCAATAATCTCTTACATAAGGGCACTTAAAACGGAATAATGGCACCTGGAAGCTCATTTGTTATAGTAACGCGCAGGCAGTAGTCGTTTATTAGGAACAATAAGATTTGCGCCGTATTCGTTTATTAGGA
This sequence comes from Parascaris univalens, assembly GCA_037576465.1. Taxonomy (NCBI): domain Eukaryota; kingdom Metazoa; phylum Nematoda; class Chromadorea; order Rhabditida; family Ascarididae; genus Parascaris; species Parascaris univalens. The sequence goes on from CM075173.1 coordinate 162,603,559, forward strand.
ACAATAAGACACATTAGGATCACTCACTTCTCCTTTGTTCATCTCAATACGGCTAAACGAATACCTTTTAATTTAATATTCATACCCTCAAAATATGTTTTGTCGGATATTCTTCCGTTACTGCTCTATGGCATCATCTTGACTTACTTCAAACTATAGAACACCTTAAAAATAACTTCAACCAACAAAGACATAATACACATATCATATTAAGATACTTTACATTGAGTGAAGCATTTCAAACCCGCTTAACTTGATTTCTTCACACAGTTTAAATGCTGTCGATAAGTAAAGAAGTTAGCATTTGAAATGCAAAAAATGATCATCTTTAGAGTCGACAGCAAAGATTAGCGAACATCTCCGCAAATTTCCCTTCAGAAGAGATAATTAATTTTAAAAACCCTGGAGCCGGCAATCAACATGCCGATATAAATACATATAGATGTGGATAATTGAATGCACATTACGAGCATATTCTATGCCGCTTCCTGATTTCCGTTTAGTAACGTCGCAAATACACATATGGACGTCTCAACACCATTCACGTTCACAAAGAGACAACAGTCGATGCAACGACGAATTAACAGGTGCGTTGTTAAAATATCGCAATTAATGACAATTTCGTAATCCTCCCCTTCTCATCCCACCCCCTACTAAGAGCATTTTAGAGAAGCATGATGAAGTCAAATTCGGTCTTCCATCCTCCCTCCCTTCCACTTTCGGTGCAAAAATAGAGGGTATAAAGGCTATAGACGCATATATCATGAAAATCATAAAACATATCTATTAAGAGCCAAGAGGACCTTCTAAGTATTACCGACACATATCAAAATTACTAAAAGCGAATATGCCCTTGCTTAGGAAAAGAAACAGGGGCGACGTTATGTCAGTTTAGTTTATCGTGATCCACTTGAAAGCTATAACGTCGGCCAGGCAACTCTTTTATAAAAAGTACGCCTATGATTTTGCTTACGACAAAGTAATAAAGTATCTGTAACTTTAAAAGCATATATTCAATTTGCCTCAAACAGGCCAAGTTGCCGGGATGGGAATCGAACGCGGGTGCGCGCGCATTCGTAGAAACGTAAAGCATCAAAGAATTCGAGCAATAAAAACCGATGATCCACGCCATAGCCTTCGATATAAAAAACGACTGCATGCTACAGGAGTTGGTACAGAAAAATTTGGTACCTCACTTAAAACATACATTCAACAACTGCAGTCAACAAACACAGCCCCTCTGCTTCCGCCACCGCCATCATTTAAAGGTGGCGGCTCACGCACAGAAGTCCCATATCGATAAAGGGCGCCCAGCATAGCTGTTCGTTGCCTTCCTGTGGGTTAACGACATTAACTGTGACGAATGTCCCGCAGATGAATCAACCATGATAAAGATATCGTGGAATATTATAACGCATAAGCTCACATAATAACTTTTAACAGTGTGTCATAACTAATGGTCCACCTCTACATAAATGCCCACAGAGGTGGATGGGTCGCACATAAATGTCCGTATGGGCGGACAGGTCGCACGAAGATACATCGGTCACGCAACCACCAACACAGATGTGATCGACAGCGAATCTATTGCTTCGCTTAAAATATGCCCCCATTTATTACTAAACCTCAACGTTTCATTAACGTACAGCAATTAAACAGTGCCGATAAAACAACTAATAAACATGAGATAAACGATGCCGATACTATACCTTGTCATAAATTCTACTAGCCCTCACAACAAAAAAGCCGTAAGTAATAGAGAGCGAAATTCGATCTACATATATAAGACGAAGAAATGAAAAATATCTCTCAGGGAGCAAAAATTTATAAAAAACAATTCAAAGCATTAAAAAAACGATTTCATCTAAATTAAGTGGTTCATTTTGTAATTTGAAAAAAAAAAATTCGTAATCGTACCTTTACTGAACCAAATCTACCTCACCGAAAAAAATCCTTCAAAAACATTCCTATCAAGGACCATACAGCTTAACATCATATCACATCAACCCAAGCTGATCGTCACAATAACTGATCCACCTCAACTAATGCCGACAACGGCGAGGGAGATTACTATAAATCCCTTCCCTTCGCCCATTCCCTTAACAAAATGAGGTGTTTTTACAATCAGCAAACCAAAAATCTATCTCGCATTTTGAGTTTCCCTGGGAGGTAGACGGGGAAGGAGTGGGAAGAGTTCTCTTCAGCTCTTTGAAAAATTGAAGTTATAAGAATATAGATAGTCCCTCCGCTCCATCACAGGTCCAAGAATATAATCCCTTACTTATCGACGATTCTCAATCTTCAAATGCTTACAATGAATTTTATAATACCAACTGTACTACTACAATCTCATTTGCATTTATAGCACAAATGGAAATCATTTCATATATTATCATCTTAATCGACGCTCACCACAGTGCAATAGCCATTACTCAGAAATACTCCCTGGTTAATGCATACATTCAGTATGGTCTCACCAATGGCCGTCAAAATACATATACTCGGAAACCGAGTACATTCACGAAGAACGTCATCAACGATATCAACATTAGTCATTAATTCATCTATATCCTATAAGAAAACAGCCGTCTTATTACATCGGCGCAACGAAGCGATTTATATTTCTCATAAACAGAATTTAATATATCATCGGATAAAAACTACAGCTAAAGAGGTATTCAAATTGACTTCCAAGCACATACTACTTCAAATCATGTCAGTCTTTGGGCACACATCTTTTGACTAATATTTCAATTCCAACCTCGACTCCCTCCTCCCCCTTCCCCCCCCCTCCTCCCCCCCCCGTTTCTCCTCCCAAATCATTCCACCTTTTATTTGGAACATGAGCGCTTAAGAAGGATGGATTTTCAGTGGTATACTATACTTTATTATACTCAGAAAATAATCCTCTTTCCTCCTATCATACCAAAAACTTAAAGTCTGATCGTCCCACCGATCGTTCCAAAAAACCACTACCTTGATTCATAGAGTACCAACATTAGTCCTACGTCAATATGTCTTTCTCACTTTGAAAAGGTAACGCGAACCAGACATCAGATTTACTACATTTCATAAACTTACGCCCATAATATTAGTGTATTAAGAAAAACGGCGACGCAATGACGCTATCACAAATTAGTCGACATTAGCGAGTGTGAATGAGTGACATCTTCGTCACTGCCTCCCAATAAGCGAAAACCGTTTCCTGTATACAGTGCTCTCGCCTCCCACTCTCTATTTTAAGGATAAACACGCGATTACAGACCTATCTGATTCCATAATCTTCCTCTCCACGATCTCACTTTTATAACAGAATTGAAAAACTAGCGACCATTGAAAAGAAAATGAAAAAAAAATACCTTAAAATACTTCCTAATCAACCTTTGTAAAGAAATAACCGAAACATTTTCGATGCATGAACGAAAAAAACCTCGAAAACCATCTCTCCTTATTTCCGTCCTCTCTATAAAATGTAAGAAAGATTTCGACAACATCCTTCTTATTTCGGATTTTACGTCCTCCCAAGGATTAATTACCGTACAGCCTAGATTTTAGCTTCTGAGCTTCAGAGTCGATATTCAATCTTACTCTTGCAACTAAAGTACCATCGTAAACCAATTAAAAATCGTTCAAATAGTTTCCCACCAAGTCTTCAGCGACAAAAAAACAATTATTACAATTGAAGACTGTTCAGTGCAAAAGCAAAGAGGAAAGGCCCGGCGAATCTGATTCATGGGTAATCAAGAAAACAAAAAAGAGAGTGGGGGGGAGGAAGTCAATCAAGAGATGGGATAGGGTGAGGAGGGTGAGGAGTGACGGGACAGAAAAGACTCACGACAACCTCAACTGCAAAAACCAGAAGACAGACAACGGAAAAAGGCTTATTGAAAGGCGCTTCAATTTTACATAATACAACCAAATCTACTTGCATCCTTCCATAGAAAATAAGAATATTTCAAAAATGAAAAAAGCCATTGTCATCGCAGACTATTATCACATAACGTTTGCTTTCAACTAATAAAACGAAACGTGATTTCATCAAAAACAAGGCTAAAAAACGATGAATCACATCTCGCAATCTCCGATTTTCGCGCATAAAATCTTATGATTTCCGATTCTCAGGTTTAAAACCAGACAATTCCCAGTCATTGGTGTTGAATTCTCAAAAACTGGATATAGCTATTTTCATGCAGCGAAAAACAGTTCCTTAATATCTTCCAAAAGTAACAAATTAAAGGAAAGAAACTGCAGGAGATTTTATTCAGATACCACAACTTTCAATCTCTATACCGTACTAGAGTTGATGTAATTCATCTCTTTTCCTCCTCCCTACCCCTAAAAACAGTATGCACCACGATATCCTATATCACAGGTGGTGCTTTCCATCTGGCTCATCTAAAATGCCTGCTCTCCTCTCATAACACACGAACGTAATTTCATTACAAATAGGCAAATAGCCCTATCTCATAACACACGAACGTAATTTCATTACAAATAGGCAAACAGCCCTATCTCATAAAACAAACGTCACGAATGCAACGTTACTACCCCCTGCCGGTAAACTCTAAAAGCAGCGAATCCCCTCCCCCTCTCAAATTAGAAGCTGGAGAATCGAAAGGAACAGAGGATGTCTAACACAGCAATGTACTACATTTTCTATAGACTCGTTTTTCAAAAAACCCAAAATAATAGAAAAATTTGACGCCTTTCATAGCTTTCAGATGCCGATCTAGAACTACAATAAACCATTAGAAAAATTGTAATAAAACGATTGTTTGCATTGAAAACCCTTTCAAATACCCGCAAATCTCTTTAGGCTAGCTATAAGTGCTGTCAAAATGCGAACGCATAAATCAAGCCAGCAAAAAATGAACAAAACAATTCCAGAAACGTCTAAAATGATAGCCAACGACTTAATTTTTCGACTACACTAAATAAAGCAAAATTAAGAGGGAAAACGAATATTTATGGCGAAAAGGGGGAGGGAGCATATCCGAAAAACTTTCGAATAGATGAAACGACTCCGAAACAAAAAAAAAAATTCTGATGAAAAATATTATGAAAAAATTGACGAATCTTCGTAAAAATATACGATACGATCAATCAATAAACGCCCATGCATGTGTATGCTTCAAGCATAGGTCAATCATTTGTGCAATGAGCTTACTCAAAAATTAGCTTTCCCAGACCAAAATCAACAAACAAATACATTTCAGGAGCTAATGAATCAACGCAACAGCGCCGACTACGAGGAACAACGATGGGCTCACTATACGGAATGTTTTCTATCGGGAGCCAAGTTTCCCAGCGATGACCACCTTACCCGCCACTTCAACGTACTTACCAAATTTCTCCTAATGCAGTAGATCATATTCGCGAATGTTTTTTACGCACACACACGTCAAACGTGTAAACCAATGTAATTGTTCCCACTAACTTTTTCACAACAACGATAAAATTTGCATTCATATCTTGAATAACCAAATCGACGGAACTAGATAATCCGACTTAAGAAAAATCTGCAGAGATCAGACTGTCTCATCTACCAAAGAATTATATCACCCATTCTCCAAGTGTGCTAACATTCCTTAATAATATTAAATAATTTTCCATGAGGAAAGGCAAATAGAAATTAACGCACTGTGGCTGCTTCAAATATGTCGCTAAAAGACGATCACTGCACCACTGCTTAATATAAACGTATACAACTAAATCCGCTTCCACATTTTATAGCAAATACAGAGAAAATAAGACTCTGCGTAAAATCTCTCTTCAGTACCATCCCTCCCTCTCTTTTATTTAAGCATTCGCGTGGTAAAGCTAGTTTAAAAGACCACTGGCAGTAATTGCCAAATTCACTAATTCCGTTATATCAATTCACCATAAACTGCTGATCTAATCCTTAAAAACTTCCTTTCCATTTATGTTAATCATATAATTAAACTCGACCGAATTCAATTAAAAGCAAAATAAATGTGCGTAGCACATCGAAAGGATATTAAATTTTATACGGATCATCATCAAATAAATTCTGCCTTGATGAAAAGAAGCATCCACAGGCTACAGGTAACTCCTCTCACCAGTTACCTGTAACACTCCTCTTGATTAGCGCATTTATTGAAAGAAAACTCAATAGAAAACACGGTGTTCATTTGACTATACATCGTGGAGCCGAATCAGGTGCACGGGACCAGATTCAAACCGGTCCCCCAAGTCAATACTTCCCTCACCAACGCAACAAAACATCATCCTCTTGTTCGCTGCAGCCACAACCTCACAATTTAGTCCCCTTCATATATTGCCTTCTTTCGCATATGCTCGAGCAACATTTATGGAAAACCCGCGCGCATCCCTCATGAGAGTAGTGAAAGAAGAGGAAAAAGAAAGAAAAAAAAGATAGCAATGAAGAACAACGGTACGATAGAGCGATACTGACTTGCTATTAGAAAAAAACAAAGAACAAAAAACACAAAGACAATGCGCGCTTTTACAGTTAAATAAACGTCGGCTCATTTCACAAAGATAACGAAGGAACTCACGCTTGCACCGGCCCTCACTTCCAAGGCAGTCGCAAATTTCACATCTTTGACTCCTATCAGTTTCGTCACAGGGCCCTCCACTCGACATCGATCGAAATTCGGGTATGGATCCTTGAAGACAAACTTGAGTTGCTGATATCTGAAAGCGAACTGCATCTATAAATGCATTAAATAAAAATTCGTGGGACCAAAAACCCATCTTTTCTCGTAATATTTACAATTCGTTAATTTCACATTCACTATACACTAACACGAAATATGAGATCTCAAAATAGTAATAGATGACTCCAGGGGTAAACACTTCTAACGACTCCGGAGTCGAATCCAACAGTCAATTGAACGAAAGGAGAAGTGAGCTGTCGATTCCTTTTCCTTTCGCAGCCAAGAAAAGCGATATTTGCATCCTTAGAGATCGATAGTGTGAATAACGAAAGAACATCCAATATAGCACAGTCGTGATTGCACACAACATGATTTTACCACGTGCATCGACGTAGCCCGATTGAAGGCGTTATCGTGGAGCAACCCTTCCTCCTTCCGTAACATAATTGCGAAAGTGTAAGCACCTGCATAACCAAATATTCATCAACTCCGCTCCCCCTCAAAAATCGCCAACTTCAGAGCCAAAACCTTTCCTCCCAATTTTCACAGTCCCCAAAAACTTAATATTTAAGCACCGATGCGGAGATTTGAATAAGAAGTGAGTGCTATTTTTCTACCTCGAGCAATTACTTCCACACAAACTTGAGAAAAAAAGTTTGTTATAAAAACTTCGCCACGTTCATCAATTTCTGGTAAGACTTCCACTGCTCAATGAAAATTCAGCTCCATATCAGAATATTCAGCTATAAGCAATAAACTCATCTTTGAATAATTAAGTCATAAAAATTGATCTTGAAAACCCGATAGAGTACCGCACGGAGTCAAATGCAACAAACGAACAAACCTCGCTTCAAAGCTACCAACAGCATCAGTGAGTTTCTGTTTCTCGACGTGTAATTTTTGTAACTTTTCCGATTTTTGTGCTTCTGACTGCTCATCGAAGTGCAATCTTTCGAGGTCGACCTGCAATACATATAGATCCATCTCTTTTCTTTTCTTCGAGATGCCCGTTGCATACAGAAAAGTTGAAGTAACAGAAAAGACATCTTCCCTATACGTTATCCGAAGAAGTATTCAGCACAAAAATTTTCATCAACTATATGAAATAAGAAAAAGGCTTGATCAGTTACCAACAAGAATTGAGCGATGATAAACAAGTTATAGGATTTCATTTTGAAAGAAAAATAAAAGCAACGAGAAATGTATATAATATTTGAATTATTTCATTAAATGTGACATTTCTTGAGAATTTGAAATTCACATACAATCAACAACTTCTTCTTCGATAGTTTTCAGCAAAAACTGCAAAAAAAAGCAACGGAAATTTTGTTGCAAAACGATAACTATAAAGATATATTAGATCCCCTTGGTGAAGCTTTAAATTCATCGAAAAACAGCGCAAAACGCAATAATAAACGATTTTATTCACCTGAAAGAAATGATCTAAAAATTGAAAAGAATTCCCCCTCACGTTATTCTTTATTCAGTTTTGGCACTTCTGTTGAGCTGTGCTATCCGGGATGATTCGGTATAAGCGGGGTGGATGGGGTACTGGTGGGTCTGTTGGCGCATAACGAAGCCGGAAATGACGGGAGCTAATCTCAAGGGGATTGGATTTACTAGAGAAGTCATCATCGAGCAGTACACTGAACAGCAATAATGATGGGTTTCTGACCGGTGCTCATCAGTATTGCTAACAAGTGCTTAGATAGAACAAAGAAACAACGAACCTCGATATTTCTAAACTCTTCCTCCAATTTTCCTTTTTCGTGCTCATCGCTCGCAGACTGCCCCGCCATTCCTTCAGTTCTTTCCTCTTCTTTGCCAATGACGGCTCCAACTGCTTGAATCTGCGGGGACGAATAGACAAATGAAAAACAGTTGGAATTTATCTCACCTCAAACCTCGTTATTTTTCGAACTATAATTGTCAAGCCCCATACTGGCACTTTTCCCTCCTCCAAAACGTCCAAATGTGAAGGTTATCTCCCCAATTTATTATAAATTTTAATTGCACTTTATTGACGCCATCACTTCAAATTTCTATTACCGCTGCTGTAGAATGATTACTTCATAATAAATGAACCCAGGCGGAAAATATTGCGCGGAAATATCGATGTTGCCACAAAAAGTACTAACGGAAAAAGATAGAAAAAAATTGGAAGCTTGACTCCTGTTGCCACAAAATTATTAAACAGAAAGTGGCAATGAATCGCTAAACGAATAAAAAGGCTCAATTAACAACAGGATAGAGATTTGAAAATACACAAAAACAATTCTGTCGTGCAAAAATGTCCAAAACACTATGAATAAACCTCATCTCGGCCTTCTTCACTTTTGTTTCGAGCTCACACAAAGCACTTCGTTGCGCTGAGAACATATCGCTGCGTTATTATATGTACATATACAAACATACAGTACCATACCTTTAATATCTCACTATAGAATAACATAATCGCTCATGGGTTTTTTCCTGAAAACGAACAGCTTTTTCAAGCTTTCAGCTTTTTCAGTCAATGGTCAAAAAATCCCGCCAGGTAAACAGCCGTCCCAGATTTCTATCCAAAAATAGCATTACAATCGACACATTAAGAACCGAAAAAAAGATATATGTGATATTTACTAAATTAATTACAAGTGAAGTAATCATACAAGCTCATATACCCGAGCTCCACCTCTCTATTTCACACTAAAAAACCCACATGGCTTATACTGCTACCTGTGAGTTGCGCATCCAAAGTGACAGCGGCGCCATGCTCATCGATTGTCATACCTTCGCTCTCACCGTGCACCCGCAACAGAGATTCAGCCTGGCATTAACTGCAATCAAGATGGCAAAAGTGAGTGGTCTTCTCCATCTTTTCTTGGCTTAATCCGCCCAGACCATAATCCACTCTCATACCGCCCACTGGAAGGACTAACTTTCCACTCCAAATGCAATATTGAAAGACAACTTGCCGTGTGATTATCATCAGATGTGATCGATCCATTCACAATCTGAATCAAACACAGCCACGAAAGGTTACTTCATCACCTGGTGATAACAAATGAAAACTACACTGATTCCAAGAAGGCGGGCATAGGAATGAATTTATACAATTGTCTTTTGCAACGCAAGGACTTTAAAGATAGCTGCCAGAAAAGGATTGAGGATGAAGCATAGGGTAAGGGGAGGGGAAAGGAGGAACTAAGAAAGAATAACATGAGGAGGAGAAAAGAGAACATGGAAAATAGGTTGCATATAGAATAATTTCTATTCCAAATAAACAAAACGGTTTGAGAAAAAGAAAAATGATGAGCAGCGCCGATAGAAATACGAATGCATTCAAAAAAACCAACCGAATCTTTGCTGCACGATCGGCTTTCTTCTTCTACTCGTTGACCCTCTCTTTCACTGCATCTCTTCTTGCTTCCACTGCATTCAATGCGTCTGTCAACTCTTTTACGTGTTCCTCTATTTCTTTTCTCTCACCACTATTCTTCTGAAATATGAATTATTTCTGAAACATTCTGAAATTTCTTCTCGTCCTTATATATCATCAAAATGGCCTCATTACAAAAAATATATATGGATACAATTTCTTTCGTTGATGAAAATTGGAGGATAATAAACATTCATGGAAAACGAAGCTGTAAAAAAAATAGTCTATTGACAGAAAGATTCCCCCCCTCCCCCCCCCCCCCCCCACACAGAAATAGCATTTCCAAGACAATATTTCAACACAGGAGGCAAAGAACAGCACCAATATAACCGAATCCATAACATTAAAAAATATACAAGAAGCACTAACATTTTTCTTGCTTTCCCCCCTCTCTCTAATAGCCGCTTCCTTCTGTCCAAGTTCTTGCTTCATTGTCTCGACCCTGGCTCCCAGCTCCCTTTGTTTCGCGACCACCCTCTCTCTTTCGCTCTCCAAATGCACACGTTTCCCCTTAAATAGAAAGATTACAAATCGGTGAACAATTCTGCATCCGTTTCGATCACCGAATTTTCTCCCCATCCTCACTACTTTTCTAGTGCGAAGGAGATAAGTCAGCCGATTACACTCATCTAAAACCTCTGGAATTCAGATTAAATGACCACGAATATCCGATTCATCACTTCCACATTTGCCCTTCTAGATCCGGATGATAGCTGCCCATAGAATCTATACTGCCTTTTAAATGATTTAAACATTCCTCCAATTCTCACATATCGTCATAGATAACCCTTGTCATATATAATAATCACTTGTTTCAAAAATGAAGCCATAAATACCGATAACATTTCATTCCGAAGGTAAAATCTTTCTCCCTGTCGCTTCGTATTTCTGAAAACAAACCTCAGCGAATCCATTTTATCGACAGCTCAGGTAAAATAAATTCGAAAAAAATAGTGAACATTTGTAATCAACACAACAAACTTTCAACAAAAACCAATTGCGGAAAAAAATTCTTCAACAACCACTTTAGTCCTCCTTTCAGTTTATTAGATCTTCCGATAAAAATTTCCCTGAAGTGAATAAATAATTAAATACCTGATTGCTGACAACGTCGAAACCGACCAATTTACGTTCTATCACCTCAATTTCACGATTAATTTTCTGGAATTCGAGTAGTTGTTCCTATCTCGCCGTAACTTCTCCACATAAGGAATTATATCTTCGTTAAGGAGCTGAAATTTTGATCATAACTGAATATTCGTCGGAGCCAACTATTCAATCCCGGAAGTTTCGGAAATAAGATTCAATTTGACAAGAGAAATTTATGGCGATGAAACCCGATCTAACTCCCGTTCACGTCCCTTCGAAACCAACGATACATGGAGGATAGAATCGCAACCGAACCGCACCCTCGCAAGACGCCAAATGAACACATCCACTCACCTCCGCTATTTATACCCACTCACGACCGTAACTGAAAGGAAAATGCCCCACCCTCAAGAACATTGCTCCACCTGAGGGACGGTCGTCGAAGGAATGGCGCCAAAATTGAGTAAGTTGCACACCGTGTTATATTGACTATACTTAAGTATCATCGCAGTATATCGATATTTGAAAAAGACACTAATAATAAACGACAATGGGGTCCAGTTTAGATCGAAGGATGAGGCTGAAAGAAGCGGGCAATTGGGAATCGGTGAAAGTTAATATGATCTAGATGATCTGAAAGGAAAGCGGCATTTGATCATGAATTTATATCTCCCCACTTCTTTAATGCAAAAAGCGGCAAACAAATTTTATCATTGCCTCCATTATTTAGTGTGCACTTTAATTGATCAACTAGCCAATTTCAACGTCAATTATCTCTAAAACGCTTTTAATACCAGAAAATATGAATAAAAACGTTAAAACAATGGAGATACTTTACAGCATGGCGTGGAAATCACGCAGAAGGGCCTCATTGAAAGCATCAAACAAAATATAGCATAATGTGAAAATCAAGCTCTATATCGTTCAAAATACATAACAACAACGAAATCTATGTTCGTCAATCTGATTCGTTTAACACAAAAGTTCTTAATAAAATGCTAATAGTACTGATCTCTTTGGAAAGCCACTTCACAAATATATAACACATACGAAGTGGACATTCTGTTATAAAAAAAACGTGGTTAAAACATTTCACGAGATCAACAAATCCCTCAAATATCCAAGAAGAGAAAACGAGTGAAATTCAACAAGAATGCGTCAAGTGCCGAAAGATATAATGTTCAATCAGTTAAGAATCTTTAAATTTTATACACTCTACTTAAATCTTCGATTAAATCGCAATGAAAATTTTCTCACCGCATCGTTGCAGCACAAAGCAATCAATGAGGCATGTGCTCTTCAATGAGAAAAAAAGAACGATGACGAATGAACGAGAAATCCGCCGAACTCTTGATTTAATCCAAAAGTCTTACCAGGTCAGCATTTTCCTCTCAGTTTACAACATAAACGAAGTACCATTTCAAAAAAAAAAAACAAACATAACACGTCATAAACAACTTCCCGCAACAAAAAAGAAAATGTTCAGAAAAAAAGATGAAGAACGCCTACCACCACGTGATAAATTGCTCATGACGGCTACATAGTGCACTTTTGTTTATTTAGATGATGAAATAATCATCTAAAATGTAAACTACACCAAAAAGAATAGAAATTATAACAGCGTAGTACAACTGTACCTAGAGACGTTCGCATTCCAAATGATAATTATAAGTCGAACGTTAACAGCACTCAACACCTTTAAATGGAGACCACTTAAGCATATACCGAATGGAAGGCCAAATAATATATACCCCACAATCCTGAGAACATATCTATTCCCACGGGCAAAATCATCTCGAAATATGCTGCCTCTACTGCTTTCCTGTGCTCAACCAAGCGTTTCGTTAGTTAGAGATTAGAAAATTATACACGTTGGAGGTAATTCATCACGGAGACGGTGCCAACTATGAGCAAACAACGAGTACTATGGGTAAACGGACTGTTATCGAGCACACATAGTAGCTAACGAGTCTCGAAAATCTTGTAGCAAAATGACCTTAGTTATGCACAACAATTACAGGTTTGTCCAAACCACGTCACCATTTCCTCCTCTGCAAACAACTGCGAATAATCTCTTGTCTTATATCTGAGCTGATCTTGCGGTTGTAAAACCATTAAACTAAGGTTTAAACAAGAGAACTTGCACGCTCGCACGATTTATTACTCTTGATCATCAGCCCACAGTCTATTTTCCCTACTCACTACTCCCAAAAGTGCACCGACCAAACACAATGTGTATACTGGTCATGTCTGAAATAAAATGGCCCGCTTTCTTTAATAGAGAACAACACGCGTGAGAATTCCTATAGGTTTATCACACGGTTTGCAAGAAAAGACAACAGCTGGATATATCCACACACACACACACACAAGAATACTTTTCTCGCTCTATTTTTCAAAACTTCAACAAAACCGAATACCTAAAGAATATCCATCATAACATCACAAGTAAATCAATGCAACAAAATTCCTCAACAGTGCAAAGTAAACATACATGACACAAGCAACAATTTAAAAAACTCAAAGGAAACAAAACAAGAACAGATAGTGAAGCTTGAAGTTAACTTCTCGGAGAGGGAAACTGGCCAACGAGTGAAGCGAAAGCTTTGAGAGCAGCAACCAACAATAAACGAACAACATTAACGCACTGATTGCGCGAAACACGACGAAGTTTTCTTGGATGTTTTGGATTTGACATTCTTATCGACCTTGAAGCACCACCACAGGCGAAGACTTTCATCTCCCGATGCACTCATCACAAACTGACCACACGGGGACATTGTTAATCCGAGTACACGTCCCGTGTGACTTGTTAAATCCTGCAAATAAAGCAACTTTAGTTCAACTGACAGCTCTGCACTTCACTACCTGAGATCCCCTTGCTAACATAAGAACTCATCCACATGACAGTACAACAACGCAACAGTAGTAATAATGATTGAAGTCATATATCTTCCGAGAACTTTTCCGGAATCGTTAGACAAATGGAGGCAATTCTCAAGTTCCCCGATGTATGCCACAAGCTTGAAAATTCAAAAGACTACAAATTTGCGAGCGTAAGTCGTCTCACAAAAATTCAAGGACCCAAAACAAAGTGCAATTCTAAATGCCGCTGAGCATATATTCACATAGCCTCATTTTTCGGTAAAGAAATTCATTACAGCATCGCCTCCCACTATCTTTCACCTGAAATTCCTCATCTGCCGATGATACGTTACAGAAAATGAATTTGCATATTAAGCGCGATGAATGGACAGTATATTTCTTCGTTGAACAAGTATTCCAGGATGAAATCAGCTGAAAACTTCAACGGGCACTTATCACAGTTTAACGAGATCTACGCATACGCGCATAATCGTCAAACAATATTAAAAACTACCAATTTGTAATCAAATGCAATAAAAATTGAAAATATTTCACCTGAATGCATTTCATCGATGGGTATTTCCAGGTTTTGAGTACGTTATTTGGGTAGCCGTGTAGAGTTATTATTTCTTTGTAGTGTTTACTGAAGGCGATCGCATTCACCTTAATCAGAATAAACCATTAACCAGTATCGTTAACACTGTCCGATCACCTAGCAAACAAGTTTTGCATATTATCGCATATATGTAAGAAACTCTTCCCCTCCAATTAACCGCAAGAAATGGGTAACTTCCAAAATGGCTATTAAGTGCCAAATATTAACAATTCCCGAGTGCATAGAAGTGCAATAGTTTTGTTAAAATAGTTAAAATAGTTTCGTTAAAATAGTTTGCAGTGCCTAACCCCACCTAATGCCACCGTCATATATTAGGCACGACTTTTTGCTGTGCATGCTCTTTCCGTGTCCGGCTGTTACCTTTTCACGTCGTCAGATACTGGTGCTTATTAGTACATTTCATTGAGATCAAATCATTCATCTTTCACCGCGTCGATCACCCTGAACCAAATAAAACGGTCCCTGACGGATAGAGACTGTTGAAAGACCTCAACTCGGATGACTAGTCGAGAAAGCTTTTCCCGCTGCATTTGCGTGGCTGCCATCGTCTGTGAATTCTAGAGCTTCACCTCCTCTGTGATTTTTAGACTTTCGCCTCCTCTGTGAATTCTAGAGCTTCAATCCTCTGTGAATTTTAGAGTTTCGCCTCCTCTGTGAATTCTAGAGCTTCACCTCCTCTGTGAATTTTAGAGTTTCGCCTCCTCTGTGAATTCTAGAGCTTCACCTCCTCTGTGATTTTTAGACTTTCGCCTCCTCTGTGAATTCTAGAGCTTCAATCCTCTGTGAATTTTAGAGTTTCGCCTCCTCTGTGAATTCTAGAGCTTCGCCCCCTCTGTGAATTTGGGACTTTCCCCTCCTCTGTGAATTGTAGAGCTTCACCTCCTCTGTGAATTTTAGAGTTTCGCCTCCTCTGTGAATTCTAGAGCTTCACCTCCTCTATGAATTTTAGACTTTTGTCCTCCTTGTGAATTCTAGAGCTTCAATCCTCTGTGAATTTTAGAGTTTCGCCTCCTCTGTGAATTCTGGAACTTCACCTCCTCTGTGAGTTTGGGACTTTCGCCTTCTCTGTGAATATGAGAGCTTCACCTCCTCTGTGAATTTGAGAGCTTCGCCTCCTCTGCGGGTTTTGGACTTTCCCCTCCTCTGTGAATTCTAGAGCTTCGCCTCCTCTGTCAATTTTAGAGCTTCGCCCCTCTGTGTGAATTGTGGACTTTCCCCTCCTCTGTGAATTGTAGAGCTTCACCTCCTCTGTGAATTTTAGAGTTTCGCCTCCTCTGTGAATTCTAGAGCTTCACCTCCTCTATGAATTTTAGAGTTTCGCCTCCTCCGTGAATTCTAGAGCTTCAATCCTCTGTGAATTTTAGAGTTTCGCCTCCTCTGTGAATTCTGGAACTTCACCTCCTCTGTGAGTTTGGGACTTTCGCCTTCTCTGTGAATATGAGAGCTTCACCTCCTCTGTGAATTTGAGAGCTTCGCCTCCTCTGCGGGCCTCTCCTCGTGAATTCTGAATTCTAGAGCTTCGCCTCCTCTGTCAATTTTTCACCTCCTCTGTGAGTTTCGCCTCCTCTGTGAATCGCCTTTGTGAACTTCACCTCCTCTGTAGAGTTTGGGACTTTCGCCTCCTCTGTGAATTTGGACCTCCTCTGTGAGCTTCGCCTCCTCCTCTGTGTGAATTTGAGAGCTTCGCCTCCTCCCTTCGCCTCCTCTGTGAATTTGAGAGCTTCGCCCCCTCTATGAATTTGAGAGCTTCGCCTCCTCTGTGAATATGAGAGCTTCACCTGCTCTGTGAATTTTACAGCTTCACCTCCGTGAATTCTAGAGCTTCACCTCCTCTGTGAATTTTAGAGCCTCTTCTCCTCTGTAAATTCTGGAGCTTCACCTCCTCAGCGAATTCTAGAGCTTCACCTCCTCTGTGAATTCTAGGGCTTCACCTCTTCTGTGAATTTGAGGGCTTTGCCTCTTCTATGAATTCTGGAGCTTCGTCTTTGTAGCTGCCTTCTTTTACTTAAATCATTATGCGCTATCGCACATCTGTCTTGAAATATATGAGTTCCATTTGCTTTAGTAACTTTGTGCATCATCCATAAACTTCAGCTTTAAACGGTCTGTGTGCTTTATCCAACTCGAGCATTTCAACCAGCAGTCGGTAGTTCCAGAAGGAACAATTGCTGGTAGGTGGGAGACCTGGGGACATTTCACGTGTGGCCTTTTACGCTATTGTAATTAACAACTGTTGCTGCATCACGCCCTCAAATTCTTCCAAGTTTGCCATCATGCGTTCAGCGCTGCATTCATAAGATGTGTCATCTATGGATTCCTAATCGATAAAGGTTATCTTGATAGACAAGAAACTGTGAGAACACGTGTATAAACTGCTCGGTTTTTCCCTGCTCCTCACATTCTCTCTGCCCCAGCCTTTTTCTCATAGCGCCGTTTGTCCTTTGAAATATCATACTACGTTTATGGTTTTTATTTCCAAGAGATTATAACCTTCTTCAAGCAACCGACATCCAGATGAACGATGAACCGGACGGAGAACAAAGGCTTAACGAGTTATTTTTACAGAAGTCTTTCACTCGTCTTGCAGTAATCTTCGCTTATGCAATGAGGTGACAAGCAAGAACGGACACTAGGACAGCCTTAGCCGCCCGAGACGAACCCGCAGTCGAACTGTGCCTCCTCAGGCTTTCCACAATCACACTGTGTCCATCTCGCATTACGAACAATGTGGCGTTTGCAGTGAAACGTGAGCACGTCAATCTTTTTCATATCTTCGCCATCTATACTGGATAATCATTTGATGTGGACTTGTTTTGCAGAAAAAAAGAAAATTACGTTGGTTACAGATGTCGAGGGAAGAGATGTGTTATAAAAAGTCTGAGTTTACTACGGATACGAAGAGGTTTATACGGATACTGTTATTTACTTAAAGAGAGTTCGAAAACGACAGCATGAAGCGTGTAATCGGGGACAACCTCTTCGGAATCACTGGATGAAGGGATTTTTCCTGTAGCAGCTACGGCTGTTTTATGTCCAAATTTCCGATGAGCGCTTCTCAATTCCGTTATTGAAGCGAAATATCGTTTTTTGAAGTTTTTATTTGATCTCATCATGTCTTGAAAAATCTCTTAACTTATTACGTCGCCAGCAATATTCTGAAGAATATCTTCGAGACTTAGTTATTCAAGGCAGTCGGCTATGTGAGCATTGAAAGTGTCAACGAACAGTTTTGTTGGTCGTCGAATGAGATCTACTAGCGGACTTGCTGTCGATGTGTCGCTGCAGTGTCCAAGCGGAAAAGATCCTGTTGCCCACACTATGCGTGTTAACGGAAAATTAGTTATGGCATAATCGTATATGAGAAAACAATGACATTTCCGGGTAGGCGTTTAGACAAGACTCGTCTCACAAAGTAACTGTGAATACTGGAAGAGCTGTGTAAAAGATTGCACTAGGCACTATCTGAGTAATCGACGTCTTCGACCATCATCACAATATCATTATTTAACTCAAGCATTCAATCAACATGGCCGACTAAAAACTCGTTAGTTTGAAGGAGAAAGAATTTGAGAGGAAAGCGAGGATGGAGGAGAAGAAACGAATGGTCGGAATGATTAATTCAACAAACCGAAAGAAGAGATATGTTACTGCGTTATATCAATAGAAGAGGAAACGAATTGCGGCGTTAATACACACATCAGAGGAGAATGAATGCTTCCATCAGGAGGGCACTCCAAGACGAGAGGTGATTCGAGAACATTATAAGGGCTGAGTGAATTATGCAGTGAAACTGCAACTTCGGAATAGTTTTGCGGATTGGTCAGTGCTTCATTTATGGAAATGAGTTTGATTTTACCGCCTGTGTAAAGGAGCAAGGCCATTTTAGTTGTCCTAAAAGACGGTTCCGTTTGAACTGAGATTTTAGAAAAACCAGTGAGCTTTTGAAAGTTTTCTTGAACGTTACGATCTATTCGATAAGTTTTCCACATTCTCAAAGCGATCGATTGTAAGGTATGGTCCTGGCTGTTGCGTAATATTTCTTCTGCAGGAAAGTTTTTGGAAACATTCAGTTATCCACTACTGCATTGAAACTGATGCGTAATCATCCTACCCACCTAACTTCCTACACTATAGCTTGAATGCTTCTTGAATTAATGAAGATTTGGATGAAACGTACATAGATAAGTGGTCGCCTTAATGTCTGCTGGTGTAAATATAAGAAGGAACTAGCGGTGGGCAGCAAAGGTCATTTGAAAGCGCACTAATGTTTCCTCCTTATTATACTCGAAAAATAGGTGATTGGAGTAAATGCTTCGTTTGCATTCAGCAGTTTTCCAGAATTACGATGACAACATTATATGCCTTTATTTTGTACTAAGCAACTGAAATTGCGTGTTTTGTACTAAGCGACTGGGAGACAATGGAGGTTGCGGAGCAGGAAGAGGAAGGATATGTGAGTGCACGTTGTTCCTAGTACTATTCGTTCTTCTGACGTTGCCGAGAATCTAACAGTTCCTGAATAGGGTATGCTTAAATCACGCTTTTCAAGGTGACATAATTTGAATGCCTTGCGTTTCCCATAAATTATAGCAGTTGGGCATATCTAGCGCCCAGTCGCTCCTTCAAAAAACAGGGCTGCGATAGGCGGACAAGTGTAGTAAGTGCGTTTCGAATATGGTAAGACCTACTCTTCGAGCAACCGAATACAGGTCGTTGAGGAAGCGAACAATACGCTTGAAAATAGCTACTAGCTTCACAAAAGTAAACCCTAAAGCGCAAATTGTGTTTTTATATGCAAATGAACGTGCTTTATAGCCTGCAAGCACTGGAACGAGTCCGTTTATAATTTCTGACATCACTGGTATTTCCTTTGTCCAGTGTAGTCAGTTCTCGAAATTGCACACAAAATTCCTCTTTTTCCTCCCCTCCACTCTCTTTCCTATTTCTGCTGGCATTGTATCCTGTAAAATAGTAGCTTGCTAATGCGACAGTTAAAAGGTTTGTGCACCCCACATCTCTTCACCGCCAGTCGATCGTAATGGTCATTAGGAGAACTAAGGTTGTCTGCTTGCTTATGTTCTTTGTTTTTGCGGAAGTAAATTATAAACACTCAAGCGTACTGGGCGGAGCAACGTTTCGGATTGATTTCGCATTGTGCTTTTGCACCGCCCACACCGCATGTTCCTGCGTTGTGATCAAGACACCAACTGAGCGTTCTTGTCAGTCAAGCACCTTGCTGGGTGCATCACGATCGACGGGGTTGCTAGCGTCGTCGTCTGTCAACATGTTTTCGATGATCCTCTCAGAGCGAGTGATCCTCGCCGAATTCCTATCGATGTTCCCATCGCTTGCCAATTTGCGCATATGTCTACAGGTACGCGTTCAAGATAAACTCTTATGCACTCGGAACACGGTTACATGTACGATAGGATGTCGTTCATCAGTGGGGTACAAATTTGAATGAAGAGCAGCGTAGAAGCACTGCTGAATGGGTCACTTGTAAGTAACAGTGTCTCTTCACTGCCTCCTAGCATGGCACTGGTAATGGAGTCAAGAGAATGATTAAACGCCAATTCTTGGCAGTAAAATTCTTTGCAGCAGTTCTTAACAGCTCTCAAGGTACTTCGAAGTTCCCCTCTTCCCACTTCTCACGTACTATATATCTGACAATTCCCGTCCGAAATCGCGTCCTACGCAGTAATACACGCTAATGAACGAGTGGTGAATATCATGATCCATAAAGACATGCGCTACCTTTCATTTCAAATGGCTTAACGCAATATAATATCCGTTCACAGTCCACTCTGCGCACTGCTCATTCACGGCCATTTTTGTGAATGCTTTCAAACCGAAACTCACATAGCATTTTCGATGAATGTTCCATCGAAAAAGAAACAAAAAAACCGGACATCTCAAGATATGCATCTTATTTGCATATTTAGAAAATTTTCGCGTCGATGGAGCTTTTCCTCATTTCGTTTGAGAATGGGCGACGATAGCTCAAGTCTGAGGGTATCAAATATTTCCTAAAGCTTTTCGTTATGCAAAACGAGGGAACTTTCTCTTCGTTAACAATCCGTTATGTGTGATAACTTTTTGCATTCTATCAATTTTTGAAATCAGAGTGACAGCACCTCCCTCTCCCGCTTTCTTAGCATACCGCGAGTTTGAATACATAATTCATCATAAATCCATCCACATCATTTGCCTGAGGACAAAACATCGTATCGTTTACAATTATCTTCTGGATTAGTCGCCTCACATAATCTTGGACCTCATCCGCCAAAAATCCAAACTGCGATGCTGCTTTGTGAAAAACCTTCCAAACTAGATATAGTGGATTGCATCACTCGAGAACTTCCGTAATGATAACCGATGAGAGTATTGTCACTTTATTATGACATTCGAAAATGTGCTATATGTTAATCAGTCTATCTCCAAGCAATGTTCATTTTATGAATTTGTCATGAAACCGGATAGTTTTCTCCGTCGTTCATGAAAAAGTAGATCTGATACATCAGACCTACTGAAAAAACTTCGATTCCCTATAATAACTTTCAAATCGAGGCGTCGAAGGCATTAAGAATCTGCATTCATAAGTACGTGGCGCAATTTCAGCTGACCGGAAAACAGAGCTTCGAAGAATTCACTTGAGCGTAAATTCATCGTTGATTGGTGGGAACAACATTTTAAAAACTTTCCTGCCCTCAGAAATACGCTAATGAATATTACTTTTCGTAGACTGAAAGTTTAGAGAGAAGAGGGGAGACGTAGGTAAAGGCTATGCTGCAAATGGGAATAATGCACAGTGGTGGCCAATCATCTTAATGGGTGAAGTAAAGCAATAAGATCACTCAATTGCGGTCACTGATCACACAGAGATGTTCACTTGTTGATTGGCAATACGAAACCGAGATCAGCTCTGAACCAATAGAGATTCCTGATTCCGAAAGAGAACAAAAAGATAATGATGTCGAAATTTGAGCACGAATTTTTGAGCGCCTTATCTCTGAGCTTCCCTATAAATAATATCCCCCATGTCTCCGTTTGAGAAAACTCTCTACTGAATATGTGGGAAAGGAAGAAATGAATACAGAGAATCGAAGTTAGCGTAGCTTATGATTCCGTAAATGAATCACTGATTTCAATAACACCATGAATAATATTATATTCCATCGCAGTTAATTTAGTGAATCTACAAAAATCTTGGAAGATTTCTTTCTCGGTTGCAAATCTCTGCATTTGTAAATTCTCGCTACTTCCCTCAGCTAACATTCCCACGTGAACTTCCGTGACTAGTGCTATCGTTTCCTGAATTCGACTGTTTCATTGAGAGCAAATATGAATATGAATATTTTCCTCCCTTGCATTTACTTCCTCCCTCTGCTAGATGTTAGCAGATTTGTTATGATGTGCTTCCGCAAACTTCTCGTTTAAAAGGCTCATTATAGCAAGATCGTGGTGAGAAGTAAGTTCGTGGCGTATATTTGTCGTTTCGATAACTTCTAAGCTTGAGGTCTTCTAAAGTTGACGTTATGATATTCGTTAGCATTTTGTGTAGATTAAGAATGCTTTAATGATTCGCTGTGTTCGGAAAGAGCGCTCACATTTTAAAGTGACAAAACGGCTGCTAACATTTTATGTGGCTAACATTATTATTTTCTTCAGGCGGAAATATAAAATGAGAAATTACGAAAGTGATTGATACGATGAGAATCGTTAGAAGGTATGCTGCCTTCTTCAGGCGTATTTTGGCATTTTCTGCATTTAAACTGAGCGTCCACTACAAAACACTGCAAATTATGAGCTGCATACCGCAGCAATCACATTTTTCATGGCATTGCGACGCTGAAAGTGAGCGCTCAGTTCTACAACTCATTTCTCACCCTATTGTTTTCGTATTGCGAAACTTAACAGTTTATATGTAGTTTCATTTGTAGAGTGATCCATTAGCTTCAATGATGTGATTTTTCATCAAGAAAATTTGTCACTAAGTAAACGGATATCAGTAACTATTTATAGTGCTAATTTGCGGGGGAATTGATGTTCTAAGGAGCCAATAAATAGGAAGCAGAGAGGAGTGAAACGACTAGGGATTCCTTGATTGATGAAGGTCCGGAAGTCCATTTAGAGGCAAATTTGTAATTGTGCGTAGCGTTGAGCATTTTCATTTAGAACTGCATTCTTTGTTGCGACACGTTTGTGTAGTGTGATTGTTGAGTGTTGTCAATCTAGTTCTCATGCACAACCCGTTCGAGGAAGATTTGCCGCAAACCAGCCTCTCGACCGACAAATCAACCATCGCTCGTTTGATCCATTCTTCTGAAAGAGCAGTTTCGATCTGCTTAAGATATTTTTGCCTCATTCGAATTAACTAACATTGCCAAGCACTACTTATCGGCCATATTCATCTGTGTTTGGGCTTTTAGTCAAACGACATCAAATTCGTTCTGTTATGATAAGAGAAACATGTGCAACACCTCTCATATGGAGTGCTACGATGATTCCAATGCAGTGTATCAGCGCAGCCGGTTGACTAAGCCTCGAAAGCGAGGAAAACTTATCGTAACGCATTTACATGTCAGAACATCGGCACCTTCACAGCACCTTAAATAACGAATAAATTGCTTAGATGATGGTGAATGGTGGTGAGAGATCCGTGTGGAAGGTCAAGTTATATTCGTCAGATATAATCGTTGCAGTCTTTATAGTTCGTGCCTGGAAGTGTGCAACAGACAGACACATGGCCGCATAGACGTTTCGTGATGTGTTTTGTCAGTTACCGGAAAGACAGATGCGTGCATGCGTGTGCATTACACTTTTAAATATGAAAAGAGTGAAATTCCTTTGTTTCCATAAGTGGGCGAATAAGTGAAGGTGCGTCCGGGAAGACAAAGTGTGTTACATCATTCTTAGTTGTACTATATCACTCTATGATGTTTGCATGCTAACTGGCGTATAAAAATAGCACTAGTGCTTCCAAGGTAAGTCCTGTTCTCCTCTTGAAGGACATCTCTTATTTCGAGCAACGGTTGCCTCAGTGAAAGTTTTCTTGTTAGTGCCATGGGCTTTCTTGCCGCGAATTTATTCCTTATTAAGCTTACAGCTCCCACCCCAATGGTATAAGGTGGTTGCACGCAAAAAGCGCTGAATGCTGTTGCTATAAAACAACGCAAAATCAGCTACAACCCTCTCTTGTGATTGCGATCATCTGCATTATAATAGAATGCAAAAAACGATGTTAACTATGTTAAGTGAGATTAGAAAAAAGTGTTTAAATTCTTCATAGAGCTCTTTAAGATCGGAAGCAGTCCTTGGACGATTTGCACACATCGAATGTAAAGACTTTGAGGACGTTGCAGAATGAAAAACTGTCATTTTCTGTGAAGAGAATTCAGCTAAAACGAGGGTGCTTCTACATCAGAATTACTTGCTCCGTCACAACCGTAACAAAGAGTCCGTCTTGAAGATTGCATCAAACAAACGTTTGTTTTTTGATTTCATTCTCAGTAATGCTGGCAGCAATTTGCGTTATGCGAAAACAGCATGCAGCAATGCCTTTACGACAAGCATAACTTATCGATTGATTCAGCAAATAAGTTCCTGAAATCATTTACCTCCCCATAACATATATATATATATATATATATATATATATGAAAAAAGACTATTGCTGCACTCACTTCGCCTGCCTATAATCGACTTCAAGTTTCATTTGCCTCTTGCGTTGAAAAGAAATTGCGAGACCATAAGCGCCCAAACGAAGTATTTTTACAAGCTTCGGCGTGCGGACTGGGTGCCTAACTGTTATTGACGCCATAAGTCGCCTCGTTGGCGAAAAGTTGACGGCAAAGCGCTGGGTGCAATTCTAAGCGTAGCGACAAGGAAGATTTCTTAATGCAAGTAATCACAACACTGATATTTTGCATGAAGACAACCCGTTGAAGCTTGCTACTTATCAAATTCGCTTAGAAAACTGCGTTATGTTAACAACTTTGAATGTTGATGCTTCATGAATCGACTACTATTGAAATGCGCAGACGTTATTTGTTCAGTAGAAAGTTCTTTTCGTGGAGTTGAGATATATTTAGCGGAAGTGTAATATTGTCGACGAAAGCTTAGAGGAAGTACATAAAGAACGAATACGCTTACACGACAATGAATATATTTCTTGCCATTTTTCCACGTTCATTTAGGTTTGAAGAAAGATGGGCCATTTTTTTCATTCACACCGGGGCTCGATTGTGGCACTATCGTGCTCTTCATGAGCACTGCTTTGTATCTATCGCCTTATTCACAGAGTTCTCTGCTTGAAAGTCACATAAACTTGACGCTACAACGTGAGAAATAAAAATGGCAATCCAAGTTTAAGTTTTCCGTAACTATTGGAGAAAAAATCCCACTTGTTTTGTTTTCACGATGCTTTTAACATAATTCCCTCTTTTACTATTCGATAATCCGTTCGAATGGATAAGTAGAAACGGATCACCTAAGCAGATAACGATACAAACGCCCAGTCAACAAAGCGAACGACAATGAACAGTTTATAGAAACCGAAATAATTACCCATTTGTGTCTTATCGTTCGGCGTTAATAAACTTTGCTCCACACAAAATCGGCGTAAACCAATTATCATAAACAACGCCCACACACGGAACGACCCACTTTTAATACTAAACGCATATAAAAAAGGCGCACATTCGTCAGCATATCGATGACCCGCTCATGCAAAACAAACAGCT
Source organism: Parascaris univalens (assembly GCA_037576465.1). Taxonomy (NCBI): domain Eukaryota; kingdom Metazoa; phylum Nematoda; class Chromadorea; order Rhabditida; family Ascarididae; genus Parascaris; species Parascaris univalens. Next base: position 162,628,933 of record CM075173.1, read on the forward strand.
CGTGGTTTGCTCAAAAAGGATTGAAAAGCCCTCCCACATGGGTCTCTTAAAATGATGGAGTAAATTTAGAGCTGTGAAAGCTCGACATCCAGCTTGCTCGCATTCGACAGCGCGACGTTTTGGTCTAATGTTCCATAGGGACGGGTGTCCGGATGGAAGCAAGCACTGGCACTCTCTAGTTGTAAATAGTGGATGCGGTAGCTTTAAAGCATTACGACGTTATCAGCTGTGTTGAAACATATTGCTCCAGCAGGATTGTCGGAGTAGGGGAGGAGGGGGGGGGGGGGGGAGGGTTAAAGGAGGTATTTATAGGATTCATGTGTATTTTTATATCGAAATTGGAAGTGGACCAAAGTAAGAACGTTGCAGCAAAAAATGTAGTAAAGCGATCTCATTTAGCCATCATAGCGCTTCCATTCATAAATTGAGGCGATATTACAAGTGCTGTTAGGGCAAAATATTGCTTAGCATACTGTCACGATAGTGAAACGTTTCAGTATTCCCACTTCATACAATCCAGACTTGTCTTCCAGAATATTGAAATTTTTGCAGTGAACGAAGTGATCATATAAAGAACAATATTTGTGTGTCTATACAAAGAAATGGCGGAGGCACGCATTTAAAATATCAGATGGTAGGGAAGCTTAATGGACATGGGTCAGTGTTACTGACTATCTAGCGCTCTCAATGAAATACTTTGTCTCTGAGGGTGCATATTTGGATGTTTAAAGTTGAGTAACATAAATTAGTGGTTAGCTCGCTAGATTTTGCACTCTGACCAATTCAAGCTTATTGTTTCTGCAACATCAAATCTACGAAAACCCTCGAAGAGAGTGTCACGATGCACATCGAGATTGCACTGTCGTCAGCGTAGCTTTTCGAAGAGGTTGAATTGCGAGTTTTGATGTTTCCTTAATAGCAAGCGAACTGGACGTTGGGTGTTCTGCACTTTAAGCAACTCTTCCATATCTTCCTGTCTATGAATTCTTCGCATAGTCTTATCATACAAGAGGTAGTGTAGAGGAATTCTGCAACAACGACTTTTTTCAGTCCTTAGTATTGCAGCGATACTAAAAACATATCATCACCTTGTTTAGTTCATGGGCACTCAGCTATCTTTTTTCTCTAGGGACCTTAGCCCGCTGTTCTATCATTGTGATAACCAGTGCTGAGCAATGTCGCGCCAGAATGCGCGCCAATAAAAAGTAATTTTGCGTCCAATTGGACCTGAAATTTAGATAGCACAGAGATTTTTTGAGACTGGGAAGTTTGGAACATATTGTGGTTAGATCGCAAACAACTTTCTCTCCCTTATTTTCCTCGTCCTTTTCCCTCCCCACTTGCTTATCCGCTTCGTTATGACTTTCAAAGCGTCGAATTAAAATCTCCGACTTTTCAAGCGTTCTTTTCGCATCAGTTGTCTTTAAAAGCAGTTTCACTGGAAACGTACGTGGGCAACCGAAATTTGCAAAGATTATATAGCAAAGAACGACAAACAGCATAACAACTTCGATGTGCAGTTTGCACTTGGCAGGTTCTTCAGCACCTTCACTTCCCAGTTCCATCACGGATGTGGCGAGTCTGAGAAATTGCTTGCAATGAGGATGCATGACTGTGCCTCATGACCCGATAACTGCAGCTTTGTTTTACAACACCACTCCTGCTGATTTCAGTAAATATTCTTATAACGTGTTGTCTACTCATCAAACAAGTTTTTCTTCTCGTTCAGTCTTGTCTTCGCTGTGGATTTCAGCTGTCCAGTCTTAGGAATTCAGCTTTAAGGATTTTCAGATTGAAAGGGAGGTGGAATCCGAACTCTCAAAGCATCCTTCACGATTAATCGCCGACTCTTATTGTCCACCAGCTGAATAAATCCGGCCTTTACTTTTGTATTCAGCGCATTCAACCGAGTTTTCCTAACTTTTCATCACAACTGATAAAGTTATACGGTTGCACCCCGTTTAGAGGATAAATTAGGGAAATGGAACAATTACATCGTTTCTTTTGAGAGTGCTCTAAAATGAAATCTTGAGGAGGAAAATGTTCGCGTTCATCTCTGCAGCTTTCGGCAATAGTTCATGTTGTAAATCTCATGTCTGTGCGCCTGCGCCTCTTTGTAGCGGCTATGTTATCAGATACTCTTTCAAGCATAAGTGGACTCCGATTATATTTTCTACAAGACCACCACTTGAATTTTATCCTAACATCGCTAAGACAATGAGGAGCTGGACTTTTATTTTATGGTCAGCTCTTTGGTAAACATGCCTAATGAAATTTCATTTAATTGAAGTTGCGAGCGGTTCGTCTTGCAGCTTTGATTTGTGACAGCTGCACGTTATGTCACTCTGTTTATTGCACTCTGGGATTGCTTAGAGATCGATACATCGCTGTCAGCTTTTCATCGTCATCACCCAAGAAGTTCATAGTGAAAAAGAAAGAACAAACTGAGGCATAACAATATAATGAATCGCACGCAATCAACAGAACAAACGACCTTTCATTTGCGATGGTTAAACGTTTGCACACGATCACGTTATCGATTCGCTTGCCAGTTGCGCCTCATTCGAGGAATTTTAAATGCTCGAGAACGGGTTATTTCATTGTTTTACTCATCAGTATTCTTTTACGTCTTCATATGCTGCTATGGAATGAAGAGAAACTGTGATCGCTACTTGCAATAATTCTTTAGTGCGTTGATGTGGGCAACACTCAAAGAAATCCAAAATGCTTGATGAACTCGAGTGCTAGGAGCTTACAAGAGCAAAGACGATGATTTGGTGTTTCGTTTTGCCCACCTCAAGAAACGCTTTCATAAAGCACCAGTAATTAATACAAAACATACGCTGAGTGATCGCTTCAATTTTGGATGCTCTCATCGCCTCCCCAAACATACAACAAAAGATGAGTGCCTTCGCATCTCGATTATAGTTAATGGACGTATATTTTTTCTCCTTTAAATTTTAGTAATCGTTTTGGAATTAATGGGCCAATATGAAGGGTATTACAGCAAATTGTAGCTTTGAATTTTGCATCTACTTTCTGTGGTTCCCTAACTGAAACTAGCCGAGTGACACATGCGCATAAATATGCGGTTTTGTGGAGCAGTTAGAATAGAAGAAGGAGCTAAACGAGCGAATGCGTGAAGATTCAAGCTCACTTAAGTGAGGAATGGGAATCTTGGCGGTGGGTCCTTCCACCTCTTTCCGCTCTTCCTCCTTCCGTCTCCCACAGCTAGCCGGGAACAGTAGGGCACAGGATTAGCGAAAATTCTTAGCAAACGCTCTTGTGCATTGCACTTTCTAAGAACCCTTAACTTATTTCGTTCATTTTAAGATGAAAATATTCAGCTCACTTCGTCTACTTTATCTTATGCAAATGCTACTCAGTCACAGTGGTCGAAATTATTAGAGCATTCAATCATAGACTTTATGCTCTCTTTCACAGTCAAAACCCTTCTTTCAAAAATTGCCTTGGAAGATTGCTTTCCCGATATCTCGTCAGAAGACTTCCAGGAAACCAACTCCAGCATCGCTGAAGTCTATTTCATTTTCGATCTCTCCGAAACGCGAATTTTGCATGCGAGTTACATCAACGACTGCTGGCAGCAATATTATTGGCGTTGAGAATGATTGTATCATCATTTGACGACATTTCTTGGTCGAGGTGCTCAAGAATTTTTTACATCAAATCTTCGCCGGAGATCTAAGGAACTAAGTGGAGGGGAGGGAGGAGAAGGAGCAGCCCCATGTATGGTTTTATGTGGTAATGACCGTGTGTGGAGTTGGTGCTGTTTCTCTGACCTGGTGGCCTTTAATTCCGATGGTTTTCAATGATAACAATTTTTGGTGTAATTGAACCTCATCTCCTTCTTTCCCTCTCCCCCCATGAATTCTGTGAGAAATTTACCGATACATCTATGCAGCAATCTAATAAGTTTAAACTTCCATCACGTTCCACGAATAGTTGTTAAACCTTCTATTGCCAGAGTACTTAATGTGCGTTTGAGTTAGGAGAAAAGTTTTTGCCTCAGTTATATATGGAAATGAACTTTCCACTGAATTTCATACTCGCCAATAAGCGTATTCATAATACAAGCAAATTTGCATTGCCAAAGTGACGAATGTTTGAGCATTACGTGAGGCTTGAATAAAACGTTCAGGTGCATTGGACGTTTTGAATGCATGTAAAAGTTGCAATGTCTACATGAAATTCCATCCAAAAGAAATCTCACCGTCGAGTCCTAGGAAGCAGATTTACACTGAAGTTTTCCTCTCGAATTTCCAGCAGTTTTGCCTATAACGTAATAATGATCGTTAATTATAAGCGAGGAATTTGGGTGGTAGATATATGCACAATAGCAGCTGATGTTTGAACATTCCAGGTTGTTTTCGAATTGCTATCGGCGGAGAAAATGCGAGTAGGTGCTTTAATAATACAAAGCTTCCCTTTCGCTTTCTGGAATGAAGAGATGGTGATAAAGGCATGGTCGAGCTACTCCTATAGTGATTGCGATCGGAGCGATTAAGATTACTGTTGATTTCACCTCACCGTCATTAAAAAGTCGAAGTAAAGTTGAGAGAGGCATAGAAGAGCTGAACTCTCTAGAGGAAACCCCGGTAACTTCGCAGCAGGGAATGTCGCACTTCGTGCATATCTTTTCAAGCGTCGTCCAAGTTCGAGGTGGATGTTACATTACCGGTTGGAGATTCACCGATTACAAGCATATTTTAAATCTCTTTATATATTTTGTGGTTCCACATGACTATTAATTTCATCGTTTGCTTTGCTGCTTGTCGCGAAGCACAGCAACGATGACTGCAGCTGTTGAGGAGGGCGAAGAAATTAAGAGGCATGCTGAGTGCTTGTCCATCCGATGTGCCCTCAAAATGCCCATAAAATATCTTCTGTGTCTGCGTGGACGGGTTCCAAGCTGGCTAATGAAATGAACGCACAGTGCGATTGTAAAGAGTGCGGATGGAGAGGGGAAGGAGACGAATGACTATGAAAAAGCAAAACATATCAGTTTTTAATTTTTTAACTTTTGCGCTCCATACAGTTTTGCTTTCAAGAATTATAGGATATCGGCAGAATATCGCGACCTCCTGTTTGGATTCAGTTATTTTTACGTAATAGTACCAAGTAATGATAGATGAAGAAAGGTCAGCGTTCTCTAGTTACACTTCTGCTGAAAGGTCAGAGTTACCCATCTTGTTTTCTCGTTGCTACCGTTCTGTTTTCACGAAACAAAGAAATTGTCAGTAGCCATTCTAAGTCATATAAAAAGTAAAACTGGTCATATTCCATTCGATAAATCTGCTGGTTTGAAAGCAAGCCAAGCCGTTTGAGGGAAAGGAGAGTAAGAGTTACACTTACTGAATTAGCCGAAAGATTAATCCGTGTTGACATAGTTAAGGTGATTTCGGTGGAGCAGCCGATTGGTGAAAAGGTGCTTTTCGTTTCTGCGATGGTTCTGGCTGTGTTTCTGCTTGTCACAGCATTCCTGATCGCACTCGTCTCAATCCTTTATATCCCTTTACCCGATGGTATCTGTGATCGTCTCAAGCTGCAGTTCGTTGAATTTCTTCTGAGGGTGTCCAATGAATATTTCGTGAGTTCTTTATTTTCAAAGAGCTTGCAGTTTTTATTATACACTGAATTCGTCAACTCTTATGGTAGAACTGGGGAGTCGTAAGTAAACGTTGCACATCGATACAAACGAGGCAAATAGTCATTTGATGGCTTTTTTATCACGAAAATTCGATTTGCACTATTTCATCAGTCGTTTATATTTGATGACAGAGTATTCGGTGACAACCTAAGTTTTCCTGGAAACGCAATCAAATAAATCAGCGTTGAATTGTATGAGAAAAGCGGGGACTTTTCGTGAATTTATTAAAATAACTCGTCGAGATCGACAGATGTTTCTACTGTAATCGATCAATAATCGAATATGTCTTTCGTTCTTTCGTTCTAGCGTTCTACCGGAATAATTTGTTGATTAATTTCATTGGAACTTCATATGTTATAGGTCGTAAACGTGGGAATTGTATGAAGCAAGAATCAGTTGCGGAGATCGGTAGAACACTGGTCGTGAGGCTGTCTGTGTCCAGTAAAGATCGTCAGTGCAATTTTTTATAGTTGATAAGTTAAAAGTGACTGATCATCACGGAGAACTGTACACAAGTGGCACAGTAAATATGAAGAACAAAGAGCACGTCTTTTCCTCTACTTTTTGAAAGTTTAAACTTTTACTCTTAAAGGAACTTGAAGCATCTAGTTTAGCAGAAAATGTGATGAGATTCATCGGCATTCATTGCATTTCTCAATGGAATAAGTGGAGAATGTGCCGAGGATAGGGCACAAAATGCGCATTTTGCTTTCGACCACAGTGCTCAATATTCCTAAATAATTCTCATATTCATCGATTATACGAACGCTCAATCCACTGAAATTGTTTAGCGTGCACTTGACTAGCTGGTGGATACGGTGATTTCCAAATTTGATGCGTGACTGCCAAAAAATGATTTTCTTTAAGGATTGGATAGGACAATCCTTGGTTTCATTCTAGAGGCTATACGATGTGGGATACTTTAGAAATCATTCTTTTTATGCAGAGATAAAGCAGAGAGAGATAGAGAACAACGTTGACATCGGGGATAAACTCTGTTTTTCTCCTTAAAGAAATAATTGATTATCTTCAATACTGATAAAAATCTGCAACGGAATTGATGAAATCTCCTCTTAACTTTTGGTTTCCCTCATATCACTTATAACCACCTTTCTTATTGGAACAGTCGTGCTTGTGAGTTGAACTACATGCAGGAGAAAGATTCTAGAAATGCAGTCGACAACCCCGAATTGCATCACAGATCTCTCCATTTGGTCATTTTCCGAGTATTGAAACGATTAGAAGCGTTAAAAGATACTAGGGAATTCATCAATTTTGCACATAAACGTTATGAACCGTCTGAACGTCAGCCAAGGGGACGCGTCCAGAATCTTCAACGGAGTGGTGCATCCGGTGATCAGTCAGAATTAAATCGAATGCTTTCGTGCTTGCTGAAGCGTCATTGCATCGCTCGCTGATCGTTCGTTGGCGACTGCTTCTTTCATTTTTCTCTTTCACTGATAATGTGCATGATGTTGTGAAGTTTCTCGATTCTGATGATGCTTTTTTGCTTATGCGTATAAAATCTTTAAAGGAGAAAATAGTTAACTACCTCTTGTCGATCGCAAATTTCCAGCAGTTGTATGAATATTTCCTGTTCCAAATTGTCATCATTTTAGGGACGAATGGTCGGCGCGATTTTCGGTCCTTCGGTATGGAACAAGTTGACCCGACTTATTGTGGCAATAGCGTTTCTATTCAAATCGCGTTCTCCAAATTGGATCACTGTTAAAAACGAGTTGATTGGTGCAACACGTGTACGGGTCTATTATCCAGCAGAGAGGAAAACCGACTCACTGATTATATTCATTCACGGTGGCGGATGGGCTACCATGAGACCTGGTCCAGTTTTTCTTTTATTTTCTTATCATATTTAGTTTATTTCGCATTTTGCTTACGTGGAAGGCCTTGTAGTAACGCTTCTTGATGTCCCGATAAGGCCTTTTGTAACACCATTTACTACACTATCACGAACGCTGAAAATCCTAACGGATAGTGGAATATGCTGGATGAAATGCGTAAGGTGGTACGAAATATGAAAATAATTTGGCGCCACAAGGTCATGAAATTACGGTATTTTCACAACGATATATGCGATATCGGCTGCTGAGGTGAAGCAGTTTCACGTGAGTTAGAAATTGAGCAGTCTGAATGCTGAAGCGCTGCATATTATATAATAGAAGTCGCACATAATGCACGAAAATCTCATAAACACCTAACTGCCGGTCGCTCGACGATCGCCACTTTTTATACATACGTGCTGCCTAGAGCACTTTCTAAAGACAGTTGGAAGCATCTGAAGTTGGCCGAAAGTGAGCAAGGCGGCGAATCCGTCAAAAATCAGTGTCGTAAATAAGCTGATACCTCGAAAGGTTCACACGGAGTGCTCGCTTCGCAAGCTCTTGCAAATGTGCTGCGCACATTTTCATAGTCTATTGCTTTGCGCATCCATGTGTCTGCATGTTGTTTGGTACAGTGAAATGCATTTTCGATTTACCAAGTATATCACGTTTTATATCGGTTAATCATCTTTTCGATCAGTTCACAAATTTAAACGTAGTAGGAGGCTTGCGTTTAATTTATGCTGCATAAATGCTCGTTTTATGCAATTATGCACCGAAAAGTACGAGGAGTTTGTCAGATGAGCTGATACAATATGCCCCTCTGCGTCTAAGCCACCCTACCAAATAATTTCGCAGTTTATCAGAAAAAGTGTGTGACTTAACGCTATCTTGTTACGAATAATCCGGCCACGTATAAAACCCGTCCTCAAAAGCTCTTCTGTAATTGGACCACTGCAATGAAAAACAGGCTGACACCTATAATCACTTTCCTATGCTGATGGATGAGGTAATGGCACAGATGACACAGGAGGGCATCGTTTACTATGCCCAGTGTTTCTCGTATTTCCAGTTCCAGTGCTTTCCGAGTGGAAGATAACGGAGAGAAAGGGGGCTATAAACACAGGCACACAAAAAAAGGGGCGCAAACGTAGTCCGCCATAAAGTGCTTTTAGAGGGCAGTCTACAGAAGCACATGCATATAGATCCATCCTAGTTTTATGCGGACGTTTAATCAGAAGAATAAATCAGAAGAGTGTTCTGCATACCTTATTTTTATCAGTAGCGTGTGAAAATGACTGCTCAGTTGAGGGTTGCAAAAGCGCAGATGTTGCTGGCTTTTGTGACACGCTCGTCGCTAGTTTTTAGTTTTCTCGGTGAGAGTGCATTGTGCAAATATTAGTGGTATGAACTGCGAAATTCTTCAACTGGAATAGGTAACGTGTTCTTGTAGACATCCCAAAATTTATGAAGCACATGTTGTGCTTTCCAAGGATTTTAATCGCTGCTTAGCACATGCGTATCTGTTTCTACGCTTAAATACTAATGATTGGTTCAAAGTTGCTGGATCAACCTAGCTGATAATATTAGGATCATTGTATTCATTGCCGCCTAATTACACAAGTCCAGCTTTAGTGATTTTTCACTTGAGGCGACAAATAGACGCTTCAGATATACGCAGACATGGGTCTTGTAGATACAAATTTGATAGGAGCCATAAAAATATCCATGAATAATGTTCTTGGATAACTTTAGAAATGTTTTTTTTTTTCGTTTTCAGGGATGAGAGTGCCACTTGCAGTCTAAGCATCACGATCAACTTTTTAATGCGAAAATAGATCTGAGAATATCAGTCACTTTCGACTTTTTCGAATCCTAGCAAACAGCATCGCACCTCCTCATTTACCTTTCGCAAGATACTTTAATATTCTCATCACTTCAGTCATATCGCTGCTGCATAACAATAGGTTCTCACTGCAATTCCTATGCAAGTTGCTGGAAGTGCAGTGAAAATCGGCTTCATTATTTGAAGTTTTCTTGCGTCGACATCACTTTTAAGTGCGAATAAATGCTTGAGAGATGTGAGGGTGTAGTTCTGGTTTTCCACTCATTTAGACTGTGCACATTAAGTTATGAATGTTTTCGGCAGCATTAAGCGAATTATTTATCGAAAATAGTCACAATTGTATACGTTGGAAGCAATAGTGCCGAGTAGAAGGTGTGTACATAAACACTTTGTTGATGCTGTTTCGTTGCAACGCTAGCAAATGTTCTTAAATTATTGACTGATAATGACGTTATAACGACGGAAGATTCCCCTACAAAAATTCGTCGTCCTTCCTTTGGTTAGGAAGACGCCTATGAGGATTGTCTGATAATGACTGCGTTTATTTAGTTCACTCTACAACATCATTCGCAGCTCTGCTCGAAAGCACCACTTTTTCCTCATAATTATTTCGTGGTATATAAAAATTAGTATGTTCTTGGATATTTGTTCACTTTTTCCTCTGCATAACACCTTCTGTGCGAATTTTAACGGGAAAAATTCGAAATTTTTAGTCATTCATTATGAAAAACCTTCGAGTGACTTTGGGTTGCAGAAGTTCTTTGAAACGGGACGCCAAGGTGGTGCTTTTAAGAGGAGTCTTTGAGATGCTCTTTTATCCAGAAACAACTCAAAAATATGCGAATTTTCCTAAGATGGTCACAATGCCTTCTTCTCGATCACTGGCACTAGATCTTCTAACTGTCCCGTGACAGTTACGATATAACGTTTCTAAATCTTCTCTACCCACAAATTGAAGATTGATATCAGACCGCACTTTAACACCATGTGGGAATTTTCGATGAGAAAAGTCTTTAATAAATAAAAGGGGATTCTAATTGATCTCGCATGCAACTTTCTCTAAGCAGCAAATTTCAATCCAGCCATAAAAAGAGCACGAGGGCCACGCTTGCCAAGAGCGACCGACACCGACGAGAAAATCGCGTGCCAACGAGATCGATCACTATAAAACGAGGCTCTCAAAGAGCGATAATAAAGGTGCATAGAAAATGCTGCGCTTCTTATGCGCTCCCAATTTTGGACATTTAAAAGTTTATAGTCAGAAATAAGAAATAAGAAAACTTCTTCACATCTGTTCGCAAAATTCAGGAAAATGAAGCGCGATCTCGAAATCGCCTTCTTAGTTTATTCCGGAGAAGGCCGCACGAGGAACGAAAAGTTGCCTGCCTTGGGCTCACTGTGGAGATATTTGCCAACGAGTATCTAAGCGATCGATCCTTTTTTGCAGTTCGCAATTTTTATCACCTTCTTTTCACTGGCAATTTCTTCGAATTTTCGGCTAGTCTCTGAAATCATTCATTGAATTACTCCAAAACCGTTCCGTTCATTGAGACAATGAAACGATATATCTATGCCGAAGCATCTTTTCAATTATGAACCTTCATTTCCTGATCGTTTTTTCGTTTCTCACTCCTTCAGAGCTTACCTCTTTGCTTCCTTGCTTTCTATTTCGTTTTTCCTTTCGCTTCCAGAAAGACCGTGCTATCTGAATAAGGTAACTTCCTCACTTACGAAAGTAACAACCTTCATTTCAATCCACACAAGCTGTGTGATTGCCGCTCTGCTCGCCACTTATAACAGAACGCTTTTTTTGTGAACGATGCTCTGATTCGTTGTATTCGATATTCTCGTTACAATGAAGTTTAAATTCATAAAGGGGTCAAATCGGCTTTGGATCTCAATCTGGCGTCGGCTGAAGTCAAGGCAAAGGCAATGAATCATCCTTGTCCTGAGTTCATGTCGGCGAAAGGCAATTTCTTTCCTGGCGCAGTCGAAGTCATACACTGGGGTCTGAATTTGGTCCTTATAGGCGTCAGGGACGAGACCCCATTTTGCAATGGTCGCCTATTACTGGCGAAACTCAAAGGCCGTTCTCGAAATTCCGGGCCATTTCTGAAAAGTCCCGGAACATCGTTTTCCTCAAGGTTTCATGAGATTTGGGTTGGCTGCACTTCGACGTCGCCTGGAGCCGCTGGTCGTGCCAACGCTAATTTGCAACAGCAGACAACCAAAGGTCAGCTGTCACGAGTAGTTTCATTGGGCAAGACAACCATGTCACTAAGTGTGTCAATAGTTTTTGAAACATTAATGTGGAAAGCTTGCTTCAGGAATATTCCAAAAATTGTGAACAATGGGATGCTCGGAAATTCCCATCCAATGCACTGATAAGCATCCGCAATTGAAGCTAGTTGACATAATTTCATGGAATGACTCCACGATTATATCTAGTGTGTCTATTTGCAGGTCATTACGATAATGTGATATACATGCTGATAGCACGGTTAGGCGTCCTCGTGATATCAATCGACTACCGTCTATCTCCCGAAAGTCCCTATCCGGAACCAGTGAACGAGTGCGAAGCAGTTTTTCATAGGCTTGTCAATGAGGAATACAAGCGATTCGGCATCGACCCGAAACGCATTTGCGTTATGGGTGATAGTGCGGGTGGTAATCTTAGCACAGTGGTCGCACAGCGGCAGCTGCGAAAGAAACTTACGTTGCCCAAGGTTTGTAACATAGATTGGGGTCTCTCTGGAAATCCCTCTCGTATTTCAGAGAACTCACTGTTTTTCAATCTAAGCAACTTCGTTTTCATCGTTAAATTCAAACAGTCGCCTTTAAATAGTTCATTCTTCTGAACGCACCACAATCATTCGCTGACTTCAACGGATTCTGAATAAATTCCGTGTATATGAGACCCTCTTAAGATGCCCACAAACTGCGTGTTTGTTGGCGAATATTATTTTGCACAGGTGCGTAAGGTAAATTACGCAAGTCAAAGCTGATTGAAATGTTTATAAAAGGTACATATAATTCTTATAAAAGGTACATATAATTCCTTTTTAAACGAGACCAAATGATGTCGATCTTACCAATATCTTTTAATCATTTTATCTTTAAGAGTTCCATTTGTGCAGTTTCGAGCAAATTGCCTCGAGTCACAACTAATCTGCGATTAATTCAAGCGAGAATGATGAAAGAAAAATAAAATTTGAGCTAAGTAACCATTAAACAACGTTTGTTGAAGAAGGTAAAGTTGAGGCAATTCTTTTAAAAGACAGTCGAGGAGGTACCATCTCGCACATAATTTGTAAACGATAAAACCGCACATCACATTTTTGCATTTTCATTCTCTCATTCCAATAAATCCCATCGAAATTGATATCCTCATTGATGTGGTTGCATCATTTTTCATATTTCAGTGCCAAGTACTCATTTATCCGGTGATCCATTCGTTTGATCTCAAATCGCCATCCTATCAAATTTATTATAAGCAACTCTGCGGTACTTCTCTTCTAAATCCCCGTCTAATGGCTCGATGGTACCTTCTTTATTTAGGAATACCTGCAATACCTGCCAATATTGAGAAGTTCCTCGCCAACTGCCACCTGCGGAGGTGAGTCCATAAGAGACCAGGCATTCTGCACTGATGTATGATTACAAGCAACTTCATGACTGCATTTCCTGCAGTATGCTTGACTGTAGCGACGTCATTATTATGGTGATGATTATTTGCAATATATGAAGTAGTAAATACTAAGAATGTCACACAGATCAAACTAATCCATGCTGACAATACTCCGGACAATGGTTACAGCGGTTTTCGTGTGAAATTCATCGAGTTCTTCTAATTCCTCTGTGTTTCTCCCGAGGACATTTTTCTGAGAGGGACTGGAGGGAAGGGAAGAATGTGGTCGAGTTTTTCTGAGATTTCGAAACGCGATGAAGCGCCGAATGTGATCGAAAATTAGCATCGAGAAAAAGCGTCCGAAATGATTCGAATAAATCTGTCTAAGCGCAATTCTCGTTCAGAACCATGAAAAGGCATCCTCATCGTTCCCTGATGGCTTCAACAACTCAAAAGTTAGTCTTCCGGGACTTGTCACCATAAAAAGCACACAGGTCGTCTTTCGAAAGAACAATTTCTCATGTTCTTGTGTTGCGGGTGAACTCAAATAATAGCGCAGACCGCAAGCCGAAATGAACATTGATACTGGTCGTGCTATTCGTGCGAGGGATTTTTTTTGTTCCATTGATAAGCAATAATTGCGTTTTTCAACAAAATGTTTTGAGGTGGGGGTTTACTCGACCAATAAAAAACATGAATAAAGCACACTTCAGAAACGAAAATTGCATCATTTTTGTTGCCTCCCGCACAGTTAGGTGGTACTGTAGTTATGAATACCGTTGCAGAGGTCTTGTTGATACCACAAAGTTGAACCGAATTCTGCTCTATAATTTCCCTTCGAAGAGTCTAAAAATATCTACAGAGCTCAATAAGGACGATTCAAAAAACCACACCGAGAGGAATAGTGGCACAATCGAATTTTTGTCGAAAAAATCGAAAAATCGTCTTGTGCGTTGTCGCACATCGAACCTTTATATTTGAAAATATCGAGTACATTAAATTCTTAATGTATGTTCCATCAGAGGACAGATGAGTTATCATTTACGAATGCGTCTGCTCCGCTTTATGTTGCTGGGCGACGTTCATACCTCCCGAAACTTCGCAAGCGAAATATTTGTTGGTGGAGATACGTTTGTATTATAAACGTAAATTACAATGACAGGAAGGACAGCGATCGATTACAAGAGCTGATTAGCCATGAGCTGTTGCCAACCGAGTTTTCCGAGGATCACTCCGAAAAACAAACTGACTCTGCTCCGGACGATGAGGTGAGTTATCCCAGCTTTCTGAATTATTTCCCTTAAAGTAACTGGCAAGAAATAACTTCGCTCCGTTCTTCCTATTATGAGAACACTTTTGAGGGAATTTCAGCCTCATTTGTGATTGGTCGACCGATCACAACTTGTGATTGGTCGACCGATCACAACTGCATCGTTTTAGTGACAACTCTGTGCAGACATAAGGAACAATCGAAGCAATATCAGCAATTATTTACACAGTGAACGGAAGCATGAGCTTGCAGCAATGAATCGAACCCATTCGGACAGGATTCAACAGTGAGATGGGAAGGTAAAAAGGAAGCTCCTTCCCTTATTCGGGTGCTATAATCTTGGTTAAAACGTTTGCAAATTACTTGTTTGTTTAGCTTTGTCGGCTGTTCAATAAGAATGGATTCAACCCTGACTTTGCACCGATTCTTGGAAAAGATTTATTCGGACTACCGCCGGCGATGATCATCACGGCCGGGTACGATATTCTTCGCGATGAGGGAGTGCTATATGCGAAGCGACTGCAGTCGTTCAATGTTCCGGTGCAATGGAATCACTATCCAGCAGCTTATCATGGCGTTATCAACATGCCGTCAAGTATGCAACGTAATCAAATACTCGATGATATCGTACACTACTTGGTCATGAATCTTTGACGGATTATTGCTTAACGTTTCTATCTGTTGATAAGTTTTTGGTTGTAATATTGGTTATCGCAGTTGACGGATCAGAAAAAGGGCACGCGTCCCGGTGTCGAGTCACCATTGACCATTGACCGATAGGAAAGTGTGAGTTGTTCCTTTACAATAGTCGGACTCTAAGAAAACGCTTCAGAATTTGGTCGAAGTATCTCATTTCTAGATTAATCCTTGCAACCTGCCAATTTTGGAAGTTCCTCATTCCCTTCAAATTCTTCGGTTTCACTCGTCATTCTTATTGCCGAACAATTTTACTTAGTTGATTTGATGGTATGGATTCTGATGTTTTGCTTTAACTAACGAACATCCAGCTATCAGTGACGCAACAAATTCAACCCTCCTGCTACCGTTAAGTTTCTCAGCCTCATCAAATCCTATTTTGTGAAGGTTTCTTGTTTCTTTACTTATTTACCGTAGGCATTCATCTATTTGTTCGATGAAGGCAGAACTGGTTTCACTTTTTAACTCGTCCATTGGCTGGTGCCATTCGCCAAAATGACTATTATTGTTCGTATTTGTTCCGATGTAAGAAGTCTCAAACGAAGCACTTATCAATAACCTCGAATAGTACCTTCCAAACGTTTCCCCTCATCAACTTTGAAAGGAAATGAATGAAAAATCGAAAATACCTATCACCTATTCGATCATTCGAGTGAAGTAAATTAATTTGATCCTGAAAAAGATGTTTACTTCAAACGTGCAAAAAACATTTGAGGTTGCTGAAAATGTCGAGTCAATTCCACT
Source organism: Parascaris univalens (assembly GCA_037576465.1). Taxonomy (NCBI): domain Eukaryota; kingdom Metazoa; phylum Nematoda; class Chromadorea; order Rhabditida; family Ascarididae; genus Parascaris; species Parascaris univalens. The sequence continues at coordinate 162,644,626 of CM075173.1, forward strand.
GTGATACTCACTCTTTACCTAAAATTGCTCTCTTACTAAGAAAGATATTTTCTATGCTTCCATAAATCGGTTTCATTTGAGGATATTTAGTTCAGTGGGTAAGTTTAAGCTCGTAATAATTATACGATATCCGTAAATCTCATCATCGCTCTCCTCTACCTCATTCTCATTTCATGCAAGCTAGTTGCCCTTTGAGAAAATTCGCTGTTGATCACAGACCTTGCAAGAAACGTCAAACGAAGAAGCAACTTGCGGGACCATTTTTCTACTAACGTCATTCTTTTATCAGTCTAGTCATTTATCATTATGATGTTGTTGCTGTATCGATTAATTCTGAAAGACGTTGTTCGAAGATATCGAAGCAGTAAATGCAAGGGAACTGTTCCATTAAAGCAGTAAGTGATAAGCTACTTGCAGTATCGTCACGCAGTTTACTAAATTCGCTCGATGTCTGCATCGACCAGCCTGTGTCTGTGTCTGCCGCTTAATTTCCATGCAGTGAACGGGCATACAATCCGCTCGAGTAGTTGACTTCATTGTAACGTCATGAAGATTTGTATTTCTAAACGAATTTGTTCGCAAACGACTAATTCCTCTTGGTTGCCTGCTTTATGCGTCAAACGAGCATTAAAGATCAAATGGAAGTTCTTTTAACGACTTCATATCAGTACACCGAAATGAAGTGATTATATGGGGATAGGGGAGAAAACAATACTGGCATTCATTAACTTGCTGAAACGCTGCAAAGAAATATTGCTAAGTTGTTTGATGACAAGATGGGGTTCTTCGTTGTGAAGAAGACGTCGGAGTTGTCGTCTTTCCTCCACCTATGAAATTGAATCAAGCTGCATTGAATCAAGCAGGATCAAACAACCACACTCACATCCAGCACGCTCCATGGAAATCAGCCTTGCACACTGCTATGTTTGCAGTGCGCACATCGCCCACAATGTAGTTTTCTATGCAAGATGTAGCATCAGATGTTACGAACATCATGTCACCTCTGCCCAGTTTAGGTTTCATCTCAAGAACCGTTCCTACATGAATTACCTCCATGTTAGTGATACCGGCAGAGAACAAGGGAGGATTGTGGGGCGGAAGGAATGGATTAAGACCCAAGAGATTACAAAACGCTTGGATTGTAATCAAAATCCATAAATGCTTCGGAGCACATGGCGGTCGAGGGACTTCTAACATTGACCGCATTCGTGAGTGGCCAATGTATTACAGCTTCAGCAACCCACTGATAAGCAAGAAATATTGCCAGCAGAAGTTTTCAACAGCAACGGGCATACGCTTGAAACTTCGGGAAGGAGAACCCCTCACAATTTTCTTATGCTCAGAGAAGTTTGAATGAATGAAGAGATCGAATGAGTCAAAAGTTCGGCAGTATTATTTAATTTTAGGACTGACAGTTCATTAGGGCGAAGACTCCGAAACCACTGCTCCAATACCCGTTCACAGCTCAGCTGCATGTTAAGGAGCACTGCATCAGCCTGAGCGACCCTAACCCGCTACGTTGTTTTCGAGGACTCGGCGTTTGCAGCAACATTTCTGCTCAATTCAAGATGCAGCGACGGCTTACTGTCCGATTCCCTACAACATTTGCAAACATCTTCACGGTGTAGACTTCGGTGCTGAAAGCAGTGAAGTATATGCAGCAAGATTCGCAAAACGCTAGACGGTGTTCCGTTCTACTTTCTCAAGTGTACGACTTCTGTTATCTCACATCCTCCAGTACCATCAACAAGCAGACTACTCTGTGCAGCTCAATTGCTTCTTTTCGGAAAAGCTTTGTCATTAGTGACTTACGAAGTCTCCATCGCATAATATAAAATGCCGGGAACCTACTGATTTCAAATAATCTCTATATAGGACGTTAGAAGTGAGTTTCAGGAATCCCATTCTTTATTTAGCTCACGATAGGTGAAAAATTACTAACTCCTATCCAGCGGAGATTTCTGTCGCGATGCTCTGATCACACCGCAGTTATAGGACATGTGTGAATGGCCTGAGGTGTTGGATGAAAACTGGAAGCGGAAGTGATTGTAGTTTTAGGCAGCGAGGGCTCGGTCTTAGGGATTATCGAAGCACCAAAGATCCCCGATCTCGGCGAGAGGTTTTTGGGAAGCAAGCTCTCCGCGATGGTCACGGAGCCCTTGTACTTGCTCACTAGTGATGGTTGTTAGGAGCGTCTTGCCTTGGAGAGCAGAAAAAACTTTTTCGACAGGATCGGCAAGAACGCGAGGAAACTGCACTGACGTTGAGCTTTGGAACAAAATAAGCCGAAAGGAGGTCCGACGCCTAAATGTTACTATACTGCAAAAGAGGACAAAGGGATATAGTGGAAGCAATCGGAATGTGCAACATAAACTCGGAGATGCCGAATCGCGGGATCTGCCCATGAGCAGTCACACAACGCATTGTTTCTCAATGGAATTGCAAATAAAATGCTGGAGGTGGGAGAAAATTAGACTGCCAGGAATTGCGCTCTCTTCTTTGCTAGAAAATTTCAACTCCCTGAGGAAAGGAAACTTGCTTATGAACCGCCCATATACGGAGACAATGACCATGCGACAAACGTGTCAAACTACAAGCCCTCATCATAACTGTCGTGTGAGCCGCTATTTCTTTAACTCGAACCTAGCTTCATAGTTCGAGTGAGTGAAAGTTGATGTCATGAGCATATTTTCCATCAAGTTTTCCTCTACATACTTATTTAATCGAAATCGGATGCGAAACGAGAACAGCATGTCGCGCTGTCGTAAGCTTAACACATCGTCAGGAGTGGGCGAGGTGCGAGGTGGAAACCTATATAGCGCACAAAAATTCTATATATTTGCACAGATGCTGTTGTTAATTGATTTTGTGCATGCCGCTCGCTGCTGAGTGGAAAATCCGTTGCCTACTATACGATCGCTTTGGTCATTTCCTTCAGTGGCAAAAAGTCGTTTATGTTTCCAGCAAGTGGTCGAGAAGTATCGTAGTTTTCTATACTTGAGCTATGAATACTCTACCCAAGTGGGTGCTACTTTTACTCACGCCATATGATGCACACGAAAAAATAATTTTATCGGTAAGTGTACTCACTGCATTAATGTTTGGTAAAACATTTAGTAAGAATGCTTGAAGCAGTAATGTAGCGATTGCACTGTGGCTGCTGCACATTTGAGCACATAGTCCGATCATCATATTCTCTTGGATATTGAGCTTAACTCATAAGCTTATCAACCGTTCAGCCAAGGCAGTTTATGCTCAACCATCGACGACCCTAGAGGGTAAATTCTCGACATATCTGAATCGCAGTCACTCGTATGCTACCATGCTTTTAGATCAAGTACTCTATTACTAATAAGTTTTTCTGTATGCGCAAGCAAACAGTGTCCGCATTTGCTGTGCGTCTCATAGATTGTTTGCAGTTGGCCCGCAAAATAATCCGCACAAAAAAGCCGTTCATTAATGTCGCGCACCTCCTTCGAGTGGCCGTTGCGAGTGCATTTGAGCCTTTAGGCAAGTGTGAAGCACAGACATACTCTCTCTCGAACTTGAGCATCCGAAGACGCATGAAGGGCTGCGCTTCTCGATCGCCACCATATTGCCATCAGTCAGTTTGCAGTAATATGTGTCTTGCGACAGACAAATCCTGCACTATCACGCAATCAGTTAAGCTACGAACTTATGAGCCAACTTATACGCTAAATCATTTGAAACATGAGCATCCTTTCTCTAACACTCCTTCTCTCTTCTATCCCATCTGCATCCTCCCATGGATCCAGACTTTGTCGAATGCAAAACATACACCTCACCGACCCCATCGGTATCCACCTACCTGCCCACCTTTTCCGGATGAGTCTACTTTCTGGAATCGCATTAGAGCTGCAACACTGTGAACATCCAATTGCTGGAAAGGTTGCCATGGTAATCAATAGGTGTTCGTCGCCACTCAACGTTAGCCTCTGGATGATCATATAATTGCTTTGGTGTCGGTATCTCTTCCATGTGCACAATCTTCGTTCACACTTTTGTTTCTCTGCATGCCGATATATTCTTCTACTGGCCCTTCTCTGGTCGTCTGGCGTCTTTCCACTGAGAGCACGCGTCGTGTGCTTGGCACTTGTGGGGAAGGCTACGTTTGACGGTCGTTTATCAATTTGCTGTGGTTGGTGTTTATTGCTGAAGGTTGTGTGATATGCGTATGTGTAGGTGAAGGTATAGGTGGGCGCTCGCGCATACTTCATGCTTGTAATCTCTATCCTGCGGTGAGCACTATTTGCTCAACGAATTTTAGATTCGTAACGTATCGGCCGAAGTTACAGTGTTGCATCAAAGTATGCGCTTTTGCACTTCTCGTTCTGCGTGCTCTTTCCTTAATTTACTCCTGGAACATGTGAAATAATGCGTTCATGCTCCAATTATATCACTTAAGCGCTCGATCTTGCACAAGTCGACAAAATTTGCGCTTTTTTTTATTTTTCAGCTCACAAATGCTAAGAGGACGCCGATTCCTTTCTAAGTGCAGACGCGCACGTCGAAATTGCCACACCGCTGAAGTAATCCTGAGCCGTGCAATTTGCATTCCCTCCTCTATAAGGTACCACTCGTGTGGTTGACTTTCCATTCACCAGCTCTCGTATCATCGAGCTAAATCTTCAGATCTCTAGGTGAGAGCAATAGGCAGACCTGCGTGTAGGTAACGTAACTGCACCAGACAGCCTATGTCACGGCGGCTTGGAACCACCGTTTACCTTTCAGTGAAAATACCCTCTTCGCTACATGTCGTCTTCTCTAATGGTCGATGTCGAACGACGACGTTAATTAGTTATGTGCATAGTATAACCGTGTTTGATGTCTTTTAAAAAGAAATTTGCATACAGGAATTTGCCGACAGACAATTTACTTTTTATCGACTTCATATATTCAATTGCGGTCGTTGCGAGAGGTCACTGTGATTCTCACTGATCGAGGTATTGCTCGTTTCTTCCCATTGATAAGCAGAACTGGATGGTGTCACCAGGATAGGTGCGCAGAGTTTCTGCTAGTTAGGATTGGGAAATTAACTTAAATGGGTCATTTCTTGAAGTGGCCTGTCGTATTCTATGACTCGTTTATATTGAAGTAAGAGGCACTATTCGCTGAGTTAGTAAGATGGATAAATTATCGTTAATTCTTGAGAAATTGCATGTTTCAGACTAAGAAATGAGGTAACTGTTTTCGTTTTGCGCATAATTTCCTTTCAAACGATAAGGTTGATTGCATTAATCGGTGAGGAGATTTCCCATCAGTTTTCCACTCTTTTTCGAGAAATATTGTTCATTCCGCTACTTTAATAGTTCTTTTCGGCTAGCTTTCGTGTAGTAGGCAAATTATTGGTTCACTTGGACCAAGAAGATACATAAAAATGTAAGGTTGAAGCTTAGATGACAATATACACTTCATGTAGAGCGATCATACCTGCACTCCTTTCCCATCTCCTTTCCTCGTCCGCCACCTCCCCTTCTTTCTCAGCAATTTTCGAGTAATCTTGTGGCATAAATGGAAATAAAATTTCATTTCAGAGGCCTGCAAACGTTAAACTCGGACATTGGGGATGGGGAAGGGGGAGACTTCTCCAATTTTTGAAATTTTGCGACTTTTATGTCGAAGTTTACAATTTTGTTTGGAAAGTTTCAATTATTTCCGACCAGATGCGACCTTTGTTGTTTCCTTATATAACGTCTGATATTATGCTGCAGTTTTATATTGAATACTATATTGCAGAGAGACTAAAATGAACAACTATCAAAATTATTACCGCAATGGTCGTTATGACCGCATCGATCAGGATGAGGTTCCCGAGAGCAAACATACCGTATTCATTAGAGGTCTACCCGGCCACATAAAGACCGATGAAATCAAGTAGGCTGTTGAATTTTGTTGTCTCAAGATTATCCGTTTCTTTGCTCCGAGGCTTGTTCACTTATGTTGATGAAGTTCTCAAACGAATGAGTGAAAAGTTGTGTTGTTCATACTAATTTAAATAGATAATTCAGTCACGCCAATGACCTCTTGGTCATATTAATATCTGGTTTCGGGCACGATCAAATTCTTAGCAGAGACTAGAGTTCACCGTCTGTGTGTTATTATAGATGTTCTTGATTCTTCTTGTGGGTAAGGGGGGAGGGATGGTAGTGGTAGATTCTCAATCTTTTTGAATTCTGGCAGTACTGAATTGTAGGTGAAGTTGAGTTGCCATCTCGCCTCATTGGTTCAGCTCTTAGTTCTGATTGTTTAAGTTTTAGTTTCAGTTTTTTCTCTTGTTGGCCACCTTTCCAGTTTTCGATTTTAATTTTTGTTGCCAGTGTCAGCGCCACTCCTCACCTTCCTCACTTCTGTCCCTCCCATCTGTGCACCCCGCCGGTGTATATGTCGTCGATGAGCTTTTATGGAAATTGCCTGTTTTGTGTGTGTGTGTGTTAGTTGATCCTATCCTGCATTGAAGTATTAGCAAAACTCAAAGATAAGTGAAGGTGTCTTGAGGTTTGTGTTAACGAGCATAACATGCTTTTTAATTCAAATTACTAATGTCAGAAAAGGAGCTCTTGTTAGAAACAATACAGAAAATGAATCTTGTAAAGTTGATCTAATTTTGCTTTCTTTTCCTTCGTTGGAAGCAGACCGCTCTTTCAAGGAAATTGTTCACAAAGCACTGATGCTGTTTAATTTATCGTGTGGCACTACGAAATGCACTTATTGAGCTAACAGTATACACTTATTATCGGGTTTTCTTCTACAGTATAAAGGGAATATACCATAGAGCCCAAAGAAGGTCGTGTTATAAAGCATAACTTTATGAACAATATCTTTACAGATTCAACTTTTCCCCAGAATTCGTAGCAGAGCGATCTTTAGATCGCTAAAGCTTGTCTGTGAAAAGTTAAATCAGTCATATCCACGAGAGTGTGGGGAATGGTGGCAGATTTCAGTTTTGGAGGCAACGGGCAGGAATGGAGGCCCATAATTGATAGATGAGAAAGATATGAGCAGAGTGGCTCCTGACATATCGTCGACCAATTGTACTTGTTTACAGGCGGAATTAAAAACTATTTTGAACACCCATAACATGAGAGAGCAACAGTGTTGTTGGTCGAATTGCTCTCGTCCTCGAGGGAATCTATTTGTTGACACTTTTCACCGTCTTCAGCGCACTACATGTCGCCTTACTCAATTCGCTGAGGAGTCGTTTCTTGTTGATAGCGATCACTTTGTGTTCATTTTCTTTTACAATACTCAATACTGGCCACTATTTACCACCCTATCGGAGTGTTCGAGGAGGTAAGTGCATCGTCACGAAGATGGTGCAGCTTTTTAGCAACTTATGCACCACCTTGAAACACCTCTATTCATATACCGATATTGGACGCTCACGCGGCTTACCTCTCGGTTAATTCTTCCTCATTCTTGTTTTTGCCGAGGTCTGTGTAAAGTTAACGTTGTTTTCGAAATTATTCCACTACAAAGTGTCGAAGTACAAGCAAGGAGGAGGACTTGTGTGGTGATATGTCGGTGCATAACATTTTATGTGATTTATGATCGTTGTTTCAGAAGCGTTTGCAGCACATTATTTTCGATGGGTCACACTGTTGTTTGATAGAGTTTTGTTTCATTGTAAACCTGTTTTGTTGACAGCTTTACTTTCTGACTGTCACCTGCTACTTTACAGGGATTTTTTCGAGGATCACGTTGGGCCTTGTTCATTCGATTTTATCAAGCTCTCACAAGATCAACTGAAACTTTTTGTCGCGGTTCGCTTCGAAACACGTGATGCCGCTAAAGAATGCATGCACAAGTTTGTGCTTTCTCTTCATTCTTCGTCCCTTCCTCCTGCGTCTCCAATTTCGCTAACCTAATGGGGCTGCTGGTTTTCGAAAAGGAGAAAGAGCACAGAAGAGGCTTTTTATTTTTCTTTATCTTATTCGCTGCGCTTTAAAGCTGCTTTTCCCCGCTAAATATTTTCTGGTGTTTTTTCATTGGAAAACACATTCCCTCATTGCTCGAAATTTTGCTTCATTGCTTCCATTGATGCGGAAGCGCAGCATTGTGCATGGTGTGCATGGTATGTGGGGCTTCAAAGAAAGCTTGATCTGTTGATCTTTTCAGGTACAAAGATGGCGAAGTGCTTGGTTATCCAGTCGAGTTGACATGGTTCAGAGACATTCGCCGTTACGTCTCTTATCAACAGAGTCAAGGTTACTTTTGGCACAGTCCTCGGATTTGCATACATCGTTTGCGTGATGAATGGGCTTAGTTTGTTTCAAATTCTGGTCACTGTTCAGGTTACGGAGGAATATTGTTTCGAGAATGTTGGAAAAGGTTATTTAGAGCACGCTTTCTTTACTGCTGTGTACTCTCTGACGTGGAAAGGCCCCCAAAACTGCTTTTTTCAGAGGGGTGCGTCGTAATTCTCAATTGGTGTCATGCGATAGCGATAGCTGAACATTTCTTGTTTGAGTGGAAGTGAGGCGCTGAGGCAAAGCGATTTCAATGCGACGTTGTTCATGCGTGGCCATAATCAAGCAGTTTCTTCGCCTTTGAAAATCTCTTATTGGAGATCGCTTATTTTAGTTGGTGGCCGGGAGTATTCATCTATTTAACCAGAGGCTGTGTTCGCTTTTCACGAGAAGGCTGAGTACACCTGTTACGCGTAGGCAAATTTTATTCGATCACTTCGTAGTCCCCTATAACTGGAATATGCGTTAAAAGCTTTTTCCCCACTTTTATTGGCAGCCTATCTGTGTACTGGTGCGCAGTCGGAATAGCCGTATATTCGTTCAACAGTAGGGCATATAACTGCAGTAATGGTTGTTACTTGATATGAGGAACGCGCTCACATGGAGGGAAGGCGTTCCTTAGTGGGAGATGGGCGATAGAGATAATCCTGCCGCATTTTATTGTCCTCTCAATTCCTCTCACCGAAAGTAGCGTGCCCAGCTGTAGGATTACTCTGCATGTAGTTGTTGCTGTAAAACAACTGATGGAGGAGTATTTGCTATGGGATAACCAAAGCGTCTTCTTTATCTTTACTGCCTAGGCTTTGATCCATTACACATGAGATTGTCTGCTACGATAGCGCTCTGTACTGCTGTAGTGCTTCATATTCTCGTAGCAGTTTGATTTCAATGTCAGGATTGCGTCCCGCGACTGTTCCTCGTAATCGTGCTGGTCATGGTAATCGAAACAATTACACCAGTCGCAACAGCTATGATCGTTCTTCGAGAAATGAGTACAGGTTTGTTCTGTCTGTTTCCGATGTTATGGGCTTGTCAACTTACCACCGTCGTTTAACATCGTCATGCGTTGGTAGGCCGGTCGGGCAAATGATGTCTAGGAGAAAATTCTGCTCATCTACAGAGTTTTAGATTGGTCTTTGAATTATATGACCGGGTGATCGTACTTATTGATTATTAGGTCCGGGCAGTAGTGTTGACACTCAAAAACCCGAAATCCGACAGCCCCGACGTTTTTCAAGAACCTTGTGAGTGAGATTATTGTTCTCAAAATTGAAACATTTCCTGCCCTTTAGATGCGATGCCTGTATAGCATCGATATTTGGTAATGAGCACACTGTGCCGTACTATCCGCATGTATCATACAACTCGCAGTATATGCACTCCATTTTGGCACTCCGCTTGAAAGGTTTTTGACTTTTGCAGCAAGGAGCTAGTGCCAGAGATTGTTTCACTCGTTTTTCATTTCGGTTCAATTTTCGGAGTTATTGGCCATATTGAGCATCGGTGCTGTGTGACTTGAAAGTAAAGCCATCCGGAAACCATCTCGTTATTTAACATTTGTATAGGGCTCATTGCCATCACCATTATTACTGAGAAAACCTCATCTGAGTTTCGTTCCACGATATTCTGTATGTTAAGTATCCGCGTTTTGTTGACCAGCTTCATATATTTATATGTCTGGCTGATTTTACTGCATTAAGTCTGAGCTCCTGAACCCCAAAGCACGAAGGTTGTGTTGAGAGGCGTCCTAAAATCAGAAGTCCCAAGCGAAATATTGGTTGTCTTAGCGTTAGAAAGCCCGATCCGAGATTTAAAAGTTCAGAGGCTTACAAAGAAGCTGATTGCGAATTTCGGAGTCATTTTACGAAAGTTACTTTTTGTGCTAACATTACTGAGCAGTAATAGGATGAAGAGCAAATGTTCGACTTCCACTTTCGAACGTTTCTTTGTTGTCGGAGTCTTTGTTTTCTTCGCATAGATATGCGAACCCGCGAAAGTAAAGAAGGCATTTTCTGGTTGATGGTATGTGGTTTGTGTGTCCGTCGATACCGAGTATTCGATGCAGACAACATTCCTTGTTGTCTAGTACACCGAATGTATTATATTCACTGATGCACTGAAGCAGTACCATTCTCAAAGTCACATTCTTAAGTCATATAAAAATAGGTGCTCCCTAATTCCCTTCCAGGAAGATCCAGATTCGGGTTTTTGAGGTGTCTGTTGCAGTTTGAAGTGAAAGCAAAGGGAACCCTAGGAAGTGTTGATACGGGAAGTGGAAAGGAATAAGCAAACTTTCAAGTGGTGTGTTTTCGCAAGCTTTAGCACGATTTGGTTTCTGCCCGGAAGTGGGATTTTTCATGGCAGTGTTGTTTTTCCTAATTCGGCGAAATTGGTGACGGATTATGTGAGCTCGTGTCGTCAAGTCTCATCGGGTGATATAATTGAGTAGTTTATCGTAATGTATTGGAGCAATGCAGCATGAAGCGATTTAAAATGAGTGATATGAATATTTCAGCATTTCGTTGGAAGAAAAACTTTTGGTTAATTTAACTCTACTCGATGTTCATATTGGTATAAATTGTTGAGTCGCATACAACGATTGCGAATTTCACTTTTCGGTAATCGTCGGAATTTCTTTAGTCATTCTGAGATGGTTTGATTTTGAAATCCTCTTACCGCGAAATATTTTCATTTATGAGTGTATTTCTTTTTCTTAATATTTTTCTATTGATCCGCATAATGTTTCTATAGGTCTGCCGTTTTCATTTTGAGTGTTTTGCTTTCCTTTTCCCGTTTATTGCCAGTGTGCAAAAGCTTGTTGTAGCGGTGAATGGGAAGGGTACAGTTTAGTGCTTACTAGAGTAATTGAGCGGAATTAGCGCTGCAGTTACTATCTTCTTGCACTCTTTCGCGAAGTGGCATCGCTTAGACAATGGTGCGCATTAGCCTTCCAGAAATTCACTCAGAGCTTTGAACAGATGGTTATATAGTGGCAACATTTATTGTTAAATGGACATAAGCAGTGCATTGCCAATATCACATATCCTCCGCTGAGGTATGGTGATACGTCCACTTGGCAATCCTGTTCTCGAGTTCATTTCGCAAATCGCCGCCTTCAATCGCGCCATCCCCAGACACTTACACATTGCGACAATAAACATTTGCCAGCAAGCGAGACTGGAGATTATTGTTTGCTTTACTCCTGAGAAGTTCACTTCAATTTGCACAATGTGAGTGCCTCACCCGTGTTTTGAGAATTTTAGAGCATCACAGTGAAGCGTTTGGTTACTGTTGCAGTCTCCTAATCGTTATTGTTGTTGACGAGTGAATGGTAATGGCGCGATTGTCACAGAGATAGCGTGCTTGTCGATTTGGGGGTCCTGTATATTGGAGGATTGAAGTCGTTCTGCAGTGACGAAGAGTTTCCCTTCCAGGAAAAACTTCGATAAGACATGTAAATAGCGAGCAATGCGTTACAAGTGTGAAGAATCTGCAAACATTGTGTGTATCCTAAGAACAGTATGTTGAGGTCGCGGAAAAAACGGTCAAAGTGACACATTTTCTTGCGACACTTGGATGGGTTGTTTTTCACAAAAAAAATGAACATCCATGTTGGTATGGTGAAATTTCCCATAAAATCGGTTTACCGAACAGTGAGCTTTCTCCAAGGTATTTGAAATTGCTACGGTGTTTTTTTTCAGGGATGATGATTATGATAGGGGCTCTAAAAGAACACGCACTGTATCGGATGACCGCCGATCGGGCTCGAAGAGATCTCGCTCTAGATCACGCAGGTGCACTTTTAGATTTGCCCTATGACACGTTCCGCTGAGTTAATTCCGCCTCCTTAGTCGCATGGAAGAACAGGGCTTTCATTACATAAATTGGATATTTATGTAGTAGGGTGGGATGGAAGAGAGGGAGGGAAGGAAATGAAAGATGGGGGTCGATGGAGTAGGCAGAATCAGAATCGAATGGGAGCCACACTCACATCACAGGATCGCTAAGCTTTAATTAACAGAAAAAATATCGTCAGTTTGTCAAGCAAACTGGAATCGTAGCGAAAATAAAGCTTCCTCTCGAGTTGTTTACCTTTCTTCGATGCACTGAAGAACAAATAAGGAGTATACGTGATATATATGAAGAAGATGAAAGCTTAATTATAATCTTATCTGTTTCGATTAAGCTGAATTTTATAGAGAAAAGTAGTCATGGTTTGAAGACGATGTTATGATTTAAAAAAGCTTTATTTCAGCTCATCTCATTCAAGAAGTCCTAGAAGTGCATCTCCACGTCGCTCTTCTCGCGAGCGCTCTCATACCGCAGAGAGTCGACGAAGTGGGGGTTCGCAGGCCAACTCCCATAGCCACTCGCGAGCGTCATCTCCAACACCACCACAATGTGAGCGTACTGCTTCGCCACGAGTAGCCGCTTCGCCGACTCCAAAGAGAACCGTTGAGGTGGGCACATATAACGTGTTCACATCTCTTGGGAAGTTAGTGATGTCCCCGATTTGTGGTTTGTTTTTGATGAAGTGATGCCATTAGGTTTCACTTAGTTTGGAGTAGACGCTCGTTTGAATTGATAATTACTATATTAGAAGCAGTTGCCATTTTTTGCTGTGTCCCTTGGAGTCAAATGCTTCGAATACTTATTCGGGGAGAGCGGTTAAGGGAAGAGGATGAGAAGCTGGTGGCATTCCTGTAGGCGGTGAAAACCTCGTCATCTTCGGATGCGACATCCTGTTTTGTGATCAATTCAGTGACGTTCATCGTTTGTTTTCAAAGAACATAAATGTTTTAGCAAAGGGCCGACGAGATAACTTTGCATACCACAAACTTTCAACTTATCGCTGCGCATTGTTCGAATTTGTGATCTGTTATGAATATGAATCGCCGGTTTGTCTATAACTAAAATGCCTGGCATCCCACGGTCGTGGTTTCGTTGGTTTATGGTTGATAAGCTTGTTTTCGATTCCATGGACGGTGCTGAAAGGATCGATACTCTCCCGAAAACAAACAACTATCTCATAGGGTCGTCTCCAACGCTTTGATTGCTGGCGCAGGTTTGCTGTGATGGTTGCCTTGTCGACGGTTGCATCCTTTCATATGATGCTGACATCATTTCTAATTCGCAATATCCGTGGGCTGTCTTGAATAAGTCAGTGCGAAGACTGCAACATCTGATCAGTTTATGATTCTTAAAAAACGAAAAAAACGGACTCTGAACTCCCTGTCACTGGGAGTAGAAAAACAGCGAAAATTCATCTAAGAAATTTTGATGTTTCGGTTGGCAGTCCATCGAGGTGTTTTTTGTCGGATCGTAAGAAAGTAGTGTTGCAGATAATCGACAAAGGCAATACACCACCACTTCCGCCGACTCCTGCTCCGGCCACTTCAATTGTTATGAAACGAGTATCGAAAGAGAATTCACCACAAAAGTCTCAGAAATCTGACCAGGTATACATCGGTATCCACAAACCATTGTTTGATTGACTCGTCATGTCGAGGAACTATTTTTGAAGTAGTTTCCAACACGTTTCTCTTTTTTTTGCTTATTTTGGTATTTCAGGCGGTCTCTCATCTGTTTCTTTTATTGTTTCAGATCGTCCATTGTTTCCTCTAATTCTTTGCTTCATCTTTATTTTTATCTGTTGATTTGTCTTAAAAAATAAAAACATCAGAGTCAATCGGCTTCACCAGTGGTCGAACGAAAGTCGCGTAAATCGAAGAAGGAAAAGAGAAAACGTAAACGTAGGTCACCGTCATCCTCAAGCTCGAGTGGGTCCTTCGATGGACGTTCGAGTGGTGAGCTGAGTGAGGGTGAACTGAGAAAGAAGATTCTCAAGAAGAGAGAGAAAGCTCTGCGGGAGGAAAATGCAGAAGGCAAGTTCTCGAAGTGATTCAACACTGTAGGAGGCTATCTCCTCTGTTCTTGTATGTGTGTAGTACTTTACGTCATAGTCGCATTCATTCATTGTCATTCTGGCTCTTTCTCATAGTACTTAGAGGGGAGATGTTGCCTGCAAAGTGATCTAGCGTACTCTGCCATTGTGTCATTAATTGAAATTTGCCTTCAAGCAGTTGAGGTTCTTTGAGCCATCTGTGTTTTATTGACAAATGTCGTGAAGAATTGCTTTTGAAAGTTATGCAGTATGACATCTAAGCACTGAGTGCTTTTTTCACTGATGTAATCGTTCGAAAGACATTTGGTGTTGGAACCTTGAATTAACTTTTGATGCTTTGAGGAGTCCAGAAAGAAAAAAGGAGCGGTTTTTTATGAGGGGCGAGAAATGCTGCTGACGGCATTGGAAACTTGAGCTAGGTTATTCACTTCAGTACGCAATATATGCCTTCGTAGCAGTATGGATAGTAAGGATCACTCAGCTGAAGCCCAGCGTGATGAGTGACTCTTTGCTTAAGCATTCATTAGTTTGCTACGTAATAACTTTATGATCTGCGATTATGCAAAAGCACTACTTTTGCTTTGATCCATCATTATCAGTTACCGTGAACGTTTCTTTCTTATACAAGGGGGGGGGGGGGGGGGGGGTGGGATGGGATGGGAGGGGAAGCTATTGCCAAGACATTCTGCGTCAGTAAAAGAACATTACGCGTCAGCAAGCTTAAAACATAACTTGTTGATGCGATATGTTAGATCGCATTGCTCATTCATATATTTAGTCACCAAGTTGATCAGCGTGTGATTTATTTAAGTCACATTCTTTTGCAGCAAATGGAAAAGCGAACGGTAAGGCAGCATTGGGAAAATGGGAAGAGAAGTCACCATCGGAAGCACCATCACGGCCTGATTCTTCACTTCTCCAGAACACTACTCTTAAATTCGGTCTTGAGGGCAGTGTGAGTCGTTTTTATTAACCGTTATGCGTTATTGGCAACAGTTTTTCGTGACATTTTCCTCACCCCTTTGAAGTGGTCATTGGCTTGTCAGTTAACGTTTACTATTGAAAGAGTTCTTGCCAATAGTTGTGTGGGAAGCAAAAGGTGTTGTGTTTAGAGGCATGCATGAGTGTGCAGTGTGAGTGCTGTATGCATGCCTCTTTTTATTTTTTTGCCACTTTTTATGTCAACAAACGGGGTTATAAATTTTTAGTGCTGCTGTTTGGTGTTCCACTAGTGTCAACCCAAAAATTGGTGGAGATGAAGGCACATCCAAGAGGGGGAAGGGGGGAGGGTGAGTTTTGTCATCTGTATCTTATCTGGGATGGCAGCTGATTAAATTACGGGCTGTCAAGGAAAACCTAATCTTTTTACGGACACAATCTGCGAAATTATCTCTCGGTATTGTTGAACGAGTCTCCAAATGGATTATACATGATGTTTTCTTTAGTAAAATTGGGAATATGAGGCTAGCCGGCATTTTATTTGTGTCTGTAGCAGTTTCGATTAGGGAAGTGATTTAGAAAGGTGGATGTGTAAGTATCGTATTAGGAATACTACTGCAGGGCTGCAGAGTGTCCACTTTTTCCCATACTTTCCGTGAAAATGTCGGCGGCGCAAACGTCGAGGCATGGAACATGAGTCTCCGTCTTTCTCTTCCCCGCCTCTAGTTCCTCGTCTCGAGATTTCTCCAACCAATCTGGACTTAATTAGCGAATGCCTTGAGGCAGTCATTGGAATTGATTTTAATTTTACATACAAACGAATTTTTCGGTGCAGTTTTGAGTTTCTTTGTTGGCTGCAGGAGGACATTCCGAAGCAAGTTGTTCGCGAGCCCTTGCCCCAGTTGAGCTCGAAGAAGCCAAACACCAACAGTGGACCTTCCCCATCACTTACAAGTATCCACTCTGTTAAACCGGAATCGAACGATATGGTAGGCCTTCTGCTAGCTTCTTACAGTGATTAGTAGTGAGCCTTAGGTTCAGTCGCTGATTTCGCTTGTGTGCTGTTTTTTCTGTTTTCTATTTCTCCTTCAATTACTTGCCACTGATCAGTTCTCTGTTGGCGAGCTTTAAGTTTTCTAGAACTGGCGATGAGTGAATGACTTCGCATTGCAGTTTTGATTTTTATGTGGGTTGAGAAGAAAGGATTCATCGGTTGGTTTCCGTTTTCTTTGTGTTTATTCTTAATTTGCGAGTTATCTGTATGCGCAGCGTTCGTTATTTCCGTGATTGCGTGTCTTCAAGTCTTTACTATCGTTTGCACGATATATTAAAAGTAATTGAGTGATTTCGCTTTCCCTAATGAGTTTACCATAAATTCGCGGTCGTTGAGTGCAGCATTTTTGCAGAACTTCATTTTGTTCGTTCATATTGAGAGTTAGCTTGGTTCTTCTCTCTTTGCCCTCTTTTTTTGGGAATTTCATCGCTTTTTAACACTCTGCACCTACTTTTTCTTTGAAGTATTCCTGCATGTTTTAAAATATATCTGTGCTCATTGGAACTATATATTGTAGTAAGTAATAGTGTATCATTTACTGAGGATACTCTAAGAGGCAGCATCGTGACAGCGGTAATGCGTCGGGACGGGACAACAACTGAGGTGTGCGTTGATTAAAATGAACGGCGCGGTTTCCATAGCAGCGTAACGTTTGTCTGTAGCTTACTTCACGAATTAATTTCGCTTCCACAGAGAGCATCGCCTAGTTGGGAAGTTGCTTGGCTACTTTTGTGCAGTGGGTTCTTGTGGGGACCACGAACAGCAAACTTTCTAGGTGAAGCTGCGTGAGGATTCTTCGCTTTCCTATTTGTGCTACCGGAGTGATATTCACTCAAAGACAGAGGTAGGTTATCTCTGTTCATCGCAGATCTGAAGGTGGGTTTGTGAGTGTTGAAAGAGGAAGCACTGATTTTTGTGATTTATTTCTACGCACTGTCCATGATGCAATTTATTATTTTCATTAGAAGCTAGCGCAATTATTCGCACTATACTTGATCTATTGATTGATTAATCATTTTGATTGGGCTTTTGCTCCATTTTAGGTGTTTACGTTGTTTTTTTAGCGCCCCAGTCCACCACCTTTTCCTCCGCGGGCTTCAAAGACTTCGGAAGCACTCATATCGGACACACAGTTGAATTTCTCGAAGAAGGCGATCAGAGACATTGCAGGTGCGTTTGTCCTTCATTGTGCTGCATACGTGGTTTAGATAGTCTGTAGTGTTGGTTTTCAGTCGCGTTCTTAACTGACAGCAATGCATGTTTACCGCAGCGAAGAGATCTTTGAATACATCATAGTTTAAAGCGCTTCCGGCTGAGCATCTCGGGCTCGTCTTTGTACATTCTTCGAGAATCAGTATTTGAAGCGTTGCAGAATGTTTGCTTTTGGAATCACTGGGATCTGTGACGTTGGCCCGAATGGTGGCGGTTGTATCTGTTACTATTTCTACTGCAGATCTCCCCCCAACCTCTAGAAAAAAGAGGTAAAATATGCACTTACTTTTCCAAAGTTGCAGCTTTGCGGTGCGGTCCTGGGAATTTTTTGTCAGCAATGTTAAACTTTTTGGCGGTAGTTGATCTATCTCTTCCTTCCCTTCCTATGTCATTCCAAAAGATTTCAAAAGGATACGGCTATCATTAGTAAGCTCTTCCTGTGAATCCTTCCAAATCGTTACGATCTTTACACTTTCTTATATAACTTTTAGTTCATAGTCTGACATATGTAGTTTTTAGTTTACAATCCAGCAGGATGTATCAAAGACTCTTGGAAGTTGATGATTTCTTGGCGTGGGTTATACAGTAAAATCACTTGAAGTTATAGGCACAGAGATGGCGAAAGCAGAGGCGACTTCGTCGAGTTCGTTATTCAGCACTGACATCGACTCGCTTCTCGGTAAGCGTCCTCCTGTGCCTCAACCCGTCAACACCACCATCTTTGACGATCTTAAAAATTCGCAGGTATGTTTGATCGAGAAGCTTACGTACTTCATTGTTAATCCAGGAAACACTTTTAATATTACATTTCGTTATATAGCATTGGTTATTTTTATTATGCCCATCTCCGTTGTGGCATACGAAAGACAGGCTGTCGATCTCAGCTGTTTGCACAAGCAAGCACCGCAGCTGCCAATATTTTGAGTCGGAAAATTTTGCATTTCGTGTTGGATTCGGAAAGAGTTGGCTTTTGGAAATGGAGGGATTTGGAGATGCGTGCGTTTAACGCTAATTTTTATTTTACAGTGGTCTAGTGACAGAATAGCGATTCTTTTACAGACGCGCAACTTAATTGATTCATATCTAGGGACATTCCATCACGTATCTGTCATTTATTTCTTCACTTACAAAACTATTCAGTGTATTGCCAGCAACAGAGGATCATATCGTGCTTTCGGGCATACTTCTGCATTTGTTGAAATATTCATCAGTTTACTTCAAATGATTCTAAAATAACCCGGTGCATTTCTGCGTATGGATTTAACTTTCTTCTCAAGGCTAATAAGTTTTTCAATTTTCTTTCCAATGAGAAATGTTTCATTTGCCAAATGCCAAAGATGTTTTTCTTTTGCACTTCAAGTTACGCAATGGATTTAGACGAGTGCGTTTGCGTCGGTGCGTGGGCAACAAACACACATACCAGTGCGCTCGATTCTCGACGATCCTGATGAGCCGATGCAGTCATCTTCAGGTGAGCTTTCTGAACTTGTAGTTTGTCGAGGGTAGAATCCATTGTTGTGATTGTAGTTTCCTTAAACTGAAATCTAGAGAAATAGGGCTGAAGAAGTAGGGATCCTCCAGTTTTCACAGTTCTCTGAGATGTGTCACTCTGAGGGAATTTAAATGAATTGTTAATGTGGCGCTGTTTCAGGGCTACGACTCAGCTCGTTCACACGTCAGATGAATGCAGAAACAGAACGCGACCGAAAACTCGCTCGCCTGCCTCCTGAAATGCTCAGTAAATTCGTCGCAAAGAAGAAACAGTTCGAAATGGTAATTACAATGCAGACAGCTTTCATTTGCTCATATTGATGTGGCGCTCATTCCCCATAGCATGTTAGAACTTCACTTTCAGACTGTTGGATGCATCGAGCATTAGCGCTTTTTCTAATTTCTGGGCGAGTGCCTTGATATGCCAAAATCCACTTGGAGGACAAGTATGCTTATTATGGGGAACTGTTAAGGAGTTGACTGAATCGTTTTTCTGCAGCTTCTCATTGAACAGCTTTAATTAAATGGGAGAGACCTGGTTCGATTATGAAAAGTGAAAATTACGCGAGGATTTCTTCAATTCTGTGAGTTTTTTCTTCCCACGTCAATTCGCCGCTTGTTCACGGCAAGAAATGAGCAGCTAAATATGCGCATGCGATAGATAACACAAGGTGTGCATAAAAGTAGTAGGTGCTTGAGAAACATTATGTTCCATGTATGTCGTGCGTGCTTACTGTTGTTTCTTTGAGCCGAGGATGTGGTGGATCGCGTTGTTTTCGGATATGAAGTACTGAGGTCGGAAGTTTGCATTTGAACTTTGTGTTGTGGGGCTTTCCGTTACGTCTGTATTTATTTACACGGTCTGAAGCGGCATTATTTTCATTTGTGTTGAGTAGATGTGATATAGATGTTGTTGTAGACGTTCAAATCGGACTGCGAGACATTCGCGTTTGTGGCGAAGACTTTAATCCAGAAGGATCCTGCTCTTGAAGAGCGTCTGCGTTTGGCATTGGCTGAAGCTGTCAAAGATATGGAGGATGCATTCGCGCAGAAAATCGATCAGCTGCTTGATCAGCTTGTTATGTTTGCGTCCATCTGATAGTCTGAAGGATCGCAGGTTTCGCATTTTATGGATTATTGCTGTTGTGTTTTTTCTGTGAACATTTATTTCAGCATATGCGAGTTACTGTGTTCTGTAAATGAAGGTGTGACGAGAGGGAGAGTGATTTCCCGAGGGGAGAGAAGAAATGGTTCGTTTTGGGAAAAGTAAGCGAGTAGTTTTAGAAGAGTGTCATCGAATTGGCCGTATGAAAATAGATTGTTTTTTCTAGAAGCGATCGTGTGATGAGACGTTTTGAACAGAGCCCTGTTGTGCGTTATGATTTGCTTTAGAGATTTGTATGACGAAACTTTTATGTATTTTAATGCGAATTTGTGTTTTCTTCGTCCTTTCCTTCTTTAGAGAAACTGGTTGTTGTTCGAAAACTTATTCTTGTATATCATAATTACTTGTCGTGTTTACTGAGTTTTCTTTAAACTGGTCCTGTCTTTTCCAGTTCCTATTTCTCTATCCTAGGTAAACAGAATGAGTCTTTAGTTCCTTGTTCGGTTATTTGAAACAATGCCTCACTTTTTTTGTTGATGTGAGTGTTTTATATGTCGTCCTTTTGCTGCTTCTCTAACTTCCTCCAATTTGCGAAGAGAATGTTGAAGATTGCCGTGGTGAAGTAAGGTATGAACCGCGTTGAGAGTCTGTAGATCCGACTCCTATGTTTTATGGATCGCCGACATTGCTACCGTTGTGTTGAGTTCACTACATGGGTAGGACGTCGGCAGTCAAAAGAACTTAAGGACTTGAGCAGGTAGTAGGGCCGGGTTTCTTTCGAAGCTCTTATAAACACTGCGTAAACGAGGGGAGAGGGAATAGGATTTACTAGATGATTTAACTGCTTAGCTATCTCGAAGCGGACATTAAAAGAACCCCGTTCTTGTCTTTACCGTTGTACTCTGTGTTTCACTTCCGGTGTGCGGAACCGATCAGCACCTCCGCTGTGTTTTTTCACTTCATTCCTCTTGAAGAGATTGGATTAGTGTTTCGTCAGCATTTCTGTTCACTCGGAGATTTGTTAAGACTTTTAAGGGTGCGGAAGGGATGGACGAAGGCATTCGTCGTGACATTATGCATGAAAAGGAAAAAATTGTGCTGACTTTTGGGCTCAGCACGTAATGCTTTCATCTTTTCATACGTTAGTTTCGCTTTGAGCCACATGGTTTGCACTGCGTGGTAACGTCCTTGATTGTTTGTTCTTTGTGCGCCTCACTTTTATATATCGTTTAATAAATTATTCTGTGGTTATTTGCAGAAGACTAAAGCTTACAGCAATATGAGGCCAGCTATGTTGATCGCTGTTTGGGGGGTTTCAGCAATCTCTCCAACAATCGTTAGTGTCTTGCGCTAGGAGTTGGCTTTGCATTGGAGTAGGTACGAGTGCGCTACACGTGTGCAATACGAATACAGGCGGAACAAAACGTCCTCATATGAAGTGAGGCATGAAATTTTTAATGCTTCAAGGCATGCTTACTGCTTTTAACGTGATTTAAGTGGCAGAATCTCATTTATGTCAGCACACACCGATATGTTGCTTCTTGCCGGGTGTTTCTACGGTTTCACTGTTTTTTGAGATGCTTCTTATCTTTCAGAAATACGCTGAAAAGAATTGGTATTTCATTTGCGTCTATTCTGAATGCGTTTGACGTAACTTACTTCTGCTTTTGAGGATGGATATCAAATTTCTTAAGCATTGGCACGAGTCTTGTAACTAACTCTCTGAGTTCTGCATCAGCAAAGAATTGATATCTCTACGAAGATGTGTTCCTAATTGTTGAGCAGTAACCATTCCTATGCGAGACGCCTCGAAATGTTTTGGCGTCTCGACCAACTCGTTCGAAATTGTTTTGTCAGTGAGGGCGGTCGTCCTATCAAGAAATACTCAGATGGTTTGCACGATGCTGCATTTTATCTCTGAAGGGCATTTTCAGTCATTTGCACCGTTATAAGAATCGGAGAATTGTGAAGGAGAAGAGGTTATAGTGAAAATCTGAAGGACGAAAGAGTTCGTGCTCATCTCAAGTACCAATTCCATAAAACTGTCGCGAATGTGGACGTCTCACTCTCGGTTTGCAGCGTTGAATCGATGTCTAAAATATGCAAAAAAAGGAAGGAGGCTGGGAAATGTGGGTTCTGCACTAAGCGATACAGTCAATAATCATTGTCATTGCTGGGAGAATAAGAGAAACTCATGTTTTCCCACTCTCCATGAGAAATATAATTTGGAATTTGTCCCATTTCGTGGAGAATCGCCGAAGAGATATTTTTAGAGAGAAAGAATTCCGAAGAAAAATTAGCTAAATGATAGGGTTTTTGACATAACATCCCATTTATTTACATTTCGTTCAGTATGAAACGGGGCTCCTTTGCATCTTCATTACTATGTGAGAGGATGAAACTCTTTAAGCTCTTTTAATTGTCCGCAGTTCGTTTTTGTAGATTATCTCTGCAATTGAAAACTCCCTCATTAATTGATGCTAAATCTCGTGCCTTTCATTATTCCTCCCCGATATCCACACCCAAAAGTTCATTTTGTGCTGTGCTCAGCAGCATAATGCATTGCATAAGAGCAATTTGTGTTTCTCTTACTTCTCGGCTAACCTCATAGATAATTGCAGTTATCAGCCATCACCGAATTTCGCTGAGAGTTTCAGCTTACGTAAAAAGGAGGTGTTAGCAGAACTTCAAAGGGCACAATGCGCAGAATACTTCGAATATTATATAATTTCGACGTAACTATCTCTAGAAATTAGGCGGAAGCATATGCGCAATTCTAAAAACAACCATTGACTGCTTAGAAGAATTATGCATTAACAGTGCTTGAATTTAAACAAATGCTTCCACTATGAAAACTGATTATAAACAATAATGAAAGTGGCTTACAGAAGAATGTATAATCAAGAGGAAAAACCACATGCAGAACTGTTACGTCGTTCGCAGCGCGAGGAGGTGACTGAAAGTGGAGGCAGAGACGAGCCGTTAGATTTTGAGAGTCTCGCCGAAAGCACGCTA
Source organism: Parascaris univalens (assembly GCA_037576465.1). Lineage (NCBI taxonomy): Eukaryota > Metazoa > Nematoda > Chromadorea > Rhabditida > Ascarididae > Parascaris > Parascaris univalens. The sequence goes on from CM075173.1 coordinate 162,667,614, forward strand.
CCACCTATCGATCCAGAAAAACAGCTGCAGAACATTCTCGACTGCATACTTCCTCCACGGTGCGACAGTTGTATTGCGTACTATTTTCATTTGTAAGGGTTTCTCAGGCGCTCGGGGACCTTTCATCGAAAATGAGGGATCTTCGAACGAAGTCTAAATGTTAGTACTGTGGCGAAGAATGGGGTCGGCAACCCGCAAAGATTTTTATTGTTCCCTAGATGCCTTTGACGGGTAGAGTGTTGTTTCAACGCAAATTTTTAGTATTCTTTGCCGCTCTGTTTACCTATTTCTATACTCATATAGCATAATACAGAATACCAGAATCTGGAGTAGGAACTCTACACCAAACACTGAAGGCCGGCGTTCGGCGCAAAGGATCCGATGACCTCACCTATCAGTCGACGTTGAGAAATCAAATGAACTTTGCATCTACGATAGAGTTCGAAACCTTTGGCCATTCAAGGAACTTGGAAGGCTCTTCCGAAATCCTTGTCACTTGCAAAGCTTTTAATCTTAATTTATCATTGTGTATGAGTTGGTGCTGATATTCGCAAATATGGCGATCTAAATCGACGGGCTCATCAGAGAAATTACAGAGATGTTAAAGCTTTTCGAAGCAACTTGAGTTGCAAAGTTCTAAGTGAGTGAGCGGGATCACAATGACGATAAGCATATCCTCATTAAAGAGTTCATAATTTTCAGGATTTATGAGTCCGAGGGTAAGGTTTGGCGTGAACGCGCATCTATGGTACCCGCTACGCGACATGACATTGCCGAGACACAGGAGCGATTTGAACTTGAGCTGCGCAATAGGAAAGCAAAACCGTTCGGTATTTGTCCTATTCGAAGGGACATCTACGACCAACTTTTCGGTAAAATTGCCATATTTTCCTGTAATAACAGTTTTTGGCTTTTTGGGAAAGCAGTTTTAGGAAGTGGTGGGACTGTTGAAGTGAAAAGAAGTAGGAGAACATGCAGGACTATAAATACACACTTTAAAGATGAGTTGATTCGACAAGTGAGCGTGAACTGTGCGGAAAGAGGTCTGATGTTGCTGCGTGTTCGAGATGAGTTGCGTCTCACGTTGTTTTCATACGAACATGTACTCGAGAGTGCCATTGCCTATGGAATCCGCAAGTCGCTCGCCACAGAACAGCAACAGACGACAGCGGTTGTTGAAAGGGATCACCTGCGGGAACGTAACAAACAGCTGCTCGCCAAGGTTTTCTGATTGTTTATCAAATGCGCTCCAGAATTACAGCTTCAAGGTCGTGTTTTCATTCGATGGGTTGAAAAGCAGACAAATAACTGCAGGTGAAAAGAAAAAGGAAATAAAATGAGTGAGCGGCTCATAGTGTCCAGAGAAGTTGACGATGATTTAGTCGGACTTTATTGGAGTACTAATTAACGCTGCTATGAAATAAATTGATGCAAAATTGACCATGTGATCTTAATGTTGTTTATCGGTCTTTAGAATGTTCGCACCAGGATCAGACTGTATCGGCTGGTCCATAACACTCATATATGATCCCAGTTCCTTCAAATCATATTGTTATCTCATCTCGGTTGGATAATTTCTCCTCCTAGGTCTACTGATTATCACTATAATCTAAGGATCGATTTCACGGATATAAAAAACTGAATTTGAACAGCGACAGTGCGCGAACGGTCGAAGAAGTTCTCACTTGCAGTCTCTTTGTTATTTATTGTCTGTATGCGTATTACTGAATATGGCTTGTATATTACTGCGAATGGTTTATTTATCGTTGCCTATAACTTCTTCACTGTTACCTGTAGCTTATCTATTTAATATATTCAAGAATCGCCATATTTATACTGCTTATTAATAGATCGAAGAGTTAGAAAGGGATATCCAAAACGAACGTCGTCTCAACGAAGAGGAACTTCGTTTACTTCAAGAACGGCTGGAGAATGAGAACGAGCGTCTCAAAGAAGCCAATAAGGCGCTCAAGGTTACACACCTTTCTATGATACGATTTTACTCCGCTCCACCATAACCATATATCATTGTTGAATCACTATCTTCGTATACCTCTAATAAATCAGCACTGCTGAATATCTCAGGACTGCTAGCAACTTCTCCTCGTCGCACAATTTTGTATGATTTCATAGGATACGGATTCTGATGGCCGCGGTAGAGAGAATACTCAATTAATTCAGTGGTTACAACGACGGTTTCAACAGTGGGAGAATGTTCGACGTTCACTCAAGAAGCTTTGACTCAGCCATTTAAATAACCATACAACTTTCCCAAAAATAATACGGCATTCATTATACGTGGTGTGAATGCTGGTAGAGATATTTGCAAATATGAACCCGTTTGGTAATCCGGCGACCACTCTTGCAAAACATATGCAAAATTTTTCGATTTAAAGTTGATGGATCAGCGGGAACGCCACCTATAGGCCGCACTTATCAAATTAGTAGCTGTGACTTCAGCGGGTTTGAAACTGCTAAGCAGTAAGAAAAACACGCATACGAATAACAGGTATGCGAATTTGCAAAGCCGTATTAAGATAAACCAAACCGACAACAGGTGTTGCTTGGGATGTTTAACGGCAAACGACACAAACTTATATAAAGCCATTAGATGAAACTTTAAGGCTTACATGAATAAACGGAAAACAGCAAAGAAAAACAAATATAGCGCAGCAAGTAACGAGCAACATAATGTAATTAGTTGATTATAACCGTTCGCATAAATGAAATTAAGGCAAAAATTCTGCGTAAGTGAAGAGGAAAGGATGGTATGGAAAATAACGGGGATTACAGGATGAATAAGGCAGTTTGTATGACTGAGTTTCTCAAGCAATAAAACTATTATTAGGAAGTGTTGACCAGGCTTTTTACTAAATGGGTTTTGCAAGAACCTGTGCTGATAAGTTTTATGCTGACTTGCATATGTCAATTTTATGCAGAAGAGGCTTAGTATTAACACAGTGACAACATTTCTCTGCCTTTTAAGGGTCATATATTCAGGTGTAAACTCACGATGGGCACATTTCAGCATCAACTAACGATGCTCCTGCAAATGGATGAAGAATTTCGCATGGAACATCAATCGGTGCACTGAATTCTTCTATCGGATTATCCATTGTTCATCATTCCAACACCAAGGAATTACGAACATATCAGCATTAGTGAAATCATAAATTCACTTCTCCTAAGACCTGGCTATGAGGCACCTTAGTGAAATGTTTTAAAGAAAACTATATCTCGAAATGATTATATTTCCAACATTACGCAACCAACCTCTTCTGAGAGTGATGGAAAATACTATAGGAGTGGACAACTGTAATACTTACTTTTATGAAGTGCATGATTTGATGGCAAAGAAACGCAGGTTGCGCACCCAGTGACTTAACAGCTTACGGTAATCTGACGACGAGTTACGCAATTGCTATGTGCGTGTTCGGATTCTAGGCTGACCTAGTAATGAAGGAGAAATTTCGCAGTCAGCGCTGATTGGGTATGCTTATTTCATGTCGAAACTGAGCTTATTTATATTAAAACTGAAAACGAGTCCAAGTAATTCTACATATGAAATTTGTTAGTAGTTTGCTATTTACCAATTTCATCTGACTATCCTTGAAATGAAATTATATAAAACATTTGCTTTCATTAAGGTTCATCAAATTTGCCGATAGGTTGGTTGATCACTCACATTGCATTTGCATAATTTGCGAAATCGAAGTCATCCATCGCTTTGATGAGAAGACACCTTTTCATTATCCTTATTCATATGTGAAACAACTTCGCTCCTGTCGCAAAAAAATTTGTTCAACGCATTTCAAAGCTGAAATATAACGCATCACTGAAAGCTTTATTGCCGAAAGAAGTGAAGTAAGTTCTACACTAGTGAGATCGTACTGAGAGAATGATTCTTTGACAGTAGCAACTATTAGCTGCCAGCAACAAAGCACCGCTTAAATGTATATGTTTACAGTCATTCGAACTGAAGGAATGCTAAATTTAAGGTTGCAAATATGAAACCGTCCTACGCGAGTTTCGCGCTGCGAGCCATTCACAATATTTCATGCCATCGTAGTGCTGAATAGGTCAGAAATTTGTTTGTTGTGATCGCATATTGACAGCAAAGACCGTGTAACTTAGATTGCTTTGAAATCGTTTCTGTTATCATTCTTTGATAGCCAGTTATGGAGGAATTTGATGTTGATTCTACGATTTTGATTCTCACTACGATAGACTATCCAAATAGTCCACCAGAAGTGACAGTTTACGATTTGCTTGTGCGTTCTGGTCACACTCCAACACATGAATCGGCGATCGTTGGTTGAGGACCGAGGACTTCCGAAACTTTCATATGTGTTTGTGCGTTTTTGTGCGTTTTTGTGTGTGTTTGTGTGTGTTTGTGTGTGTTTGTTCGTTTTTGTGCGTGTTTGTGCGTTTTTTGCGTGTTTGTGCGTTTTTGTGCGTGTTTGCGCGTGTTTGTGCGTTTTTTTGTGTTTGTGTGCGTTTTTGTGCGTTTTTGTGCGTTTTGTCACAACTCACAACACGCACAAAAACGAATCGCGCACAAAATCGTGCACAAAAACGCACAAAAATGCACAAAAACGCGCAAAAGCGCACAAAAACGCACAAACGCACACAAAAACGCACAAAAATGCACAAAAACGCACAAAAACGCACAAACACACACGAACGCACAAAAACACACACAGAAACGCACAAAAATGCACAAAAACGCACAAAAACGCAAAAACTCAATGGTCGCTGAGGTTCAAGACTACAGAATTCTTAAACTATCGTTGGTAACCGAAAGCATTTGGCTTGCGGTCTTCAAACTCTGGGATTTGTGTGTCAAAACCTCTCATGAACAACATAGGCTAAGGCGAGGAAATTAGTGGGCTCGAGTCGTCCCTTAGAATATCCTGTGTCGACGACTTCAAGGTGAGTACTTCATGAAGCAACGAAATTAGATTTGCTCCTTCAACAATGGGGCGGCAATGAACGAATATTAGCGAGCTTTTCTGAGGGACTGTGTGAGCTGTCAGACGGCCGGTCACGTTATAAAATCGACTGTTCTGATAGCATATATGCAAAAAAGGTAATTCGCCGAAGAGGTAATGAGGTCAGCTAAAGCGCAATATCACTCGTTCAGCAAGCAAACCAGCTAGCTGTTCATCAGTTTGTTTGTGTTGTTATGCGTTCTTGAAAGTTTGTTTGCAATGGCTCGCAATAATGCGTTCATTCCCTACGTATATATGGATATGCACATGTCAAAATGCGTCGTAGTTTTCACTCTGGAAACAGTGGACCCGGCACTGCGAAATTGGATACTCCACACTATCACCAAATGTCCATCCTCACTTTGACACGCCAACTTGAGGGCATTTTACATCAATCGAAATGTAAAAAGTCGACTGCCGATTTGTGTGGCCGGTTGGAGCCATTAAGTACATTAAAATTTGACGGCACTACTCTGCATGTTTTAATTTCCGTAGCTAACTTTTTAATTCGCTGATAAAATAAGGGGAACGTGAAATTACATAGCATTAAAATGTTTTAGCTCGTTTCTCCACGTATATAAGTATTTACTCTTTACCGTAATACCCCATTCTTGTTCAATTTTCTTCCTTAAGCAAACGTCTCTCGGCTGCATATTCAATCCATCTTCAGGAATGAACATAAATTCGGTCAGCATTCGGTTAGCTATTTGCTTAATTAGCAATGGAACCCATGAAATTCGGACGAACAGAAAATTCTTCAGTCAGCCGTATATATTCTCAGTGAGGGATTGGAAGCGCAATATAAAACAAGAATAACTGAAAACCGCCTTTAATTGTGATTGATTTTTTTAAAAGCAAGCGTTTAGGAAAAGGGAACCGGTTCTGAGCTATGCTGAATGAAATCTTGAAACATCTCCTTGAAGAATATGGCATCCCTCAATATTCTCCGAAAACATAAGGACATAGCAAATTAGTGGCAAGTAGCTTTTGAATCGGTCTGTGCCGCAAGCGGTCATTACACGCTGTGAACCGTCGCTATTGGTCATCATAAAACACTTGGAAGGACTGAGCAGATGGATCCATCGCACTTGCAGCCGTTGAAAAAAAAACAGTAGCATTAATATAATTCAAATCATGACGGAACTTTACAGACGTCGGCTGCAGGCGATCTAAATATGAAGTCCTATTGTATAGTCACGAAAATATTTTCTAGAGAACAAGTTTCCCCAAGATTTTTCAAATTTCTAAAGGCTACCGTGTTTAAGAAGAGGACCCCGAACGAAATCAGATGCACCTATACGGCTTCGAGTTCTAATGACGAATTTGCGGCCTTTCGACGGAAACAAACAAGGCTGTTTGCATAGGTTCCTTAGAGTAACTAAAGGTATGGCGCGAAACTTCGCTTTTGACCAGTGCGATAATAGACAATCTGACGATAAGGGCCATTATATTGTCTAGCTTCTTTCAAGACTGAAATGCGCAAGCTGAACACAGCAGTCAACAAAATCATTCGGAGGCATAAAGCCACAATATTTACAGTTATAGGCAGGTAATGCCACCAATTATGCTAAAAACGTCAAAAATTTCCCGGAATTCCGGCAACTGTGTGCCAACAATACCGGCTCTGCTCACCTCCTGTAATTTTTTCTTGCCCTAAGACCAGAGACTTCGACCGCAGAATTCTGAGTTCAAAGCCTTAGTGCAATATTATACAATCGGAGACTACAAGACAACAACCGATGACCACCTCAATGACTGTCGGTCCAGCACATGGGATCAAGCAGCATCGTGAAACGACATCAGTCGTCCCAGCAATAAATGCGTTCTTTTTCCCACTTTCTGCACGTGTGGACGTGATACATCGAGGGTTTGCATTTCAGGTTTATAAAGAAGCATGTTCGAATACTGTTAATACAAGGTCAGCAAGAAATGTCCGTGACTAGGAATTAGTCAAGATGACCAGCTTCCATTTAAACGATAAGGAGGAGAATATATTCTTGTGCAACACAACAATTTAGCGAATAATACAAATGCTGCCACGATACATGTTCTGCGTTCTGAAGCATGCACGAATGCCTCATTCAAGCCTATGCAAACAAATTGGAGTCAAAATATTCGATAAAAACAGAGCTGGAAGGATATGGACGAAACCATAGGATCGAAGGCATGCATATATAGATAGATAGATAGATATGCATATACTCTATTGCATCGAAATTGCTAACAACGACCACATCAAAACACATCAGCATAAGAGGCACAGACGCTCAGGAAACACAGAGCAGATTGTAGCGGTTTCGGGAACTATCTCAAGAATAATAAAAGCAGAGAGTTGCCATATGAGGTGCTACAGCTGCGGTGAGTCCTGCCGCACAATTGCTAACACATGTTTGTGGGTTGAACAATTCGACTATCAACAGTGTTTAATCCACGCACTTCGCAAGCTTAAAATGTTTGCCACATTATGAAGAAAATCAGAACATAAACCACTTTCAAGCGAGCCATAGAACCGTCTCTTCAAATAACTGTTCCAGACAAAACCCACCCATTTTTTGCTAAAATTGCTCCTGCAACGTTACTTCGCTACAATCTCATTTTCATATGTCTGTGTGCCTTACGTTCCGCTAGAAGTATGAATAATGTGTGAAACCAAAAATTTATTGTGACTTGAGGAGAAATATTTTCTTTCCTTACGCTTACTTGGATATAAGCGAATCTTTAAATTTATCAGAACATTCCCACCTCTATGTTTATCAATACGTGCTCAAACTCCTGACACATCTGGGTCTCAGTAATGGCCAGCCAAGTATCCAGCTTTTTTTGCGAAAACTCCATCAAACTTACCGAATAACAGCCGAAAATGTAAAGAAATCTTAGTCACTTCAAAAGTGAATTCAGCTTAACATTCATTTCCGTATGTAGAAAATGAGACAATTGGTAGAGCTGGTGTCATTGAACAGTATGCATTAATCAGTGAAAAAGATGTCGTTAACAAGCTCGTATTCCTAGATCACTGAAGAAAACAAATCTTCTCACAAGGCTAGTTTCGTTGTGAACTGTTTCAAACTTCAACAGAAGAAAATGAGCTTCTCCGCTAAAAAAGAAGTGACATGGGAATCCGATAAAGCTGGTAGAAGTTTCCACCTCAGTCTTACCTTAGAAGGTTCTCAACTTTGAAAATACTCCCAGCCAGACCAAAACCTCGTCAGCAACTCTTTAACTCGTATAATTTATTTACGAGCCATGTGAACCTAATGAACTGGCTACGCTTCAGTCAGTTCATTAAATTATTGCTAAAATAAAAGATTTCAGATAGAAGGCGGCGTGTAAAAGGATGCATAGGGCAGGAGATGGTATGCCAGCGATGACAAGAAAACCTGGATACCGTAATTACCTTCGAGTTAACTGCGACCTCTTTAGCGAGAGCATGTGGTACGCTAAGATACATGCGGGGCATCTTTCAACGGTGCTGAGTGGACCACGGATGAAATGACCGACTGCAGTGTTGTATGAACGGATGTCTGATGAGTCGCGCATATCGTAGGAAATGTATATAAGTTTATATAAATATTTATCATGGTATTCACTGAGTACAGAATGAGTGCAGTGTGAACGAATCGAAAGGCACTTTGGGACCCGTAGTTCTGAGGTGACGACACACCGCGAGTGGGCGGTTGAGCCGCAGTTATTAGATGAGACGTTCCTCTGGAGGTACTTTCAACACTGAGTTCATCTGAAAAATTCAAATTCACTCAGAAACTTGGAAGAAAAATCGGCTTTTCGACTCATTTTTCATGGTTGAACTTCGACGTACTATGTCTTGATGGTCAGAATATCAGCTGAAAAAGTTTTTGCCAAATGATCCTCCAGAGGGCATCATTTTGACCGACCTGTGGATGTGAACTACTGCAATAGATGTGGTCCGACCAGATGAATTGTACGAGAAGCAAATCAAACTGTAAAAATGTGTGGTAACATTTTTCAGCATTCCCAAGATTTGGATCTAGAGTCCTTAAATAAAGGAGAGTTTTTGAAACTATAATCATTTTAAACGCTTAAGGAGTCTTTATTTAAACCTACTGATTTTTGGGAAAGGAAACATAATAGGTGCAACACAGAAAATCCGACTCAAAAATACTGATGTAACAAATCACAGAACCAAACAGAACAACGATAAACTTATTATTTAAATGAAAGGTATTGAAAAAGAAAATCAGAGAAGATGAAAAGGAAGTACCGGAAGGCGCGATCCATTAATTTCCTGGTGAGATGGGCTATATGTGCCTTGAACAGCTCTACGTGACCTGACAGTGACAATAACGAAGAGAGCACAACCCAGAAGCAATAAGGCAATTATTAGCACCCCAACAGGGCCTGCCACATAGCTCAACGGCATCGGCCTGAAAACGATTCATCGGTTTATTTACTTACGGAATATGATAAGCGTACTTTCAATGACCGCATAATATAATGAATGATTTCGATAAAGCTGTCAACATAAGAATCAGCACAACTAAAGAACTTTTACTGCTGTGTTTCAACTCAGAAGGAAAGTGCCTCCACTAAGTTTCCCTCATGTGCAAATAGAGTTTTTCTGAAGCTCATCGACGTTTAAACTCTATAGAATCACAACCTTCGACAAACCTCCACAGGCGCCTAATGTACTATACAGACAGAATTGGTTGCTGCTGAGTAAAAGAGTGTGTCACATATACTGTCAGCTGTAAATAGAACGAACGATCGGTATCTTTTACGCTTATGCGTAGTGCAAATGCGAAATCGGAAAGTCGCACGGTTGCGTTAGATACATCGAGAAAGTGTCTGCATTCCGGGCACAATAAATATACCCACCAAAAAAGAACAACTCCACATTGCAGAACCACTTAACTACGAGATTAGGCTGAGACTTCTGCCTTAAACAGTGGTGTGCTCGTGGTATCTCACTTATTATTGTTTCCTGTTAAAGTAGAGCTAACCTGTGCCGTTGCTGTATCTGTTCGCAATCAACACCTGTGTAACCGGCGTAGCAATTACATCCATGCTTCGCTACGTCACGACCGTTCTCGTTCACAACCACCGGTTGCACACAATCTCCATGCAAGCAACTGTGTCGAGTCCTATTCAAGCTATCCGGTAAGCACGGATCCTCGACGTTGCACTTCCGACCGATGTAACCTTCAGTGAAAAAGTGTCGTATCTGGACGGAACTTATTTCACTGGGAAGACGTTAAAAAAGTTCCTCTGTGCTTTTGAGTAAAGCTTTATTCGCCACCCAAAGAAAAATCCGAGCATAGAGACCATCCCAAAAAACCTACGAAACGTCGTACTATTATAGTATGAATCCTCAAATATGAATCCTCAATGATATCTCCATTCACCTCTGATTAACCAACGCGAAGGCAAAATTACTAAAAAAACTAAACAACTCTGCTGAGAGCTTTAAAGGCCGGAAAACGAGTACATTGTGTGCCACCTGACTGCTTAAACATTGCACTCTTTGCAAATGGGAGAGGTTGGAGGTGACGTTCGCACCTACTGGAAATAGAACAAATTGGAAAGAAGCCCTTCGTGATTTCGCTTTCCAGAAAATACATATAATTCTAATTCTAGAACAAAATCGTGGGAAAATCTGGCGAGTGGCAGTTTGTATTTGCCTTCATCTCCCTTTGTTCTTGGGCTCTTTTGGTTGCTCTTAGATGTAGGCTTTTCCCTGCTCCCAAACGAACCAAATGCATCCTCACCTGTCGCAACATCCTAAAAGTATAATCAGGGAAGCACGAAAAGAGAGAAAACGAAAAGAACTGAAGAGACAGCCATATACACATTCATGCATCTCACATGGTCGAAATTTCACAGAAATAGCAACAAAAGTCAGGCAACTTCGCAGCACTTCTCAGATAAATCGCAAGAGAGGAGCGTGCGATTTCATAAAATAGGTTTTATTTGCTTCTAAGCTCCGTTTGGAGAATAGACATAAACAGCGACAGACACTAGGTATGTGGAAGCTGAAATTTTTGCTACAGCTAATGTGGTGCGACTCGGACTTCAGTGGCGAATGGAAACTTTGTTCGCAAGCGAAACCCAGCTCGCAATCTTCCGCTTCGGAGCTAACAGTTTCCGACCCTACCTGGTAACTATTCCGCGCATTTTCTTACAGAGGACCTGTACTACTTTCATTTGTGTGGAAGCAAGGACAAGGCTAACAGGAATTGTTCCACAAATATAACATTGATGATAATTAGGAATACCTAGTTGACAATCGCACTTGTAGCTACCCGGTAGATTGATACACTGGCCATGCACACATACAACAATAGCGCACTCATCAATATCGCGTTCGCAACGTGCTCCCTCGAATCCGGTGCCGCTGCAGTCACAGTCGAACCCGTTGACACGGTCAGTGCATCGTCCTCCATTTTTGCAAGCATCGCCCACACAATCGTCTATATCCACAGCACATGTTTCGCCTACAAAACCGTATCAACGGCATACGCGTAACATCGACGAAAAATCGGAGCTTGTTTAAAAAAACGAAATCACAACGTTACTCTGACGGTTCTTCCGCGAGCACTCCTTCTTTGTTTTGGAAAAACAATCCTTTCTCTCTCCTTTAAACTTCTTTATGAATGGCCTCATCCTTGCAAAAGATGTCTTAATTACTGGCATGTCTCATAAAAAGAAGAAAACTAACTTGTCCATCGTCTTATGTAGTGCATATGATAGAAGGCTTTGGAAAATACGTACCTCATGGAAAAAAGCTCTTGCAACTTTTGAGTAATTAATATCATTAGCGGCAGGATGAATATAGCATATTTTCACTGATATCGATATTCCAGTAATAAGACTCTAAGGAGTCCAGTACTCTATGCCGTCCCAATAAGTGATGTCATGCGACGTACCTGTGAATCCTGCAATGCAGATGCATTTGAAGCCACCAATAAGCCGTTGACAGGTGGCACCATTCAGGCACGGATTCGAACTGCAATAGTCAATTTCGTGTTCGCAAGATGCCCCAGTATATCCACGAGCACAGGAACATGAATGCTCAGTTGCCGTCAACTGAATGCATTCGCCTCTGTCACCACATGGCAATGATGCACAAGAGCCGGCTATCTCACATCGAGTTCCTGCAAGCAGTTATTATGATATCAGAATATAAGGTCTGCTGAATCAACGAGGTTCTATAAATACCTTCTGCTCAAGGCTTGAAAATGTGCAGAAATTGTGCCACTTCTTGTTTGTGAATTTCATAAATGTTATTTAAAATAACGTCCAGTTTTGTGGATTACCGTTTTCATTCAGTTGACGAAATACGGTAATCTACAAAACTGAACATTTTCCGGTCAGCTTTTTCACACAGCTGCAAAAGAACTCATGGTGGAATTAAACAGCAACATCAAAAAGCCACGAAACCCAATTCTGACGACTAAGAAATCCTGACTCAATTGACAGAAATAAAGCTCTTGAGTATGCACCTAGAATGCTCACATGCAATGAACTCTAATAATTAGTTCTGAAGACCTTAAATCAAGCCTCATCTCTTGCTAAAACCCCATATTTATTGATAACTGAACTGAGATAACCCTTAAAGCCCTTCAGCTGGAAGTTCCCTCTATTTAAATTGAAATAATCGGTCAAAACAATTGTATAAATATTCAGGCTTGTTAGTGTAAAGAGATTTCCCTCTGATTTTTTACGGTTTTCGGCCTTCCTGCCGAAACTTATAGGAAACTGAGCTTTGAAATCGGTCCAGATCATAAATCGGGATAAATCACAGGTATAGAAGAAGGAATGCATTCTGAGTTTTTCGAAATCAACAATCAATAAATACCGAGATAGTAATTGGGACACGAACAGCTGAAAGAACCCTCAGTATTGGTGCAATTAGCACCATTCTCGCATGGAAATCGTTCACACTCATCGACGTCAATACTACACTTCGATCCTGTCCATCCCTGCTCACATTCACAGACGAAGCCATTCCATATGCGCCTGCACTCGCCATGAGCACATGGCGACTTCCTGCATTCGTCCTTCAACTCATCGCATACTCTTCCTGCAATGTGAATGTGATCTATCGCTTTAACAATTAAACAGCCGTCATTTTGTTATACGAGAAGGCAAATCACATCGTTGGTATATCGCGCTCCTGGATTCTAAAAATAACGGCTGCTAATACACCCTAACAGCCACTGAAAAATCTGAAAACTAAAAATTGGCTGTGATTTCAAGGTTGGAATGGAAAAGCACAGTGGATGAACCACTGGTAGAGTAATTTTTTCTCTCCGTTATGGTACTTTGAAGTCATCAAAGGCAGTAACAGTACTTCGCACTTTCCCTGATTCTATTGATCTATACTGGGTGACTAATGAGAACAATACGAGTTGAAAATGAGATGTTTTATACTTTAAAAAGCTAGTCAGTACGCACCTTTCGAAAGTCGACTTTTTTAATCTCATTGAGATCTCTATTCATAGTCTGATTAAGGACAGGAAAAACCGGAGCAACGTATTTCCTTGTAGTCAGTTTTGAGCAGTGCTCGTCGCAACCTAATGAACTGTGCTGATGAGGACTTTATCCAGTAATGAACCGTTAGGTCATCACTAAAATTCATTACAATAAACTGTCAGTCATTACTTTCGCGATACTTCTTCAAATCCTTTGTAAGTTTGTTAGTACTCAAATATTCGCTTATCGCCTTTCAACAAATACCCGACTACGTGCTGACTCAAACCCTGCAAAAATGTTCTGGCTATTTTTGCCTAGGAAAGACTACCTAGAACTGATCTGGCTTCGTGAAATCTTCGTGAATGGCAACAGTTATAGCAACAATTCGGAACAAGCCATCTAATGAAATTTGATCCTCTTAAGCAAAATACGCTGTGCTAAAGCGACCTGCTGTACCAAGTAACTGTAATTAACCTTAAATATTTTAGCATTTTCAAAGGCATTATAGAGCAACTGCATTTTGCCGTCGCCGGATGTTTCTTCAGATGACGCTGAAGTCATGAAAAGATCTCTGAGATGCAACAAAAAAAAACTAACCTGAATAACCAAGCGCGCACAAACATTCAAAACCGTCCTCCGTAGAAGTACATTGGCCACCGTTCCGACATGGATTATCACTGCAGTGATTGATGGCGGTGTCGCATAATGCTCCCTCAAATCCGCCCACACACTCACAGGAGAACGAATCCTTAAAAGATGTCGAATTTTTTAAGGAATGCTTTGTGTTTCTTGAGATAGAAAGGCTGTGCTCCTTTGAACCGAAATGTAATGAAAGATGGGCATTATTTTCATATCACTAAACTGCTTGCATCGAAACATTGATAATCCCCAAAAGTGGACCTTTGGTCAGGTATTGTTGGAGTCGTACCGCAGCTGGACGAACTTTCACTCTCCTACAAAATCTTCAACTTTTTCCTTCACCGGACATTCCCCTCTACAAAACACTGATGACCTATGTAACTGGACCACCGACTGTGGATAAAGATACTCAAGATCTCATAAAATTTTCGCCGGTACTCATCTTTCCTACTAATATTCCCTACTTTCCGCTTCTCCCTTACTGCAGATATCACTGACTAAATCTACCTGTAACTTAAAATACACAATTACACCATGCACTTCACTTGCATGAAGTCACGGAACGTATGCGAACTTTGTTTGTCAGATCAGAAGCGACTGCAGACAATAGAATCGGAATGGCTAATTCACCGGGCATTATATGAAATGCAGGGCACGGAAAAGCCTATGCATCACTGTGTGTGAATGCAGTTCAACTGCAAACACGAAGCAAAAAAACAGTGGTCATAAGAATGTCATTATACTGTCGTTTGTGACGGTTACTTCAGCTTCCACAGCAAGAGCAAAATTTCCCTCTTATTTTTATAATTCCCGTCACTGAAATTTTTGAATTGACAGCAGATTTCTTACAGTTTTAGAAATTTTACTCTCAGAAGTAGCCGCAATGTTACTTCCAGTTCTACCTGCATCTCTGACAGAAATGTGCTCCACATATCAGAACACCATGGGGTAGAAAATTGACTTATATGTTACAAAGTGCTTTGACTGCAATATGCAAATTTAACCTCCATTTAAATACTCAGTGTAAGGTTTTGCATTATTTACCGCTCGAAGTTGAGATACAACGTTTGTTGCAGCCTAGAACTTTGATGAGCATTTTGAAAATAAGTAAAGAGATTTCAAAAAACGTCGAAACTGGGGCCAACCTTGAAGAATCCTAGAAAGTCTACTCTAAGCTCAGTGACCGAAACCCACAATGTGGGGAGTAAACGTCAATAACTTGGTTTTTTCGGCTGCTAAACACAACGTTCTAAATTGGAAGGCAAAGTCACTCTGTGATCGTTACAGAACCACCCTCTTGAAGAGAAGACAACGAGGCCCCGTCAGGTAAAACGATAACAGGAGGTGATGTGATCTACTTCTTTTCCGCACTTGAAAGGCGATCACAGTGTGAACGATTCCCTTTTTCTATTTAACAGCTCATCACAGATAAGAATAAACTCCTCTTTTGCTAGAAAATCAATCATATTCGTAATTCCGAACATTAGTTACAGAAGTTATTGAACGCGAAGTGCAAATCGCCGATAAATTTTCACCTTCAGCTCAATGCAACGTGCACCATTCTCGCATGGCGAGTTCGCACAGGTGGCTGTCACCTGCAACTGTATTCAATCAGCGATCGCTTTAGAAACTACCCTTTTAGATGGACCAGTAAACATATTCCACAAATTTCCTACATCAGCAATGATGACATATTCCCTTGCACTAAAGCAAGTCCCTCAAATATATTTATGATAAAACAGCTCTTCAGTTTTCATCTGCATTAAGACATGGAATCCAATCGTGAAGCAGAAGAAATACTTGCAAATAGCAGTGAGTAAATGAAAGTTAATTTTTTAAGGCGAGAATTGAAACTTCAGTGGCAATTAAAGCCTCCCAAAATAGTGAGCGGGGTATCGGCTGCATTCAGCAGAAATGTTGAGGCTCACGTTTTGTTGACATCGAGCACCGAAGAATCCCGTAGCACAAGTACAAACTGCTGAACTGTTGCGTGAGATGCAACTTCCACCATTCAGACATGGAGAAGGATGACAGTAATCAACTTTACGGTCACAATATTGACCAATATAACCAGGCAAACATGAACACCTGAAAAGGAAGGCAATTAGAAATACCGATGCTGAATGATAAGTAGGAAGTCAAGTTTAGATCTCAGTGCTAACAGGTCGATACTTCTTTATCAAAAAACTCGTCTTCTATTCCCAGCTTACTGCGGTCCACACAAAATGTCCTGTATTATATCAATATCTTCCGTATTAAGCGGCTAAAAACTACCGACGTCTTAAGTCTAAAAGTTTAGTTTTTGGGGGAACTTTTTGCCTATAGCTGTAAAAATCCATTACCTCATTAGCAAATCTACTTCTAGCAGATAACAACGGAGTTCATTCGGTTATCGCAGTTGGACTCTTAACTGAAATCAGATATCCGTTAGATGACTTTTAAACGTTATCCGTGCGGGATCCGTAATGAGCACAATAATGTAACGAAAAGGTCTTTCGAATAAGGGGTTTTAAATGATATGAAAAGATGTAAAGCACTAAAGTTTCGCATTCACCTGAACTCAGCGATCCCATCAATGCATTCACCATGCACACAACTGTTCGCTTCGCAGTCGTTTATATTTTCCTATAATTTCCAAGTTTCAATATTACTTCCTGACCAGAAACTGTGAAATTCTATGCCAAACCACCCAAATAAGCGATAATCTGAGCGATAACCATATGAACCATCAGATAGTAAAACGAAAAGCTCAACAAGACTGCAATTTTCGCACCATTTTACAACTGTCTATCCACAAAAATGCACTCTTTCCAATGCAGTGCTTTCTGTTCGCGCAATAACTATATCTGCTTACATGCGTAACAAATACAGTTGAATTATACAAGTTTGAGAGTTCTCAGATCAGAGTTCGTTGTGCCGAAACGACACCAGTGGGATAACATATTTTGTGACATCAGAGAACGTGCAGCTCTGGGTCTGCTCCTCGCACGTCCAGCAATTTGTAAAAGGGTCTCATTCACACATCGGGCATAGAAGGTATATGAAAAGCTAGTCCGAATAGTTTATAGTCAAGTGGGACTTTCATTTTTTAAACTGTTTTGTTACAAATCCTCTATCGGAAACTACTACTCTTAATCTAGACTGAATATTTATGCCAATATATTACATATGAACAACAAGCAAAAGTAGACTTCGGCTTCAAAAGACAATTTCATCGTTCTGTGAGAATAAAAATGAGTTCAGCTTTGAATTACCAGCCATCAAGAAAGGAACAAAAAACAGTTGAAATTCAATTTACAGTCGTGATTAACTCGACTCTAATTTACTGCAGAAAATCCCTATATTTCATATATGCAAATGCCTCAACATGCCGACCTCGGGCAGTTTCAATAACCATTCAATTCAAGGGGTTTTGAAACATAAGTCTTGTTTCTGTGAATTTCTCTTATGAATTTCTCTAAATTTCGTGCGCAAATACTGCACATATCATGAAAACAAACAGATAATGTTAGACAGAGCAGCCTTGCCTCACATAAATCACCAGCAAAACCGGTAAGACATTTGCAGTTCCGCAGATTCCACAGATCCTGGCATATGGCACCATTTTTACAGGGACTGTCGTGTGCATCACATAGCACTTCCGAATGACAGCCATCACGCAAGTTGATTCGCAATGATTGCTCGAATCGTAAGGATCCATTCATGAACCCTCCAGCCTTCCCATTCTCAAAGAAAGAAAGTGGTGCGGATAACCCAACCCGAACGTCACTGAGACACCCCTAAAACAAGCATGTTAAATGCCTAGAACTATGCCATTAAATAATAGCTGACAGTGGTTACCAATGAAATTCAGTATACAGCAACAGCCACATGAATACATCGTCATGAAGGGGCCATATGGAGAAGCTGCTTTCAAACGATGCCATCAAATAATATGGATCGATATAACCAACGTTTCGATAGGGTACAAATTATCTGAATTGTCGATTTCAAATCAGCGAATGAATCACCCGTGATCACCTTTCAATGAAGTTTTCCAGTATCGCCGCCTTACTTTCATTCTCTTTTGTTTAAAAGATACCTCCTATGATCAAACTCAACATTAACAAATCCGAAAGGTTAGGGAAGTGTTTTGAGAGAACATAGAAAATTTTTGCTAGTAATGTTTATCTGTTCCAGCACTATCAGACAGGCCAAAACTCACATCGAATGATGGTGATGAGGCATCCTTCCTGCCGATGATCAGCACAGTGTTTGATTCTGTCAGGAAGAAATCCATATGAAGTGCTCTTGCAATATCACGCTTTGATTTATCATCGAACCAAACATTCCTATCGTTAAACGTTACGTTGTGCCACTGCCCATCGTTTACTGCAGATGCGACCATAATTCTTGCCAACTGAGCACGGAAAGTGATTTCCGCAACAAGTGCTCCTTTGTCGAGTGCAACATTTATTGAATTCCCTTTCGAATTAATATTAAGTATCTGCCCGGACGTAGATCTTGTTCTCAATGCAAAACTCAGATTGCCCATCGAAGAAGACAACCTCGCAGTAACCCCTTCCAAAGAATATACTGCAGATGATGAAACGATAAATGTTGCCGGCAAAGAACCTGTAATTCAGAACACAGAAAGAATGGAATAAATTTATGAAGACAGCAAACAACATATCGATATTCGAATTTCTGAAATATTTCTAAAGCGTTTCATAATCGCATTTAGTTCCTCATGAGGCTCATTCTGCAACATATTAGGTTTGTGGATGCTGCAACCTTTTTATACTGGAGACATTTGCATTGCGAAAAAAGATTGGTTATTCAAAAGGAAACAACATCTCTTTCAATAACTTTTAATGAATGAGGGTCAAACGCACAAAAAGTTGGCCAGCTGAATTTCGATATGTAACAGCCGTAACATGAAAATATAGCACTTAATGTTCTGAAGTGTTTTTACCGACTAGATGGGGAGTTAATTAAATAACGTTGACAGCTTTTGAACCCACTAAGAGGGAGTTAATTTTTCCACTCTATTGATGGCGAATAGGGAGGAGCCAAAACGCAAATGGCGTGAAGATTTTCACCTCTGCACAAAAACACAAATATTGAACGATCCAACATAGAATTCTTTAAGATTTCACAAGATACTCGAAGAAGAAATCGATTTGCTTGACTGGTCGCCAAATATTATTAGCATTTTTGATTAGGATGTATAAAAATGTACTAAAATTTTCTACTCCTTAATTTCCTTAAGCGAGATTCATTTTCCATTGGAGATTCATTTTTGCTTGAAAGCAAAATCTGCATGAAAACGACATTTTTAGGGCTGTCACAGTTTTCATTTATTTTCGTCCTTTTCACGAAGAGTTGCAAATTCTTCCACCATGCGGTTGACTCCAACGGACATGCAAATATTATCTGATTGAGAAATATGTGGTATTTTTCGGAATTTCGAAGTAATAAGGATCTGAAAAATAATGTGAGCCAATCTAGGCCATTAGGATTCAGGATAGAAAACCTTTCGGATAGTTGACGAATACTGCTTAGTAAATTAAATGATTACATATGAAGCCGGCCTCAAAATTGCTGCATTGTTGATCCCTGGGACAGGCGTCCAATGCACAGTGATCCTTATCGCCACATGTGCGTCCTGTCCATGAGAACTCACAGATACATTCGAAATCATTGAATGTATTCACACATTTACCTTTCTTACACGGATTCCGCGCACTGCACACATCATCGGATACTGTACCCTAGAAGCAGTTCATACAGCAATTGAAATTAACATTAATAAAGCGCATTTATTGCCTATAAACATTATTCGACAAACTTTCATAACAACAGCAGCTCGTCGTCTACGTACTTTCGGTATTTTCTCTATTTACGCATATCTGAAAGGACAATAATCACTCCAGTCTATCTCAGTACATTGAGGGACACCGAAACGATTATTACGTGCAAAGCGCACATTTCAGAAAAGTGGTTTAGCTACCAAATATCCTTTTTGTAGTCCTCTTAGGTTTAAAGTTGCTAATTTCTCAAATTATGAAAAATAACGCGAAAGCCAGGAAACAACAATCTGATATTTTCGGAAAACTTATGCATTCATTTTCCAGAAAACTGCTCTCCACGTGAAATCTAATAAATTGGAGTTTTCATGCACCAGACGAGAAAAATGAAAATGTATTGAACAACCAAAGCGCCAAACAGTGAATAAGTTGAGATGACAATAAAATATATGATAACAGAACACGAACCTCGATGACATTTTCTTCAGCTACTCGAACACCGAACTGCGGAACATCGAGTCCAGGTGGCACAGGAGTCAGCGCAACCGGACGACCATTGATTCGAAGGTCTTGAATGGTGCCCTTGAAGAATTCCCGAGTATCAAAAGCTTCATTCCCGAGCCGGTCGACGTTGCCGACAACCAATGAGTCGGCTAATAACGGATGGTCGAAACGATTCTCCACATTAAAATTCATCGATTCGTTATCATCAACAAACACCTGTAAACTATAAGCTCAGTTCTTTGTTAATATTATTCACAAATATGGGGAAAAAATTCATCGTTTGTGCAAAATTCAAGTCAAACGTTGGGCACTTTTGATATTGTAAACAATCGACTTCTTTCCCCATAGAGTAAGGAAAAAAAGGTAATGATACATCGCTCTGAAATTATGCAAGATTTCGTCCAAGAAAAAACTGCTTAGAAGCAAAGTAAAGTCAGCTTACAGAGAGGCAGTTTTGATTAACAACACCGTAGTGCCTTTCCTACTGTTGCGTATATTCCTATCTCAGGACAACGGCGATTTCTGATCAAATAATTTGGTGGATGGATGTCCATAGCTGATCCGTATAAGCAACTTCCTCAAGTGGCCTGTTTTGCAGCTTAGAAGTACGCTTCAGTGGTGTGCAGTAGATCTTTCATCGAAATAAGTTTGATTAATAAACACGTTTTCATACTCATTCTTTTTGACCAGACATCAATTGATTTTCGCACAGATTTATGGGGAGAAGAAGGAGGAACAGCTGACAAGTGATTTCATAGTCCTCAACTTGCTTGTACAGCTGCTACACCATCAATAAACCCACCCTATAGAAAAAAGTTGCAATTAACGAACGGTGATATTGTTGGCATGTCTGACGAGTCGCAGCAGATGTACCACGTTATCATCGATTTCTTGTGCTGAAGTCGCGCTGAATACACGTTTCGTACCCAAACTCGACTTCGCTCGTAACGACGCGTTCACAATAGCCAACGAGATAAAAGTGCCGACGCTTTCTGCTCCTTGCTTAAGCAGGAACTTATATATGTTACGCACATTTGGCC
This sequence comes from Parascaris univalens, assembly GCA_037576465.1. Classification (NCBI taxonomy): domain Eukaryota; kingdom Metazoa; phylum Nematoda; class Chromadorea; order Rhabditida; family Ascarididae; genus Parascaris; species Parascaris univalens. The sequence goes on from CM075173.1 coordinate 162,689,025, forward strand.
TATTATGATGCCACATCATCAGGTAATTGTTAATATAATGACGAGATGAAAATGAACAAAGCAGTTGTCCCAATCATCGATGGGGGAATTTTATATGACCTTAGTTGCGAGGTTGTTTTCCAAGAAACCATTACAGGGTTTTCTAGTCTTCGATTTCTTTCAAAAATCCTTGACGATGCTCTTGGGTATTCATTCATAACCCCCTCGATCGATCCCATGCATAAAAGTGCAATTCCCATTTCCCACGCTCTAATGTGAAAACCGGAACTCTTGAGTTGCATTCGTCCTCTTCAAAGCAAAATCCCGCAGGCTACTTGCTCCACTTTTCGCATAAAGGTGTTTTGGTGTTTATCTAAAAACCCGATAAAAGTTATGAATCAAGAAAGGTATAATACTTCCAGCACCGATAAATTCCATGCTCAAACTTTTGACGTTGAGAGTAAAAACCGATGCCCTAAATGAATTTCCAAATAGCACGGGAACCTTTTATCGAGAGAGCCAAGAACTGTATAGGAAGGGTAATAGAGTATCCAAAAAAGCGGCAAAGACAGAAACAAATTCAGGCACATAACATTAAGCTTTGGTCACAACTTGATCGCAACCACGCTGAATCAGCGTCAATGTGACTGACCTCTTAGCTAACTAAACAACTATAAGGCCTCACTCTCCATCCTTCAAAGATATTGCGTACGCAACAAATACACTTACAAGCACCTCAAAACGCTTTCTTTACTAAATTTGCTCAGACATTGCTCTTCTGCGATGTTTGTGGGTTATTTCTCGAAATTCCGTTAAAAGTGGTGAAGGAGTCTATTTGCAAGAAAGGATGAGAGAATTTTCAAATTAAATTTCTCATTCTCTAGCGGTCTTATTAATGCAAAGAGTTCTGCTGAGTCGTATGCAAACTCAAACAGTACCCACTTATTCCCTCAAAAGTCAGCAATGCCTTCAACCAAAGGGACCGCAGCTGGATAAACTTTAGGTACTTCACCTATGAAATGCTCTTCATTCCACCTCTGCAGAAGCAGCAGACCTTCGAAACTTTCTCTTCAACTTTCATTTACCACTTGTGTCTGAAAAATGTGACAAAGAACTTTCGAAAGAGCATTATGTTACTTGCGCAAAGAAAATTCAAAGTAGAGAAAGAAGATAATTTGAAAGTGACCAATGAGAACAGATAAATACATTCATTTATTTATCTATGCAGTTGATGGAAGCGAAAAATGCCTTCGAAATGCACTGCCTCTTATCATTTCTTATATAATTATTTTATGAGATCTTTTCATTCTGCACAAGTTTTAGCTGATTTTGCAGTTTAGCTGAGAGCTTCGAACGATGCATCGCTACTCAAAGAAACTTCACAAAGCAAACGCAACCGGTTTCAACATATGTAAGGAATTTCTATTTATCAATGCCTCTGGAAACGAAGGCAGCATGATGTATTCCATATATTCCAGATCTGTATGAAAAATCATTGAGAACAAAGATCAAAATAAACTGGCATTTACCTCTTTCTCACCGATATAGAGCAAAGCACCATCGCGTTTGTTTGTACGCACCAGTAAGCTTATATCGGTATCAAATTTAACAAGATTGGCATCAATGTTGGTGGTGAATTCAATCCTCGAACTTATGTTGTCGTGTCCAAGTGTAACTTCAGAAAGTTTTTGAATACAATAAGGAGGCAAGAAGGGTCTTATGCAGTCACATACGAATGCATCCCACTCATCAACGCACATTCCATTGTTCTGACAAGGATTCGGCGAGCACTGCCTCTCACGATGACAACCCTCTTTGATTGCTATCGAACGTCTGCAATATTGACCTGCTAATGCTTCTTAATTGCCGATATAGCACTAGCGCACAAGTGAACTCTGCCTGTGATACACTAAATCTAGTGCATTTGTAAACTAAACAGCTATGCTACAAAAAAATTACTTGCATTGCCTCCATCTGATTTATATAATACATTAGACGAGTGATATCACAATCGGCAAATGAAATGACCTCTAACCATTCGTGATTAGAACCTTGATGCAAAACGAAAAGGCCATATTATTCTCAGAAAGGAAATGGCTCTTTCATTTTCTTCAAATCTTGATCACGGTAACATGGTAGTGATAATAAAAATGACCTACACGGTACCATTCTTCAAGAGGAGATTTTTTGTGAAATTCACAAAAAATAATGGTGGCAATTCAGCAGTAAATTATTGGGAAATACAAACCTCGAGTTGATAAGATCAATGGCTTCATCATTGATTTCCACATCGCGTAAACATCCTCTAAAGTTCACATCTCGATCCTTGCCAAAACGTGTCCAAAATATTCCCATGTTTTTCTTCTCATCCACCAGGTAACTCTTCACCAAGAAGTCGTCCACATACAATTCAACTGATATTCTCTGGAATTTAGCAACCCTAATATGAATAACGTCTTCATAGCTCGTTAATTATCGTCATTTTTAAAGGAAATTATTGCACAGCGATAAATGTTTGTGCAAATATTTACGATGAAATAGTTCGGCAGATTGATATTCCCCATGTCTGAAGAAAGAATAAGAAAACCCAAAATATTTTATCCTATTAGATATTTGATTGCAGACTGGTCACCAAGCAAAAAACTCATTCCATCATATTGAAAATTTTGTTATCAGCAACGAACTACCGACAAGGAAATGTTAGTAACAAACCAAATTTCTTTATTACAAACAGGCAGCCCTTCTTCTGTTGAAGGATCCACCTAACTAGATCAAAGTGAGTCATAAATAACGACCCTATAGAGAGAATAAGGAATCACGTCTTGGAATTGAGTCTATACTTCAAGTGTCAAAAATCTATTGAAGTTTGAAGAACGTAAATCTCATTACGCATTAGATGACACCTCATTATGCACCACATGATATCAACATCCTCTGGTGTAGTAGTCTTCCAGCACAAAGGTACTATTTAAGAAGATTGGAAGAACCGAATCACGAAAAAGCGTTCCTTATTGGATAAGGGGCAATTCCGGAGTTTGTGATACTAAAAAAATGCAGTGATTTTTTTTGAGCCAACGATGTTTTCCTATCATCTTTAAATGCTAGAACACGAGCACAGCAAGCTGTGTAAAGCAGCTAAGAAACACTCGCTCCCGAAACATAGTTTTATTACCTTATATGCATTCTTAATATGGACAGTGTACCACCGGTCGTCGTTGAGTTCGAATGGCACAACCGGAAATGCTGTGACAGTGGAGAAGTTTGCATAGAGAAGACCATCACGCAATTCCACAATAAACTGCATTTGGTTGAGAATATTCTCCGCCGTTACTATATGCGTACTTCGTAGCGCTGTTCGAAATGAAAACTTTAACGAATATGGTGCTAATGATGAGCTGAAATACTTGAAGACAATAACTAGTACTTTCATTTAGTTCCAATCAAATTATTCTCAGTAATTATAGAGTTCATCGAACGAAAGACAAATAATTGACTCCTGAAGTTGTCGAAACAGTACGGAAAGAAATTAGCAATAAGTATAGCAGGCTGTCATAATTTTTTTTTAATTTCACAGAATGCTGAATAAGATAAACCCTCTCACTTAAATTATGCAAAGTGTAGACATAATTTTTGGGAATGCCGTACTTCGGGAATACCAACCAAGCACTTGAGAAGATTTCCTAATGTAAACAACTTGCCCGATCATGAGATTGCCTGACTGATGCAGGAAGAATGAATTGGCTTTGAACGTTGCGGCTGTCGTCGTAGAGCAGTTTCCTCCTCTACGGCCGGGCGCACAACGGCATTGAGCCTTCACATCTGCCTTATTCCTCTCTGCATGACACACTTCATTTGGCGCACAGGTGACGTTCATGCATCCCTTCAACACCCATTGCTTATCATAAATGATGAAATTAATTGTGAGCTGAATTTGCGATCACCTCCATTGATTCCCATGAAAATGAAAAAATGTAAACCAGCGACCCAAACACATCATCAGCTATAAGAGGTTTATGCTGAATTCAAATGATGCATATTGCTGATAACCATGAGTGCAAAATAAAGCGTGATCAAAAAATGCAATGACTTGAGTGGAATCTTCGCAGCGATTTGCTGATTCCTGTGATGCAAACGCATAAAGAATGAATGCTTCGTACTGCTATTACGATTTACATCATAACTGTCTCTAACATATTTTAATAAAAAAACTGACAGCTCCATTGTTAAGCGCAACGTAACTTCAGTGCCCTTACTGGTCAACTTAAGTTAACATTTTTCATTAAATCAAGCCTCCTCCTGCATTACTTCTACCTTATCCCGCCCCATTTCCTTCCATTTTCAGTCATGAGTACGTACCTCGAACGGATGATCACATTTCGCTCCCTCCCATCCTGAATCACAAATGCACATCAGTTGACTGTGATCGCGTTCCACGCAACGAAGCGAATTCACACACTGATCGCAGCTTAACGTCGCCTACAAAACGAAAAGTACGTAGCGGCGTTGTTCAGCTGATATGAGTGAGAAGCGACTCATGAATTACTTCAAAGCAAAAACGTTGGCGAGCTTTTGTGTGTAAACAATAGTCGTTTTTACGAACTGATGTGCACTATTCCACACTCAATTATAACAATTATTGTCACCCCAAAAAATCAATTCTGGTATCACAATCGTTTTATAGGGTCCCCTATCGATGTGAGCATTAGAGTGCCGTACAATGATGAGAAGAAAAAATGTTATTCATCTGCAGCATTTTGAACATCTTCACGTAGCCCCTTCTCCAGGCATCTCAGATCCTCCTCCCGTTCCTCCTCCTCCAGTGTCATACAGTTTTCCTACTCTCCCGAGCGTCACAACTTGCAGATAAATACATCTCTTTCACAACCTGGATGCACCATTCGGAAAACTTCTAATGCATCGGCTTAACCAGCCCCTTTAGGGGATTTTTTATTATGGAGAAAACGTATAAACTTTGCAGATATAAAACGAACTTCATTATATGTATGACACTGCAATGCATCTTTCTTCACTCAAGCTCAATAAAGACATCGCATGTGTGTGAACAAAAGAGCCTTATAAAGAAATGGATGTTCACCTTGGTGCATTTTTGTTCTCCACTAATAGTGAGGCATATCTCGTCAACGGCGCAGCCCCCGCCGCAATCAGCACGCGACTCGTCCACCTCGCATTGTAAACCGCTGAACCCGTTCGCACATAGGCAAATAAACTCGGAGCCATCTGCAAATTTCTGTCGAATTTCTATCGACAACATTCTCCAAATGTAATAAAAATATCGGTTGAAAGTTCTGCGGGAAAAGTTATCTTAAAAATTTACCCATTAGCGTAGTCTCGTGACGAACGCTCTTCGTGGCATATCATACTTCTACAAGAAGGAAATAACGTAAATGATTTGGAAATAGCTAAATATTTAACCTTCAAATAGACATGTCAAATTCTTTCATGGGCTCCCCCCGCATATCGCCATAGCACACAACTTTCCTGCACTTCACCCTTCCTTAGAACGTCCACTCTTCCATTTTCTGTCTACCATTATTGAGACGTTTTGATTGAAGAAGCGTTAATTGACCTATGATGTGATAGCACTGAAGAGGGCCGAGCAAATGCGGGAAGACAGTTGCAATATAGAAAGCATGGAGAGGGACGGAGGAGGGGAGTGGATGGAAGAGAGGGTGGAAGGGGAGGAAGGAGAAGCAACTGAGCATCAGCTTTTTCTCACTATGAAAGCCTCCAGGACTCATGATGTAAACAATAAATGAATTCGATCTCCTCAGTGCGAATCTGAACCCAGCGAATAGTTACCCTCGCAAAATTTGTACCTAATTACAAGCTGAGACAAGGAATGTGCTTAACCAATGCGACGACTTAGAAGGAGCTTTTAATGCCCTCCAGCAAATACCAAAAAATTGAATTTTATATCGCTTTCATCCAATTTTTATTGCAACAATTCAAGCTATTTATTTAGTGCGAGAACAATATAAAAATGGATGAATTCCTGCGGAACTTTTACATTAAATCAGATTATGTTTGCTGACCTATGCCAATAGATGAGCACTGTCCTCCGTTTCGGCATGGTTTGCTTGCACATGCATCGATATTTTCACAAAACTCGCCAATAAAGCCCTCCGGGCACACGCATGTCGCCACTCCACTTTTATTCTCACATTTGCCTATAACTGCTTGCAATGCGCAAACATTGGGTGCATTCACTATTAAACAAATATACCGAATCGCTCAGAAAACATCCACAGATTAGCTGTATGCAATTGAAAAAGCATCAGCGGCACCGGCAAGATATACGCTTCTGCAATCATCCGCAAAAAGCAGCTTGCAATGTGAACTGAAGAAAAATTCAACAACATTAGTCATATTAATTTAATCGCGCCGAGCCTTCTCATGAATATTTCAAGGATTCTTGAGAAAATATTTCTTCTCTCAGTTCAACTGGACGCGAAATGCAAGTGCCACTGTAAAAGACCGAAAAATTAGTGGAAAATTTTGACTCATTTCGGTGCCTCTAAATTTATAAAACTCGATTAGAGTGACTTAATCATTGAATCATCCTATGGTGCGAGCTATGCTCACTGGATGTTCAGTTTGATTTCAAATTACAAATGCAAATATGTAAAAGACATAAAAGGATATTTGAATGAAATGGGATCATAAAACTCGAATTAACAATAAAACCTCGCAATAGCCAAACTCGTTCTGTTCTCCACAACAAGTGACTCAATCAACACTGCAAAATCACGCCTCCAAGGAGCATGCATTTGCGGAACAGCGCGCATGCATACTCTTCTGATAAACCGCCCTTATATACTTATGCCTTACTATAAGTCTCGATGATTCAAAATTGGCGATCGACCAACGACTTGAATTCTTATCATCACAAATTCCACATCTACCGGACACATTCGTGCACGTTTCAGAATTATTGCATCCTCTTAATAGCCTATCGATGAAAACAAAGGAGAATTTATCCAATAAATTTTATCCAATTTATCCAATATCCAATTTATCCAATCCAATGCAGTAAGAGTAAGCTGGTGAATGCAGACTTTCAAAAAGTTTGCTTTTTGTTTAAACGAGTCCCACTATGGTAATCTATCAATGTCTTAGAACAAAACACTGTTCTTAAATATTTCGCTGGAGTGTTTTTATGCTTTGACGTCATCGGCGATATGATGTCGATATTCATCTAGGAATGAATAATCAGCAAGCTTATGTACTCAGTCAAACACATACCCTTGTTACAATTGTAAACCTTGCAAGGGTCCTTGTGTTCGACGCTTTCGTTGCATAGAATTCCCTTAAACCCATTTTCACATTCACAGAAGGTGCCCTGAGATGTGAATTTGCATTTGCCATGCAAGCAGCTGCCGCTGAAAACGAGTCGTGGTTTTCTTACAAAAATGAAAACTGTGAGTAAATATTTGTACTTTGGAATAAACTGGAAAGTTTTGGTCTGAGGCAGCATGATGACCGCGCAGTTGTTCCCTACTAGAGAAAATTGGGCATGAATTTCTTATGAATCCTCATACGATCCTTGAAGAGTGTTGGAAGAAGCGCATCTGATAATGCACTATGGTATAAATGAACAACAGCTAGCTACCTTATCATGAAAACTGCTTCCCTCATCGGCAATCAAAACAGTGGACGGGGCGTCATAATTTTTAAAAACGAATGAGAACTATCGCAATAGAAGCACTGCACCAAGCATTCGTTTGATAATGCGCTATTCTTTAAAAGTGATAAAATTTGTATCCCACCGCCCTTTCCTATAACCCCTTCGGAACTAAGTGTATATTTTGAAGTACGATAGTTCGGTATTCTCAGATTCAAGAAATCCAAGAAAATGCAACAGTGGAATAGTTACTGTCAAACAACAAACTATTCAACAATAGTTGAGCACTGCAATGAAGCAATAAAACGCCAAAAATTAAAGATACCCTTGTACTGCACACTCGATTTGTTCCTCACAGAGCGCTCCATTGAATCCAGGCACACATATGCAGCTGCCATTCATCGCAGAGCACGTCCCACCATTGAAACAAGGAATGGTCTCGCTGCACAGTTCAGATAATGGTCGATCGCAGCTTTCACCCTAAAATTCATAAACACTCATCCTGCAGCTGAGATACAACACCAAAGGAATACGTAATTTCAAATCTCACTATAAGCAGAAGAAAAAATCTCAGAAAAGCACTGAGGATTAAGAACGGAAAATAAAGAAAACAGAATACAAAGCTCTAGCTCTTTAAAATTCGTACTGTTGAATACTCAAGCCGCAGTTCAGTGGGTCCATAAAAATCTGGAAGCTGCAGGCTTGGCTTCCATCCTCTTTCACTCTTAAGCAGAAGTTTGTAGCACCCTCTGATCACTGTATACAGAACGCTTGTTCTGTTCCCCTACTCTTATTGCTCACCTCGCTGTGCAATTAAGGGATTTGCTTATATGACTCTCCAATCGAATGGCAGCGGGATTCGGCTGTAAAAATTAACAGCGAAACATAAACAATGCTCAACGTTTGAAACTTGAGTTTCAGAAATTCGAAAGTTCGTCCATATCCCATATCGTAAATGATAGTTAAGAACCTCAACTCGGCGGTTCTCTGATCATATGAAGTGCAGAAACATTCATTCCTTTTGATCGAAGTCCATTTCTCATTAGTTTTAGGCAAAAAAAAAAATGCCTAAAGAATTGTTAAGCTGTCAGGATTGACTTTTTGTATAGTGGAAGTGGAAACTTAAGCACAAAGTTAGGCAATACTTTTATTGGGATGTTCCAGAGACCATGGAAGCTGAGTTCGACCAAAATGCCATTAGAACTGCGAGAAATTTCTTTTCGAATTAGGTGCAATTTTCAATCATTCCCACTGCTTTTTTGCCTTTAGAGTGCTCCTTAAATCCAGAAGAATTTGAAAGTGGCACATGTTAACTGAAAGAATGATGTCTGCTTTATGAACTGGAAAGTCGCTGCGCTAATTATGTCTCTTTGGTCAGTTTTTTAACTGATTCCCTAATAGCGAATAAACTCAAATTTCTTTCTATATAATGGATCTTTTGCAACTAACACATATCACTGCACCTTTCTATAACAACATCGCCAGTAGGTCATTAATAATTCGACACTTTGTTATATTTAAGTGTAGCATAAACACGATTTGTATTTCCTCAATTCATTTTCCACACTCTCTCATAAATTTTCTCCTGTACTCTTTACCTCTTGATCGATTGTCTGACTTACCTCAGTTCCTCCGAGTGCTCAACGTCGTAGAAACTTTAAAAAAATGTTTCTGCATATGCGAATTGCCTAACGTGTGTTTGCTTGCTGCGTTATCGTTGTAGATTTCGTGGAGTTTTCTTTATTCTTTTAAGAAAGCACTTCAGTGGATCATTTCAGAACTTTGCTTTTCTCAGGCGGCTTGTAAAACTGTCAGTTTTCAAAACATTATAGATCTCAGTTTTCCAATTAAATTCTACACCGCATGTTCAGCAAAGTGAGGTAATTGGTGGATGCTCAACGCGAGAAGTAGAATAAAATGAAGCTGAGGATTGCAATTCCTCAAGAAAAAACGTTTCGCTGAATTTCTTGTTAGCACCTGCCCTCCACGTTCCGTCATCTAACCATGCATATTGCTCTAAAATCAGAACTAAGCTGTTGTTTATACCATGTCCCACTCAGCACCTACCTTGAAGCCCAACGAGCATCTGCAGTCTCCGTCTATGCAAACATGTGCTGGATTCGAGCAATTACACGCTTCTTGGACTCTTTCCTGAAAGAGGATTTCTTAACATCAAAGCATTTAAGAATAGAACGAAGCAAACGGTTGCCACTTTGTGGGCACTTGTTCTCTCCAAAAACCAATGAATCATGAGAATATTTTTTTCAAGCGGTACTGTTGCAAACTGTCAGTTGATATTTAGACGACAGCACGATAGTGAAGATGAATCATAAAGCCATGAAAATTCGGAAAGGTTCAAATTTAAGCGTTCTTGGACTTTCAACTATCAAAATAACTGGCTGCCCAAATAAAAAGCAATGACGAAAATCTTAGTAATGAGCTACTGCTGGAAGTCATAAAATAAAAAACTAATTGATGTGCGACTTTAGAAAACGAGGTGCCTGCTGAATGTTTCAATCAGCAAACACAAAAGCTGCGGGGGAAATTTTGATGAGCCTTCACCCGAAGATAACTTCCGCTCCTCGGTTTCCTTACATTTTTCTAATTTTTCAAATTAAATTTAAAACGGATATAGAAGTTAGAAGGCAAATTTTTTCTGTTAGGAGTGATTTGAAGGAAGAATAATGTTCTTTCTGAGAATATAAAAGATGTCAGCATGCGTGTCCTTCAACTTGCTAGATCATACACAACTGGTTATGAAGTCTTATAATAGTGATCTGAAAAAGAGGCACTTAAACTTGTCATGGTCCTTAAAGCTCGTTTCGAACTTCATGAACCGTCATAAAACCTCATGAATAAAACTGGAACTGAACGCTCATCCTAGAGTGCAAAGCAGAACTGAGAATAAGAAAGTGATCTTTGAATGCAGATTATATCTGATCATTTCAATGTTTTGTTTTTTGAGATGCACAAACTGAAACCCGCAGACAGACAGATAGATATGCATACTGATGGACAACAGCCACTACGGCACGTTAAATGTTTTTGCAAAAAAGCATTTAAAAACCTGGAAAAGATAAAACAATAATGAAAGGGGGCAAACCGTTTCCACTACTTCTGACATCGAACTAATTATTCAGGCTCGATATAACAATTAACGGCTGCAGCTACTGTGCTAACCTGGCAGTTATTGGAGGTAAAACTTGGTGGACAAATACAATGGTATCCGTTGCCATCTTCCATGCATGTGCCACCATTTAAGCATGGATTGGTGTCGCATAAGAATTCCTCTTCACATAATTTCCCTGAATTGTTCTCCATAACGATTCTGTCAAATTCTTCATATGTCGCTAACAATAAGGGTAGCCAAAAGTTAAGAGTACTGTATATGCAAAATGAAGTTTAAATCGAGGAAAGTGAAACTGCGCAGAACTCAGCGTTTTTACTTGAGATGTAGAATTCTGAAAAGATCATCCAGTAATTATCATATCTAAAAGCGTTACGTTGCTGAATTGAAGTTCCATATTGGATAACTTTTCGTCCTTCACCGAATCTATCTGTGACGCTAATCGCAAACCCGCAATTTAGTGTTCAGCTTCTAGACTATATAACAAAATAAAGACATTTACATAATATCCTAAAATCATAGAGGTCATTATTATTAGTTGCAAACACATCCTATTGTAATCGTCCCTCAACACGGCCCTTTATTAGGGAATAGTGGCGAAAACTACCGCGAAATCCATTTGGGCAAATGCATGAGAAGGATCCAATGGAGTTGACACATTCGGCACCATGCTCGCAAGGCGATACAACACATTCATCAATGTCATGTGAGCACAGACGACCCTCAAAGCCAGAGGCACATATGCAAGTGAAACCATCCTTAAGTACAATGCTTATAACATCCTTCACTATTCGACATCCTTATGTTGAATATCGATAACAATGTATGTAGGAGACGTCGGTTTTTAAAGAACATTATTCAACAAAAACGAACGTCAGATGCCACGATCTCCATCGAAATATGCGTCTCTAGCAAAGTAGAAATTTTTGGTCAAGACTTGAAATTTGGTTTGCTGCAAACAGAGAGGTTAATTCTACCCCGTGTGAATGAACAAAGCGGTGAAATGCCTATGCTTTCCTCTCAGAGACAAGAACTTGCCCATGGATAATAGAAAGGCATATAGATCTGATAGTGAATAAATCAATTCTTTGATGATCAACTCCAATAATGTAAGCAGTTACATCATTAGCTGTACAGGAGGCATTGTTGAGACATGGATTTGGGAAACAAACATCTTCCACGCAAAATGCGGAACCGCCATCTATTCGCACACATCTAAAATTAAATTATTCGACTTTTCGCAAGAAAATTCCACATCTTCGGAAACCTTTTTTTCATCTCTAAGTCCTTATTACTAAGCAGAATTCACAAGAAAATTTCAGCATCAATGACAATAGTTTATGATATATCTATGCAACTAAATAAGTTAACGTTCCTTGACGTTTGCTAACGAGTTGCCTATTTTCATGACGAAATTCGATTGCATGAAAGTCAAACCAAGACTAAAATTACTGATGAAAGATAAATAAGAGTGAACCGCTTGTTAATTATTTTTGAGAAATTATCGATACGCTCTAACATCAAATGAAATAGCATTTCCTTTATATGCTAGAAATTAACAACGTGCCCGCCATAGATAACAAAAAACTTGAAAGCCTGGTCAAATTTTCATACTCCCACTGTTGATAATAGCTAGTTATTCAACAGAGTTCGTTATTCATTCGATAGCTAAGCCCAAGTAGCATGCATGCGACAGTCCACTGAATACTGGCTTCTGCGACTTCCGCCGAACATAAATCGCCAAAAGACGTTCATTGACAAAAAAGAAAGCAAAACAACTCATTAACTTCTGGCACAAGACGAAAGAGTGGATCAATTTTTTTATCATCACCACATTTGCCAAAAGCAGCCATTTTCTTATGTTCATTCACAATCGTTGTATAAACTGAATGGTTATGTGGTTTGTTAGGGTACAGCCTACCTTTCACCAGGTGAGCAGCCTTGAACTGTACAGTCGAGGGAGCCGATTTCGCACCGATTGCCCGCATAATCTGAAATCAGTGCCACAATTATTCAACACCCGCAAAGGCGGAAGGCATTTTCCGAGCGAATCACCACTCAGCAACGGTCCATTTGTTTTAAGCAGTTAACCACATCGATAGCCGACAGTGCATTGCAAGCGAAAGCAACCATATGGGCCAGCTTCAGCGACTCTCTGCATCTTTTCGTATCCTCATGCAATCTTCTCTTTATCATCCAATTTCGGCGACATCAACCAATGTGATAGTATCTTTTTATACACTGCACCAACGTCTTGCCTATTAATATTTGCGTCCGTCTACCCCTTTTTTTCACCGAAATCAGAGTCTCGAAATTCGCTGGGCAACATACATGTTATAAAACGGCCTCTTAGACTTTTTACACGTTGACCTACGGACTTAGAAAGAAGTTATAGATGTTGCTGTTCCAAAAATCCTCATCTAGTCCAGCCCGCAACTTGGAATATGACTCAAAATTTTCGGAAACATATACCATGCACCTTATATATGATGATTGTTGTATGAAGAAGAATTAACCAAAAAATTAGGTTTAAACCTTTAGGGCATTTGCAGTGCTGTCCGCTAGCGTCTGTGACACACTGGCCGCCATTCTGACATGGTGGATCACAAGGAAGCTCCGACTCGCAAAGGGCTCCGGTAAACCCTGACAAACATACACATCGAAACGATCGCTCTTCGTCGTTCACCTCACAAGTACCTTCATTCAAACATACGTTGCTCTGACAAGCTCGCATTGCCTCGTTTCCTTAAACGACGGTGCCTATTTGGAGCGGAAAACCAACCCTTTACCCTATATTCACAGAAGCAAAACTTTATGATCACTCGTTCGTGAGCTTATTTGGCTTTAAATAGATTTCTTTGGTCATATACCCATATTTTGCTCTGTGTGACAAAGAACATGTGTGTGATCGATAGTGAAATGACACTAATTCATATCAGTAAAAGCTTATTTGTTTCAAGTCAAACACCTAACTTTTCCTGGGAAAATACTCTTACTTTTTCCGGAATAATACCCTCCTTGAAAGGGAGAAAATTTTGAGAGGAATTTTGGAATTTCGACGCACATTTCTGATAAAATTAATGTACTGCTATTCGAATAAGGCAACTGCTTTCTCGAGTTTAATATTTCTGAACCAATTTTTGTTTGCATTTTCTGATTTTTTAATAATCTGTTGTAGTGCATCAATGAGTTATTTTCCAGTTCTTTTCTTTCCAGTGCTTTATTGCTAAGACAACGAAACCTGAGAGCAAGCTTTTTGGAATTGAAGAGTCACTCGCATAGTGCGGTTTTATCTAAGATTACGACGGATGATTAATCCCTATTTCCATATTTGTTGAGCACTTGGGCACCTTTTGTAGCCACTTGAGATATCTGAGGCTGCGCGAAAGCAAACATATCGCTCGAAAGAAACTGCAGCTAAGAGACTGTCATTTGCTCACAGCTATACTAAATAACAATATACATGTACTTTATATCATAGCCGAACGAAAGCCCTCTGACGGAAGGTGTACGCTCGTAGAAATAATTTCATTGCAAACAGCAAACGAACTGTCATAATTATTTAGCAAAATGCAATAATCAGTGCGATATAAAGCTGGTTGGGCAACAGTGCATTGGAACTCCTCGCTTGAACTACCAAAGTGGTGCATTGGTTTGAAACGATAGAATTACGACCGTCAACTTGAGATCGTGCAAAGTAATTATAAAAGTTTTTAGGTACGATATAACTCCCGTTTAATGCGTTTTAAAACGATGAGGAGAGAAAGCGTAAATGGAATTATGTAGTCAGCAAGGAAGGTTGAAGAAAGGACGACAAAGCATTAACGGTGAGGAACTACCGCCTACACAAAGTTTAAAGTAACATTGATGAGCTGAATAGTAACAGTTAAATCAAATAAAGAAAAGTGCAACATTTACTGAATGATGCAAACAGTAGTTGAAAGATCGAGGCAAGGTTCAAAGGCGATGAAATAAATAAGCACATCAGTTATGCATGCTACGGAAAAGTATTTCAACAGCAGAAGCTGGATGCAACGCAATATATAGTTTGTGACGCAATATTGCTATACAAGCTGATATCTGTGTTCAGGACAACTGAAAGAAGGGTGAAACCAGAGAGTTAAAAGGAAGGAATGGTCGAACGACGGTGTACACTCTCGTTAATACAAAAGCGATTCAGGTTTAAACCCTTTTTAAATCAGTGGTGCAATTTAAAGAATTGCGCTTCTTACTGCAGAATAGCAAGTGATGAGTACTGCAGGTATTTCAAATTTCAATTCTGCAATTCGTCTTCAAGCAACTGATGAAATTCAAGGGACATAACATACCGAAGCTCTGCGGCAAGATGTCATCATATGCAATGACCAGAATTTAAAAAATGCTCCATATATCATGCGAGAAGGAGACGCGAGTCAACTAAACAGCGGTGCTGGTGACAAAAAATAGTCATTTTAAGAAATCTGAGATGCAACTTTCCTTTAAAGATAAATTTTATATTGAAATTGCATGCTTAACTGCTCTAAGTGACTTTTGTCATGACATTATACCTTAGTACGGTGGCGTCTCCATGTATTTACATCAGAAAATGAACTGAAATAGGCACCAACCCTGACATTCACCGTTCACTCCCCCGTTTTAACATTCGACTACAATTCGCCAATAGTATGATTCGCCCTTTCTACCCCGTGCCATGGACGTATGAGAATATGAGAATATATAATTTTGGTGTTCTCCGCCTCTAAAGTGAGCGCTGAATCTTCGCAATATGATGCTTTCGCATCAGTTGAAATATCAGCACGTAGTGCACCCAGGAAACTTATGCGAACTGGCACGGGAACGCATATTTGAAGTGAAATTATAATGCGGTTTTTTGGAGCCGAAGTTTATAGGCGACGAGGGTAATCAAGTAGAAGTATCGTTTCTAAATTAAAAATTGCTTAAAATTCATTGACATAGATAGCATCGCGCCGAATTTAAGAGATCGCATCAAAGACCGGTTGACGTGAGCGCATCACATCAGAGAAGGATGCGTTGATGCATGCATAAATAAATTCCTCCTAATCTATTCAGTTCAAAACAGTCAGCAATGAATTTCCAATTCGAATATGTGCATTCCGGAATTGCGCACAGAAATCCAGCTGGGAATCGCCTGTAACGCTATCGCGGCATCCTTCGATTAGTGGTGAGCAAATAATACCCGTAAAGGAGACATATTTCGTCAAGAAAAAAACTTCGATTCTTCGATTTATTCATCCATCTTATTTTGCGATATCCGTAAATCATGGACGACAGGGAATGTGGACTAAGAAGAGGAGTAAATAGGAAGGGACAGTTGAATTCGGAAGTCAGGCATAATACAACCGAGAGAATCAAAAACATCACCTTTTTGCATGCGACAATCTGCCTGTAAATGTTAGAAACATTCTCCGGTTAGCGATGAGATACAGAAAAAAAAGATATTAATTCGACCACTGTTGAAATATTTCTTAAACGCATTTTAACTTCCACAGAGCTGTCAGATCTCTAAAAATAGGTAAACTGTGATAGTACTCTGCGAGGTAAACTGTGATAGTACTCTGCAGCGAATTGAACATTAAGTTCAGTTCGCTGCAGAGTACTATCACAGTTTACCTCGCTCAACATAAGCAAGTGATAGTATGCTTTTCTAATCACTTGACATTCATTTTCACCTATTTTTAGAGATCTGACAGCTCTTATGAGTATTTCACAAGAGAACCCTTTCTATTTTTGCGATTGGTGGAATACCATTCGGCATCTGATTTTAAAATGTGTGCTAATTTTTCCATACGTTTAAATATTTATATTATTCTTGAAGTAGATGCAGAAAGTATTCTTATCGTTTGCATTGCAAACAACGAATTTATAATCTCAGTTCCCGCTGTTCCCGAGTAGCTATTGTCAAATAGACAGACACGGGTCGCATAAACACAATTTGGCGCAAACTGAAAATTTCCAGAGGAACATATTCAAGCTGATCGACTCGCCGTTTGTAAACAGCGAGGTTTTAAGATTACCGAGTGTGAGCGTTTCTTAGGAAGTAATCCTGAGTACGGCATTACATCGCTCTGTGTAGTATCATCTGTGGTGCTTTGAGTCAAACTGGGGAAGCGCAATGAGTCAGCATAATGTGTAGTACAAGTTAAAAAATGAAACGCAGCTGTGCCGTTACGGTGTATGATTCAGCAAACTGGTTTCGACGACCGAACTCATCTCTTATGAACAATAGTTTACTGTGACGGTAGGTGATAATGTAGGTAGAAATGGATATAACTGAGAAGAGACAATGATGGATGAGGCTCTGGCAAAGAAATATTCTACCAAAGTATCCTTTTTCTGTTTCCCTGTATGCTGGATGGAGGCGTGTATTTGATGACAGAAAATTGCTTCACGGATGTTCCACTTTCACACAAACAAATATGTACTCTCATCGTGTTTTCAGTTGAGAGGATTTAACGGAGAAATTAGAGTGAAACGAGTAGCTAAGAGGGCGCTTAAGAACGAGCGATTGGGCAGGCTGGTTTCTGAGTCGGCGCCTTAATACCTCTTCGGCGTGATGAATGCGACGATTACAAAGTTTCTGCAACGACTGCATCACGGTAGGCATGTTGTAATGCCATTATTCATAAAGGCGACGAAATGACCGATGACTTGCATTGAGGGAGAGCAAAAGAGAGAGACGTGAAGTACCGCATCTTTGTTAAAAGAGAGTGCTCTCAAGTCATCTTTTGCTTGCAATCGCATTTACTGCAACAGTTGGTAGCTGAGCTCATCGTTATTTAAACAGAACTTACTTGTGACCATACATTTTGATTTATTCTCACCCACTATGGTTCAAATAGAATAGAATTTATGGTGAAGAGCGAGCGTTTTTAACCATTTATCTCAGAAATGGTGTTATTCAGCTTTCTTAACGCTACAATATCTTCTAAAGAGACGGAATTCTGCGTGTAAAGAAATAAGTAGAACTATTTCATGGAAAAATTCGTTGTGAGTATAGGTGCTATCTATTAGAAATGATAATATATTCGGGAAACAAAAAAGTACATCCGTATTGAGAAATCTGCCACAAAGAGGTAGTGAGAAAATCAAAAAATTAGCCAGAAGAAATCTTGAGCACCAACGATGTGAGTTTTTATTGTTTTTGCCTTTTTACTGTCTCTACACTTGTCTCTTCACATTCCATATAAATAAAGGCCGAACAGCCTCGCAGCGACATGTTTGCATCTTTTCAATCCACCAAGGTGACGTTCACCGGTCAGATATTACAAGCGGTGGTTCATTCTAGCATTCGTAGCCACTTCGAAGTAGCCTAAGTTGTTTGAATATTACCCATAAACTTTGCATCATGTGAAATGATATGTAAATCAAGCTCAGCTGTCAATTCTTTATGATGCCTACAGCTTTTCCGCGCACGCTGAATGGTGATCATTGGTGGCGAAGGCGCTGCAATGACTGTTCGTTAGTTGCGCTTTGGACATTAAAGTGTCTGCAGATTACAGCGAAACATATCACTCATTGCCTTACTTCTCATCACTTCCGTGGTGAATCCACTGAACACAATACAAACGAGAAATGCACAAGATGAAAATTCTAATTAGCCGCAAATCTACTACAGCCTGCCCTTTTTCGTGGAATGATTACTCATAAAATTGAATTCTGGAATATCTTTCATTTACAGCGGTGAGGAGGAGAATTATTTCATGAAGAATTCTGGAAAATAAATGTATGATCCCTTTGAATGTAACGGAATAGCAATAGAGAAGCCTGCAGAAAATTTTTTTACATCTGACGCGCAATGAAGAACAAAGAATTTTCAGTCAGATACCTCAATGATTAGAATTAAAAATGTCGTCAGCCGCGAAGAACTTATAACTTCAAGATGGAGACATGAGAAAATGCGCAAAACGCTAAGCAAGTGCTCAATATTCGATGAGAAATCAATGTGGAACTTTCTAAAACCCACTACAAGTTTCACTTTGCGGCATAAAAATTAGTGCTATGAGGGCAGAGGACGGAACACTAACTGGAAATCACTCCCTTAATTTTGAAGCATTCTTGCTGCATTTGCATGACATCGTTGTTTGGTCGTATTCTAACTGAATTCTAATTATGATCGCGGCTGATTTATTCTGTTCATTCTTCATTTATTGTTTCTGCCGAGCGAAATATGTTTGCATATGTTTAAAGGCATATTCGTTTTCATACACCGAAAGAAAATCTGTTCTTAAAAAATTAGTTCTCTGAGCAGAACGTTTTACCGTTTCAGTGGACATTTTCCAGGATGAATTGAGCGGAATGCGAAACTCGAGAGGATTTAATGCAAACGACGCAACTTGTCGATCAACTTGTGAGAAATTTTCGATGAGTGCGAATTTGATACAAGGAAGCTAACGAAGTAATCGACATGATGAATCACGGCGGTCATTGAATTGACCAAATGCACACAACGATGACATAATAGTCCCAACAAAAACGAAGTGAAGGAGTGCACATGATCAGGATAATGATGAGTAGGCGGCAATACACTTCTTTAATATGGTATTTGAAAAACGCATAAGAACCGTCGGAATTCCTAGAAGTTGAGTCATAGACATTTCATGCTTTTCTTCATACGTCGAATTTGTAAAAATCATGACGATGAGAGAGGACGCCAAATCTTTGTTAAAATCAATGGATGAGAAACTTATAGACAAGCGAGAAAACATACCATAAAATGCAAAATTAATTTCAATGCTGAATGAGCGCAAAGATTTTGTACAAAACCTTATATGAGAAAGCAAATGCACTTCGGAGTTTCCATACTCTCTAGCAAGATAATCTTTGAGGTCGGCGCATTCGGTTTCGGCCAACTCAAAAAAAACATTCAAATCGGGGTATTTCCATCTAGAAAAGGGCAGGATCTTTCATATAGCCTCATGGAAGAAGTATCGATGCTACACTTCCATGTGGTAAACAAATCAACTGCAAGTTTTTAGACGTGCTGAAATATTAAGCAACCGAATCAAACAATTCATCTCAACGAAGTCCATTTGACGCGCTCACGTTCGACTTCAGATTTAAAATCGATTTGGTTAACTTTTTCATATTCAAGAAATTCATAAAAAATTAAAGTTCTCCACATTTACTTTTCAAAAAATAGACGTTTATCGACGTTTTCTGTGCCTTAGTTCACGAAATGCGACTGCCGATAAAAAACGTTGTAAAAGCAAAATTAATGAAAAATACCTTTCAAGGTGGTGAAGAGCAAAAGAAGGGCGATCAACATGCCGGACGCGTGGGTCTTGTCGACCTTGAGATGCGACACAAATGGTGGACGCTTGCAGGTTAATTAAAAGACCGAGAGGGACACACGAGACTGGGTTGCCTGTGTATACACAGGTGACCTGCGACCGTTCTTATGGCTACTACACTCCTCGCCGATAGGGACAGTCTCCTGCCCTCCGCTTTTACAAATAGAACAAATAACGCCAGACCACGATCGTAAACACAAATGGCACCTGAAAATGCTTAACTAGAATGCCCTATGAAGTTGTGACGCTCTTGTCATATAGCAAGTTTAAATGTATATTATTGACATTCAGACTTTGCAATCCCGGTCTGTGGAAACCGTATCAATATATGCCCCATACTTGTATAAGCTAGTAACGAAAACATTATCAATGAAGGGATCCAAAGGCAAATAAAGGCGAATTTCGCCGTTTTCTCATAACTGGAACTCGTTTCCACCATGTGGAAATTGAACTGTATTACAATAGTTATGAAACCGCAAACCTCGGAGCGTTCGAAATTAATAAAAAAATAATTAGATGACTAAACGACAGAGAGAATGATCTTTGCAGATATTTTCTGTATCCGATCACATAACACTAGTGCATTCCTCGCGAACTGTAGCAGCAACTAACTGTAGCTGGCTGCAGTGCGAGCACCCCATATATCCGACAATAATGAGCATTAGTGAATACAGTTCGAATCTTCCAACGGATATTTGCAACTGCAATGGAGAAAAGAGCAAAGAGGAGAAAAGCAGAGAGAACAGCATGTGAAGATGAAGTTTGCTAATAAAATGTAAAAGAAAAGTTGGCCTAATTATGTTCCACTTGAAATGAGTAGGAATGCATGGTCGAGAGATTGGCGTATGAGAGTATGAATTCATGGATTTTTTAAATCTTTATTTTGAAAGCAACCGTTGTGATAATATGGGAAAAACAGTGAAATAAAATCTGATAGCGTTTTTATACGAGATCGAAAGGTTTTACGAACTCCGAGTTGAAAAACTCGCTCATATGCCGGGTTGCGGGATAAAAATTAACTTGCACATTTCATCTCTCGCTTGCCAATAATTTAAAAAGGGAGGCAGTCAACTGGAATAAAATTGGATTAGGAGACAATCACACAGTGCACACCGTAGCCACCAAAATTCATCAACACAGCTTTTGGCATTTGCAGGCTGAGAACACCGGACAGGTAAGCATATTGCACTCGAAAACAACGTCCTCATAATGAATATTTGACAAAAAATTGTGGAAAAAGCGTAGAGGTAAAATGTTTGAAGAAAGTTCTTAGGAAGCTTGAAAGAATCTTCACATCCACCACCGCCCTTTCCGAACTGAAGCGATATCGACAATTCGGCTACTGCAATCCTCATCGTGTTGCATTCGCCTAATTATTGCATTTCTCTTAGTCTCCAACAGAACAACAAAGTCGAAAACGTTGAGCGAATTTTGTATGTGACGTTAATGCGCTAAATGGACTGTCTTAATCGTGCTAAGCTGAGAGCCATTAAATTGCATCATATATGAGCTGCCGTCTAAGGAAAAATGGAATGTAGGAGTTAGGATATGAGATTATGTTCGATAAATATATGACTCTCGAGTTAATAAAAAAACGTAGATGTTGTCGGCAGAAACTACAAATAAATAAACGTCGATGAAAGAGAAATTTTCATTCAGCAGTTCAAGTTCTTTTGGAAAACTGCACTCATCTTTGACATATATATATGTATATATGTGTTGCTGACATTATCAGCAACCCTTAATATTCATGAGTGAATGCAAATAAGCTGAACACGCCTCTGCACACTGGAATTGGACTGATACGTCAACAACAAAATTAGTGACAGACAAACATTTCATCCATTTCATCCAGTTTAGGCGTACTAATTTACAAGTCCAAGAAAGCAGGATTAACCACGAGGAGGCCCATGTCAGATCCCCTATCAGGGATTGCTAAAGTCCCATATGCTGGTGGCGGAAGCGATGAAGTGTTGGAAGGGTGGAGTTGGCAAGCAGGTTTGCCGGCTCTTTATGGGAATCACTCGCGACTAGAAACTTGTGAAAGACAACCCTTGACTAGAAAGTGTATGCAAAAGTGGCGCAATGCATTCTCTTTTAAGGTGTGAGCAATACATACTCACAGCACCCTTTGCATATTTCTGAAGTAGAACGCATCCGTGAGAATCTCAAATGCAGACAATAACTGTTATGTATGTTTTATAACTGTTACAATTTATGGAATCGCGATTTATGGTACACTTTTATATGGTGTCGCGACTAGGTACAATTTCGAGTTCAAAAAACTCAACACAACTTGGCAAGTTTAACAGCCTGGACAGACATGTAACGGATATCGGATACTGATGAACGACTGAAACGCAGCACGAAAAAATTTTGGTGCACACAACAACGTAACGCATGAAGTTATGAGAGAGGGATTGTTGTAGGTAGAGGGAGGAGGGCACGCCCTCATAAACACACATAACCGGTCGAATCGAACATTGTGCCTCAGTCGTTGGTTCTGCATGCAACAACGCAATCGCGATTAGATACCATATAGAAGTGGCACAAAACGCCTGCAACGGTTCGTACATTGCAATTGACCACTGTCAAGTCGCTCGTTTCGTTCATCGCCAGAGCCGATTCGGGTGACGATCCACGAAGCAAAGAAAATTATGAGTGGATAAACCGGAAATCAGAGTTGCAGAAATGACCGGTGCAACAATTTCTGTTGAGAGCCAAAAAGAGAAGCATGACGTGCAAAATATAAGCCGCATAGATTGTGGTGCATTTTGCAATATATTAGGTTTCTTCTATTGTATATTTTATATTCGGTGACATTTTGTCATTTTCACCAATTATAAATAAGAAAGAGTAATTCCTTCGTAACGCCTCTTAGTAATTCATCAAAAATAATTGTGCCCTAGTGCGTTAAATTAAATCCATTTATATTTATCTGCATTAAATCCACCAGCAATTGTGATCTAAATTCAGTTCATTAGTATCACTTATGTGGAGAATAAACGGTGCAATTCATCTACCTCGACTGTTTCCAAGCATTCCTGTTGGCTTTTCCATCCCAAAAGCGAGCATCCTAGAAACTTTCCAAAATATATTTCCTACAAGATAATGCCCCATCAGTTTATCATCAGTGTTCGTTCAACGAATATCAATTTCGTATAGTTCATTCACGCATTCTATATTTGACTAATCCTGAAATGTGAGCTTTCTAGGGACAATTAGTCCCCTCATGTCAGATTTCAATGCTGTGGGAAGAATTATCCTGACAAAGGTCAGCTATGAAAAAAAATTAAATCACCACTACAGCCTTTCAAACAATTGGATCCAACTGGACGCAAAGATCATATTGATTATCCTGAAAAAAAAAGGCACATGCTCCATAAAAATAAACAAATTCAGATATCACTGTTCTCGAACAAGGTTTTCTCGCGTAGATCAAAGGCAACAATAGCCGTTATACATGCGCGTCAGGTATCTCTATGCACCTGCAAACGCATCCATCTGCAGTTTCAAATTTTATCCACACATAAAATTAAAAGAGTTTGAAATTTGGACATTGTCTATGAAAAGGAACCTTTTTTGCATAAAATATGCCTCCTTCTTTAACTATAATTGCCCCACTTCAAATTTTAACTTTCAGTAACAATAAAAGTTACAGTCGTAAAGCACAACGCTCTGCAGAGAATAAATAATTGAAAATGAAGAGAAGAAATCAAAACATTCGAGGATATTTTATCGAATGGGGGCAGATATCTGGAATGGGGTAAAAAATATCCATGAACATGCAACTCATCATTCGAGATCTTGCTGAATCCCTTCAGATATAAAATACCAGTACAAAGCTCTCTTTTTCCAACCAGACTAGTTCCACATAACGGCAATTATCATGCATACTTTTTCACTGCTCTGCGAAAATAAATACTCTCTTTCTTTCGTTATAAATGCTTAGATTCGCCGAGCAGAGGTAATTTCTCTCCCTTTTAGCACTAATGTGAATAGATCGCCGATATAGATATTATTTACGTGGACTTCAATAAATTGTTAGAGCAGAGAAGGAACCCACTTTGCAGCTCAGAAAGGCAGCAGCGATGTACCTTTCAATCACATACTCCTGTAGCAAAATTCTTCCTATTTATTCTTGTATTTCCACGCGAAGAAAACTAAATGCTTTAATTATATAGAATAATAGTCAATAATGTGAGAAAGTCCCACGAAAGGAAATCATCGAAGAGACGACGACGGCAAAAAGTGAACGAGAATTCGCTCAATATGAAGGTAGTGATCGGTACAAATGATGATAAACTTCTCTGCTATCTGCAAGCACGCAAACCACCCTTGCAATTTAAAGCAGCATTCTGCTTTGATGCATAATAGTTGCACGAGTGGAATTAATTATTAAGCTAACCCCCAAGGTCTGCTTTGATGAAGTCGCATTTTCGAGGACATAAACAGTTATGAAATTTTGCGCATATTATCCCCGTTGTTTCAAGTTGCCTTTTCGTGTTAAGTGATCATTTTCTATACGACGACGAATTCAGGGCTATCAATGATGTCATAGATTTGTTTGAGGAGTTTCTTCAGCATTTGGTGATGCGAAGATACCGCAACTTGGGCGCATTAAAAAATCAGTCATTGTTATCGGTTTACTGCAAACGAGAGCGCTTTCCTGCTCATTTCTATAAGCACTCGAATATTTCAGCGACCATTAGGTCTGTGTAATGAAAAGTGTAATTTGATCAATGAGAATAATGCTCATGTGGTCACCAAACGATAGCAACAAGAGAACATTTCATTTCTTTTATTTCCATCCTTCTTATCAAGTTTTTCTTATCTTCCATGATGTTTGAAGAGATAACACAACAAAACGGGAGTAAACAAAGAGTCAAAAGCAAGCGACGGCCAAGAAAGTGCAACAGATAAGTTGGCTCCGCATATATTTGCACAGTTCCGCTCATAGACTAAGTTCTTTGTACAGATTGTCAAAAAACGATACACTAACGCATAGAAATTTTAGCCTATTTACCGACCGAACACAAATCTTCTGCAAATAACCGTCTTTCCTTTTTGTTCCAGATTTTTGGTGTTCTAAGTTTCTGCGAGCTTTTCTGAAGCTTTCAGACGAATTTGGAACTGCGAATAAGAAGTCTCCATATGTGAAGTATCCTAAATGCAGTAAATTCCTTAATTCCAACCTTACTCTACTATAATTCAAAACTACCGGAGAGAATAAATAAGCAAATGTAATATTATCAAAATGCGCTCCACGAATAAAAGTCTGCAAAAACGCATAAAAACTAAGTTATTCTGAGTAGAAATAAATTTGCTATTAAGATCCTCTCAGCTCGCTCCTTTGCATCGTTTTGCAGCTCTTCCTTGAGGATAGTTCAATGAGCAAATGCCAAATCCTTTTTATCACTTACGCCACCATTTACTTTACATAAAATGAGCACATGATATAGCTGAAATGTGGGAATGTTTTAAAGGGCTCAGCACCTCCTTCATCTCTTTCCTCCTCCATCCCTTCCATATCCATTATGTCAGGTCGGATGACAACCTCAGTGTTGAAAAGTCATTTTCATGGAAAAGGCGAGTTTTGTACCTCAAAGCGACGAGCTTTTATCATGCCTTAAATTCGACGAAGCGAGAGGATCACAACGCTCGAAGCTGTTT
The DNA here is from genome assembly GCA_037576465.1 of Parascaris univalens. Lineage (NCBI taxonomy): Eukaryota > Metazoa > Nematoda > Chromadorea > Rhabditida > Ascarididae > Parascaris > Parascaris univalens. Next base: position 162,714,757 of record CM075173.1, read on the forward strand.
AGAGGGACACCTACTTACATGCGCCCATGACGAAGGAAACTTATGAATACGAAAATACATCACCTGAGATACAAGTTTACCTTGATGGTTATTTTACTATGTTTTTCAAACAAAACTTAGAAAACAAAACTTTTTCAAACAAACTTAGAATGGGACAAGAAATTCATCATTTCCATTGCACTATAACGCGCTTTGATGCTAACGAATGTGAAATATGACCAAAAATAGCTAGGACGTACGTATTTTAGTAGTTTCGATCAAGCGATGAACTGGCATCTCGAGCTGCTGATGAATGATACAACACATTACCGCTAGCTGCTGCACTCAGTGAGTCTCACTTACCATACCAATACCACATTTATTCTCAAGAAAAGTCATTTTCATGGAAAAGGCAAGTTTCGCAGCGTCCCCAAGATCTTCACGATGTTCCAAGGACCAGGCTTCCAAACAGCTTTTAGAAAGGACTTCAAAATGCAGAGCGTTTTCAGAATAAACATCCATCCCACCCAACTCTAGTAAGAGAATATAGAAGAATACATACGTACTTTCATATGCGCGACCTTTCAATAGGGCGCACTGCAAAATCCACACTTCCAAGAACGTGGAGTAATTTAATTCCACTAGTAAAATCACCTAGTACAAAAAGTATCCGAAAGATCGTCTATGAAATCTGACGGGTAGAGGAAATAGAGCGCTGAATAGGGTTTGCCGACAGGCGACGCATAATACGTGGATCGCTATCGCATTTCAACGGCCTCTCGGAAAATGGTGTGCCCTTGACTGTTTTTTTCATTACCCAGCACTCTATTAACGTTTTGAGGGAGAGAAAGGGAGGTTGACGGGTTGCCGAAAGGCGCCCATTATTCACCATTCATTTCAGTATTTTACATTGCTGACCGCACTGAATTTCCTTTTGTTGGCTGCATTCACTTCTATGTAAAGTGGGCATTCCGACTGATCGTGAGATCGTTCATATAGTTCGACAATATAGAACTGTGTCATTACGAGAAATCACTATTATCATTTAACTCATTTCAAGTTAGATATATCGTTTACTTCGATTTGTACTTTATTTTATACTTTTATGCAACATACTCACAAAAGTTTCAGATACTCAGCATTAAATGTGCCAATGTGTCTGATTACAAATAAAATTTGCTTCGATTGCCCTTTTTTCGACAGTTATGATTATGTCCGAAAGATGGTAGGAGCGAGCTCGCCCCATACATTTTTAGAGTATATAAGTATACCTAAACGTAGACCCCACATGTGAAGGTTCGTGAGAGGCACATAATACTACATTAGGGCAATAAAAGGAACGAAAAAGAAAAATTAAGCACAAAGGTATGACAAATAGTGTAGAATAGGCCCACAGAGTTTCGAAAATGACAGAAACAAATTGGAAGAGCCCATAACAAGAATAAAAACGATGTATGTACCTACCAGAAACTCCTGTCTAGATTGCTAAACTTAAGCCATCCTCTCAAAACAGCTACGAGAGGGATGTCGTAGAAACGTGTCGTATACTGAAACAGAGAATTAAATGAATCCGAATTCGCGATATTCGAACTTTTTCAGGTGGCGATTTTCAACCTAGCGATAAAATCGAGATGTCGTAAACGAGATAAGCAGACCATAAGGAAATACAGCATTCAGATAGGCGAACGGCACGCAATGAAAGCTTGAGAGTAATGTTCGAGATGTCTGTGCTCTAAGGCAAAAAGTTCTTGGAGAAAATCCCTACCACAAAAAGCATCACATCCTCGGATATAACCTTATCACCTCTTTGCAGTAAATTATCCTCTTATTAAGAGCAAATAGCAGTTGTGTTAATGAATTAAAGATATTAGAAGATAAAGCTTCAAAAAGCAAATATTACTATTAGTGTCGGAAGACCAGCGAGTTTCTGGTGCTTAACTGTGAAAGTGAATCTCTCAAAGACTACTGCTGCAAGTGTGGCGTTTTAACTCTCGGTTCCATAGTTTCGTTGGCCAGTCGCAATGGTGTGGAAATGAAGTTTAATGTCATAACCTATACCACTGAACGACTATTTCCCTCCATTTTCACTTACCATAAGATCTCTAAAGATCTCCAAAATAATTTTGTGCACAATGCAGTCCAGTAACATCCAAAACCAATTCTTTTGTATAACTAATTGCATATCCATTTTGTAATCCTCAACGATTCAACAACTGATCCACTACGAGAGTGCATTATTAGCTGTTTCGCCATGTTTTTGGAAAACTTAAGTGGTGGACTCGCTGATCGAGATGCAGAAGTGAATTATACCTCAGCATGTCAGTCGTGTTTTGTCGTTCCTTTAGGATTTGAATGTTTTGATGCAGCACAGTTGCCAGATCACCTTTTGCTCATTAGTGGGGAGGGGAAGGGAACAGAGGCTGAGTTCAGTTCTGATCCACAGCGAAAAGACCACATTTGCAGAAGAAGTATGGAGTATGTACTGGAAACTTGTTGAGGCTATATAATCTTGAGCCAAGAATTCAATATAGGTCGCTGAAAACAGATTTTGCGTATTCTGTGAGAGTGTAGGTATCCATTTCATGCAACCGATACAAATAAGATGAAATCTGCTGACGTAGCTAAACAGCTTGGCAAAATATAAGCGGAAAACTGTAACGTTGCAGTCGGAATATCTGCACCGATTCCTATCAGAAATGACACTTATAAGTGGCCTCACTTTAATTCGCATTGCATCAGCGCAATTAAATTGCACATCTCCCCTCACATTCCACTCATCGAGGACGCGTTCAGATGTTTTGCAGAACAAGTTCAAGTAAAACACTGAGGTACCGCAAGCACCCTATTACGTCCTACAGGAGTGCGCAATTTAAAAAAAAAACAGCAGCGCGCATTACCGAGAATGCACGGCATGTGTTTTTTGCCATTTCAGGATGTAGATGAACCTGTTGTACAGGTTAATTAGTGGACCCAAATGCATCAGAGAATCTTTTTTTTAATATGCGCTTTTTGCACTGCCGTCGAGTGGTTTTTTACCAAGTTGGAAACAGCAGTGAGATGTCAGCTAATGGCTGGTGGTACTAAGAAAACAATATACATTAAAGGTCCGTCGCTTGAGAAATTCCCTCTCTTTTTATTATTGTTTGCTTAATTCATTAAAAGAAATATTTTTATTACAATCAGCCGTCCATAGAACAATTCTTGAGAACACAAATTTATCATCTTAAAGGTTTGTGGCCTTACGGCAATAGTTTTCGACAGCTTTTCTTTTTCGGAAGTTCTGAAATTCTCGAAAAATTTCCAAAGGTAAAGTTATAAAAGAACAAATTTCGATTAAAGTCCTGAGGATTCCTGGAGAAGTGATTGTAAGGTCAAAGAATGCGGAACAAGTCTTCAACAGATTCCTGTTTAATGAGTTGAAGTTGCTCTCTGACAGATAGACTCACGCACTCACACAAACGTGAGCAGGCTACTGGTGAACAAACTAATTTCTGCACTCACAAACCTATGCCCGATAGGTAGATCCGCATCCAAACACACGGACCTCTGCCAGATAGTCGGTCCTTACAGTGATATACATATGCACGGATTACACTTGGAAAGACGGATACACGCACTCACGTATGCTTGCACAAAGCTTTCACGCAGGCTAATCAGTGCACACTTCTATACCCATATGAACTGCACTCACAACACACTGACGTTCATCCATAGATAGGTAGGCGAGTGAAAAAATTCGAAATAGACAGATCCGTGCATTCACCTACGCCTGTTAGAGAGGTCGGATCTATGGATGCATATACACACTCAGAGACTATTTTCCAGATATATAAAAACCTGGACTCCTTTCGGGCCACCGGCTTCTACGGAATACCCTGTTCCCAACACACTTTTATTAGCCACTCACACAGCAAACAGCGACACACCACAATCGCAGTAACCAACCGCCCAACGCACAGTAGTAACACAACGACAACGAGTAGGCACTGGCAGCCCCTATACAGTCTACTCACGGTACCAAAGCAACTCACACACGGACATTTCACAACAATGGTCACTGTCCCCGTATCGTATTCAGGCTACTGCACGGTTGCAATGGAGCGGCTCAACAACGAGAATTGTTTCAAGCCTGGGAATCTCGAAAGCTCGCCCCGAGCGTACTTACGTAAAAAAAGTATCCGTGAACAACGAACATAATAAAATATGATGAAACCGGTGTGAGTAACATAAAAAAAGAAAAAAAAGATATCAGCGAGATCAGCTATAAAACAACATACTAGTCGTAATGACTTTTCGCTCGACTGTCACGCTGTCGATAAGGGTCGGATTTCCCGGATCGGCCCTGTAGTTATCGACAATTATGTCGACCGCGAATATTCCTTCTGCTGCTCGTCGTAGCATCCACATCGCGCCCTGGCAGCAACATTGTGGCTTACCGATAGCGTTGAAGCGTTGGCAATTGTCGTGTATGGTGAGGTTGACATCATATGCATAGTTGACGGCACATAGCAGTTTTGATGCTACCAGCACGTTCCGTCCTCCACGACCGTTACGTAGTTTTCCGCTTTTCTAGGGCTTCCTAAGTTGGGTCAGTTTCCGTGCAAGTGGCGGTATAAGCGCTTTCTCTGCCGCCACTGCAACAGAATCTCTACCTTGCGCGCTACTTATATCATCTGTTCCCTCCATTCCCGATATGTATCAAGTGGATTCATGCGCAGTACAATGTTCTCCTCTCCTACAATGGATGCCCGCACTAACTTTAGCACTACTTTCTTGAGTCGTCGATAGTGACTTACCCAAGATTTTCGTCGTATTTCCTGATACACCTTTCAAGATCAGTATGAGCCGCCCGCCCATCCCTCTCCCCCACCCCTTCTCGATTTTCTTACATAAGGATTTAGCTCCTTTGGCTGCGGCATTTTTTCTCAGTGTGATTACTGAAACAAGTGAAACTATGGCTGCACTGTCCAACAATGCGGTTAGGCGAACTCCATCATCTAGTAATTCTACCGCCCGTTTATTGCCAACTACATCATCATGCGAGGCGGCTTATATACTTGTTACTTTCTGTTCAACTGCATTATTGGCCTCTGTTTTCGGCTTCGGCGTAGCTTCTTCTGCCACAGATACCTTTATGCACCGTTGCTGATGGGCACACGCGGACTATGTAGCGCCTTCCTTTTGCAAACAGACTTAGGGACTGCTCATTTCTTCTTGTTCCATTGGCTACTCTTCCTGCTCTTTTCAGCTGTCTGATGTCTTAGGCGTGCTTTGTGTCCTTCGAGAAGTTCGAGCATTCGTTTGTTTATGTGCAATTCGCTTTCCCTATTACATTTATTCAATCTAGGCTGGCAGTCATATGTCCGTACCTACAGATTAGGTCCGTCATCTGCGTGCACAAGTTCTCTCCGCTGCCAAGCACTATTTATAGGTCGTCCTCGCTAATCTGGGTTACCATCATAGTACTTGTGCCTGCAACTGTTTCGTTAATTTTCTGTAGAATTTAATCTGTTATTGCACCTACTTTGTATACTGCATTACGCTCCTTCCCATTCTGCTGCAGCTTGCTTTAATGCATTGTACAAGGCTCCTCTGGGTGCAGCTGTCACTACGTAAGGCACCTTCGCTATCAGTTCTAGCTCAAAAGATGGTGCTTGCATCGCATTGCTACATTAGCGCTCATCCACGCCTGCTGTATCTGTATATATAATCTGCCACTGCCTTCTTATCCATCTCGGCGAAAAATTCTATCACTGACTCTTCTCTTCACCTTAAAAACTGAACTCAGTTTGCTTGCGCAAGAAAGTGAGCTACCTGTGGTCGTCTTTTTCAATGCATGCATCACTTCAACGAAGCTAGCATACTCGTTATATGCAGAGGGATTCCCAGAAATGCATCTCGAGCTAGCATTGCCAGGAAGGCCTTCAAGGACAGGATCTTGTTCCTATCATTCTCGTGCTCAAAACGTAGGAGGAATTCTTCAACAAAGACATCGAACTTTGCTGCCTTTTCTCGTTTTCTAGTGAATTGTTCCATGGTGGAAGTGTGCTTCCGTGAGTCTAGTGTACTGCAACACTAGTTCTGTGAGTCACGTGGACTCATTAGTTCCTCCTCCCGCGCTTTCTTTTGACTGCACGCCACCAATGGAATGTGCAGGTGACTGAGGTGATATATGCCACGTTTCATTTCCACCTTTCGCGGATTCTTCATTTTGGGCTCACTTGGATTTTGCGTCATCCGATGTTGCATCTCGAATGGAATTTTCGTTAACGTACGGCCAACTATGCTCATCTGCAGATACGGCCTTCTGCTGTTTGAGATCCCTCAATTCCTTCCCCTTTCTTCCTCCTCACCTTTCTCTTGTACTGCTTACGGAGTCTCCCAACAGCGAGGTATCTCCCACCTCCTCTCTACCCTAAGCAGAGATAGCATTACCCTTGCACTGGTGTTCATGATTTTCTTCTTCACTTGGCCGGTCCACATCTTCAGCAGCTTCTGTTACCGGGACCGGCCTAATTCAGCGTGCAAAGTGCTAGTATATTTTTACACTGTGCTACGTTTTCTTGTTCCTTTCCTTTCCCGCAACTGCATTTTCTGCAGCTTCCTGGCTTCTTTTGATAGTACACTTTCACCCAGACCTTGATATTCTCTCTCGGGTCGGGTGCTACTTTTTTGTTCCTCTTCAACGCCTTACAAAGGTATCGGGGAGATACAAAAGCGGAGGATATTGGCTCGTTGTTCTCCGCTGCTTTGAGCCCCGTGACGATGCCTCTTTTTCTGTTTCCAACATCACCAAAATTAGCGTGACGTTATTCAGTACGTACTGCCGCGCAGAAAACTTTTCTGACCACGGCTGGAAAGCTCTCTAACCGTATCGGCAGCTCGGTACGTCACTCAAGTCTTCTGCTAACGTCATTCTAAGAATCACGTCATCGTTACTGATGGGTTCCGCACTTCTGTTGTTCCTCTCAATGCAACAATCCTTTCGATATCTTCGGATGGAATATTAAAGACTGCATAGCCATCTTCCTAACAACTGCGCTCTTTTTTGATGCATGAGTGTTGCACAAATGCATGGGTGCGCTATGCGCTTATTTCCACACCTACTCAGCACTCAGCAGTCGAGTGAACTTGCATTCTCGATCAGGTTTCATCCAGTCATTTTCGATTTCATAGTCTCACTAGAACAGCTTCCAGTTTCATGGAATGTCAACATCCCGTCCATTCTCTCAGTTATTCGCAGTTTTAAGAACGTTCTTACTGTTGCGCTATTTTTTGTTGAAGTGGTGGCTTGCTGAATCATCGACCGAATTCATATTTGCGCATTTTGTGACCCAAGCCCTACCACAATATTTTGTAAAAGGGAATTTTCATGGCATATATTGTCCTTTCAGACTTCGCGTATTAGCCGAAAGTCTCGCATAACCTAAAAGCCCATACACGGATCTGATACCAATCACACTTTTTCAAAGTACTACTAAAATATCTTTCAAAGACAAATGAAGCGAAATGCGGAAGAATTGTATGCTGTGCTCACTTTCGAACGTCGTGCATTAACTGACAGTTGTGAGCATATACGGACCAACTTTGAGGAGTAATTTTGGATGTCTTTAGAGGGAATTTGCTGAAAACCGCTGACTATTTTCTAACAGAAATTAGACTTAACTCAAGTATCGCTACTTAAACGATTAAATATCAAAAACATCAAAATGTGTATTATCTAAAATTCAGAACTTCGATGTGTGTAAACTTAAATGTGCTCATACGACTATACTACTTAATCAAAACGAAAAGAAGCGTTGACGATCTGATAATGAAATGTCTGCTGTAATCAGCTTATAATGAATCTGAGGTGAAATCTATACTATAGTGAAGCAAATCTGAGGTGAAATCTATACCATAGTGGAGCAAATCTGAGATGAAACCTATACCATAATGAAGCAAATCTGAGGCGAAATACCTTCGAATTTGTTTGATCAATCCAAAATTAGATCTGAAGTAAGGAGTCACTCAGTGATAACAGTTTTTCGAAACCGGAAGAAGTTATAGCACGTGAGACACATACGGCAGCTTTGCATGCCTTCTCCGACTCTCTGTGACAATTAACTGCCCAGTGCAGAAATTAAGGAACAATAATATCTAACTCGGAATGACAATTGCAAACTTTTGTTTGCTCATGTTCGCCCAAAGCTTTTGCTCGTTCACAGCAACACCCAATGGGAAACTGTGACTTTCACTCTACCTACTGTGAGGAATGCTGTAGAAGGGAACCTCTGATGATAACTTTCCAGTGCTTTGCCAATGAAAGCAGCAAAGAAATTGGTAATGATGAAGCACTTTCAAGAGTTGACATATAATGGCCGTTAACTTCCACTAAGTTGAAACTGAAAACGAAGATTTAAGAAAACGAGGACTTAAAGTAAAGTAGACGCCTCAAAGACATACCTTAAGAAAAACGTGGGAATGTTTTCAGAAATTACACAAACCTATGAATATATGAAGCTCTACTCAATCGATCGCTATAGCATCAGCAACGGTCTTGAGGCTTCACAGAAAAATTGCAAATCTATCACTGATACTTTTAGAGGCACTGGAAACCAACGAGAAACGTTGTATCTAACCTTATCATCATTCGTTATTATCCAAAGTGTAGTACAGCTGGTCTGCTTTGCGATACTCGAATTAGTATGTTTCAGAAAACGACTCAATGCCACAAAAATAACTATACTTTTTGTACTTTTACCAGAATGCTGCATCAGGAGAGACGGTTTATTCTTTTTGTCACCCTTTCGATCACAAAGATAAATGGCCGTAGCCAGACGGTCATAACATTCACCGACATTCAAATCCCCATTCGGCAAACGAACGAAACCTGTTCGCTATTCGCCGATAACAGTCCGCAAACCCAATCATTACTGGTTTACTGTGAGCACAAACAATCGAATTACGATTACTCGTAGAGCATCATCATTATGCAGCAAAAATATCATTTGCAAGAAAGAAATCATAAGGGTTAAGACATGAGGCGAACTGATGAATGAACTCTATAGTGCTCCTTCGATAAAAACCATTCAAAGCGACATGATACCAATGAAGGATTAAATGAAATTAACAACCACTCAACAACACTTCAGTCGCAGACAACGCTGAAATAGCTGAGAGGCTGCTCATTGCGTGAACAACGATTTCTGTCTCCGAAAGCAGAATCACCTCACTCCACGAATAAAACCTGCTGAAATGCTGAAATAATGACAAGCAGTTTCGTGCTCCCCGACTTCTTAGCTGAGGTGGTAACTTATCACCTCCAATGCAGAGTAAACTGACATCAGCGATATTAAAGCGTCACGTTTCAACCATTTACAACATTAATGGGACGTTCGTATATTACCGAAAGATTCAAACCACTCAATCCTTCAACCACCCGACATTGTATATGCTATCGACCCAACTGGTTCGTCGTCGCAAGACGGGAGCAGCAGTAAGTGGCGCTAACGGTATCCCTGGGAAGGTATACCATTGATTATCTCACTCTTCCCAGGAAAAGGAATGTGAGTGGGAGAGGAAACGATTTTGTTACTATAAATGACCAGATCGGAATAAAGCCTCTCCCCACGCATGTTTCGCTGAGCAATGAAGGCCTGCAATCAGGCCCCTACGAAACTAACTAGCCGTTAATGATATGTTCATGAAAGGAAGTTGTCTCAACAGGTTATACTGTCGCAGGACTTCTCCTTGATAATACAAGTCTGAAAGAAAAGCGCGGCAATATATGACTAATCCGAGAAAAGTAAATCAGTTTGGTCATGTCCAATTGAAATTATGTCAGTCGCCATGAGCAGATTGGAGACAACTGTTAACGGACACCGAAGGCTTTATCGGCATATTCGGTGGCTATTTTCGGACTATAACCACCGAATAATGAGACGAGTATCACAGCATGCGGTGCTTCCGAGCAACTGCTACTCGCTTCACAGAACCGTTTCGATATCCTACGTTAACACATCTCGAATTTAATTATTAGATCGCATTCGGGCACCTGAATAAATAAAAAGTTTCTTGCTGCAAATGACAACGGCCTTTGAGCTAGTTTGCACAAAATCGACGTGTTGGGTGCAACTGCGAGAGGTGCACTCACGAGTTTACAACGGCGAATACCTCTCCGTCGGCACCGCACCTCTCATATATATCTCCGCTAATCGTGGATTTGTTTGGGCAGCAAATGACAGAGGCGATTTTGTTACTCAGCTTTCTAGACCATGGTATGCTTAAAATTAGCGGGCGTTGCCTGCACCAGTACATTTGGGAAGGAGCCAAAAATCAAATGCTGTGATCCCCATTCGAGCCGGACGGCTACGGCTGATGGTTGTGCGATGGAGTTACTCCTCTTGTGGTATTTATTGTGGATGTGTTTGACCGCGATTGCAGGTGAGTTTTGAAAGTAGCGTTTGGCGTTGGTATGGAGGTGCAAATAATTAATTCACGAAGATAGCACATTACCCCGATTCAGCATTTTACTGTTACAGCTAGATGCCAGTACACAATTAGTAAAGTAGTTCACCTGCAGTCCAATTAAGTAACTCTGCTGTGATGCGAGCAGTGGGCACTCACCAAAAAGATAGCTGTTAGTAGAGAATTTTTCCTAATGCTGCAATATCGACGAGCAGCACATTTTCGACCGGTTCGGAGGAGAGAGCAAAGGCGGGAGGAGGGGGGAGGGGAGGTGATAGAATGGTTCACGGAAGCATTATTCTACAAAAGCGCACACCGAAGCGATCGTTGTGTGTTGTTGCACCGTCGTGTTGTGTGTTGTTGAGTGTTGAACAGTGGTCGAAGACACTGCTCATATCTCACCGACGCTTCAGCTTGAAAGGCTCTGGATGACTACACGATATGGTGGAAGTTCCTCAAATATCACCTATACATTGGAATTTTTTGAGAACGTAAGAAGGTCGTTGAGAATTGCAAAGCTCCTAGTTCTCAAAATTCGAGCGCAACCCGTATCTATTAGCTATTTGCCCATATTTGCAACCTTATGTGGAAACCGCATTAATGTATTTATGAAAACTCCCATAAGCGCTTTATCTTAAATTTCGCGCTTAGGTTGGTGTTATCGAATGCAAGCACTCACTTTGAGGTTTTATCGAAGTTTTCATGTTATTATTTGATAGGTCGTGCCGCGTTGCTTTGTCGACGTTGTGGACACACAGTGGCACATGGATCGATGCTCACGAATAAGAAGAGTTCGTTCGCACTAAGAAGGTACAATATGAGCGTATTGGGCAGAAATCAACTCGTTCAAGTATTCGAGAATCCCCTCCGTGCGTTTATCTACCTTTTGTGCTGTGTTCACTTCAAATTTGTTGTTTATTTCGTGGGATTAAGAACTTCAGTCTATAGTTCTGTTCCTGTTTCACTTGCAGTGAGCAACCTGAACTACCATTGAAAGGCACTGAATAAGTGGAGTTCTAATCTCGCCAACGAGGGAGCATTTCGATTTTGTTTTAATGAGAGGGAATACGATTGACGATCGAAAATGCTATGCTGTAAATCCCATGATCGTATATTAAGTGTGGTCCATAACTCATTGTTAATATGAGGCGAGGTAGGCGAGAACAATTTCGAGCTTTGGCTTTTGTGCTTTCTTTCGTTTTATACAGCAGATAATATCATAACGTTGTTCTGACCTGCACCGCAAAACAGTTGTGTTTGAAAGCAGTATTTTAGTATAAAAAGTTACCCATTTATGCTTTTCGTTCTACAGCACTGACATGCAAACACCTACCCTTCCTATCCTTGTTCATTACCCCAGGAATATAAATATCCTGCGACTGCCGTCACGAAAGGAATCAATTGAGAATATGGGAGGTGAAATGTTGTGTTATGAATCCTCGTCGTTTCTCCACCTTCTCATTTTTCCAGTTGACTCATAATTCAATAGTTTCTTTGAACCATATAGGAGGTTTTGTATCGTTGAGGACAAATTCATGAGGTTTATCATTTGTGACAAATAGTTTGATGTGAGGTACTTTTGAAGTAAGCGTCGCCTCAGACCAGCAGTCAATTACATAATGATTTCTCCTTGGGAATATTTATATAATGATCTTCTCGAGTTAAGCTAAGGAGGAGAAATTTTAACAATAGTGTTATCGTTTTTAAAGCAATAAACGGCGGCAGTCGCCAAGATTACTATATAACAAGCTACCTACAAATACCAAAGTCTCAGATTGAAGTAACTGCATATCTCTTTGCCCATGATAATATAGGAGAATATGGAGAATTCATTTTTCAAGCGCTAATCAATCGCCAATGAATATGTTGACTCTCACATTGTCACCGTTAAGAATAATCGTTGCCGGAATGCAATTATTTTAATTTTAGGTGAAACTTTCGACGTGGTAACTGCGTTAACAGCAGATTTACAATTAAGTGGAAAGGTATACACCGTCATATATATTAGTAGTTAATTAACGCAAGCTAAATGATTAATGAAAATAAACTCACATGAGAATGGTTAACTGAAGGCAGTGCCTGAATAACGTACACAGCGCTTTGATCCACTATTAATTATAATTTAGGGAAAACAGCTTAACCTGCGACAGCGGAGTCTTTAATTCTCCTCCTCTTTCATCTCTTCCGTCTGGTTGGACCTTATCGCCATCGGAAGGTAGAGTAGCTTGTTCCCAAGTGCTTGATTATTTTGAGGTAAATCGCGCTATTGACATGTTGAAAGGTATAGCTTCATCTTTTGTATAAAAGACTCGAATATGCTCTCTGCTGTTATTTAAAGCGACATGAAATTATGGATTGCGAATCAAATATGCAGATTCCGTGATTGCGGTTGCGCGTAAATTGAGGTAAACCGAGAATGCTCGTAGCCTTTCATGTATTCGAATCATTAGAATATACCTTAGGAATCATCTGCGTAATTACCACACAGGTTGCTCCTCCAAAATTACAAGTTGCTCTACATTTCTATCTTATCTTTATTAAATCATCATTAAACCCATAGGTTTAGTCTGTTTACGATACTTTACCGATCGCCTTCATTTTTACGGTTTCTAAGTTTGTAAATTAATGTGCCTTCTTTGCAGTAATGATTGGGTTTATGTGTGCAAACAGATATTTCTACAGGCGCAGGTGCATGCAACTTGGTTTCCTGAACATGAGTGGACGATATGCGTGTGCTCAGTGTGCGGCACCCATCTTGGATGGTCTGTTTTAGCGAGTCTCCCCTCAAAAGCAACCTTTACCGAGAATTTTTATGCATTCTATTGACCGATGTTTGTCCACGTTTTACGTTGAGTCGGTTCACATCATTTTGTTTCAGATATCAAGGCTTCCAGGGAGGAGAAGATCTCGTTCATTCTCACCAGAAAAATTGAAAAAAGGAGGAGGGGACAGCAACTCATAGCTTGGTTGTTTAACATAATAGAATATTATGGAGCTTAGGTAAGGGTTTTCGGATGTTATTGAGGATGTCGTTTTGATCCGTTGATATATTAGACGTGTATGGTTGCCGAGATTTAGGGTATCTGCAAGCGATCCTCAAGTGGCTAACTGGACTTGAAGACGGGTTGGGCAGGCATAGATAGGACGTTTTTTGGTACTAACCGATGTGAGATAAAAAGTAAAGGGACGCAGTGATTGATTTGAAAAATCTCCCACTGCTTTTTGGCATCGACTTTTGATGTATTGGTAGGACAGACGTCACAAGACAGTAGGTGGTAGAGATCGCAGGAAAAAAAGAACAGAAGCAGAAATTTAAGGCGCTTCTATTATCTCATTGAATAGGTTCTATTAATGCTTTTTCTAGCCGGGGAATATTTCAGGTATTTCCAACCGGAAAACATTCAGGTGAAATCAGCGAAGTCGTTTGTGGGCCTTGTTTTGGGAAACTTGATCAGCGATGACTGTGAGTATTGTTCTTATATGCATTTGCGAAGCCCGTTATGAAGAGATGATATCTGTTTGTATATATGCACATCCGACTACTTCCCTTTGTTTTCAATTTGGGAACCGTCGAGACCGCGAAAAACCTCTTTTGCGAACTGTCCAATTGTTCGCAGCAGTCTTTTCCGTCGGATACTGTTGGCTGTAAGGGAGAGGAAAGTCATCACTACAAAACGTTTTGAGAGGACACAGAATTTTGCAATAGATTGTCGCACAGTTTTTGTTGGAGTGCATATGAGCGAAACAGAAGGAATGTCCGTGCTGAGGACGGAGAATCCATCGTTAGAGTAGAGCTGTTTTTTGTTTGCTATTGCTATCCTCCAAAGAATCCTTTAATTTGAAAGAATCTCTTCGCGTGAATCTGGAATGCATTTTACAAGCGAAAATGCCAAAGAGGTGAGTCATTCATCGACAGTTTCGGAAGTCTACTGGGAATGTTTTATTACAGTTTATGTTTTTTGTTGCCCGACAATTTGTACAGTTAAATGATCTGTGATCGCAAGTGCAAAAAGGACATATCATGTCAGCACAGTTACACGTCCCGTGCCTCTCCCCTCAAACTGTTTTTTAGCGAATCTAGGTATTAAAATAACTGTTTCCGAAACGTTGAGTGACCAACGCTTTCAGCTGGCACGTCGCCGAGTAGAAAACCTACGAGCATAGACTGCTATTTGATTTTTGTATTCTCTCCAAAATACTCCCAATGATCATTGTTGACTAGTGCCACTCACTGAAAATATTCTATAATTGGTCGTCTTGCAAGCACTTTCGTTACGTGCAAAAACTGTTACGAGGATGGTATACGGAGTGTTAATGTCTCTCGAAAAACATGAAAATGTGCGAAATACCAAACAGAAAGAATGCTATGTGCTCACAGAAACAGTGTAATGGTTCAACTGAAACCATAGGTTGTCTTCATAAATGAGGTGTTAGTCACCTTTGGTTGCTTTTCACAGAAGTTAACCGTTTCACATTTGGGTGAAATATCGTGCGGTTATGATAACTAAAGGTACGTTTGCATAACTATCGAGGTGATATGATTGGAGAAACCATGTGAGCTATTTAGTAAGAATGTAGTGACGAGATTGGAAGCAGAACAGGTGGCTTATAGAGGAGGAACTTTCACTTGCATTATTTTGGGAAGTGCTCGTTCCGTGTTCTCTTACTTATTCTTTTCAGATGCTGACACATTAACGCGGGTTCCTTGATCGTCTCAACAAATCACTTTATCTTTATTTGTGTTTTCGATTGCGCTCTATGTAGAAAAGTTGTTTTCATTGAAGTTCTTTTGTGATCATTTCCATTTTGAGATCGTTCAAACCTTCGTAGGAAAATCCCACGAAGAAAACAGGGCCCACTTTCTCGAAATAGATGTTGGCGTAGGAGGAGGACGGGAGGGGAGGGGAGAATGGAGAATAAAGGAGGGTAGTTCAGGTAGAGACACATCGTCCCGCTTGATATTTCGCTCGCAATACCGAAGTTTGTATCAGTTTTTGTACTGTTCTGCTAAAGTCCCCAAGATTTAGCTGCCTTAGGCAAGATAAACAACAGCGGTTGCCACAATCGCACCGTTTTTTGACAGGCGGAAACACACCGCTGTAACTTTGCCAGTGTTTTCTAGTTATGCCGGAGAGGGGACAAAAAGCAGTTCTGCACTGACGATGAATGTGAGTAATGAGACACTGTTCAGTTGAACATGCGGAGCCGTACGAAGAAGACCGTCCCCATTCATTCCCTTCTCATGCGATTCTCATGTCGTACAATACAGAATCGTTGCACGTTCACGCAGGTATAAAGATCAAGGTGGTGTATGCAAAGAACATGAAAACTGAGACATCGCCAACTTATCGTACAACGTTTGAGGAAATAGATTTAAGCTCGAAGAGAAATACTGCGAAGACATTTCTGAGGATGCGACTGTTTGGCATTTTTTGAATTCTTAGATTTCTTTCAAATGGAAGTCGAAAAACAGTTTTATGTGGAAACTTCAGTTCCGGAACATCCGTGCTCAGTTATTCACCTATGAATTTCCTCGAAATTGTATTTGCGCTTGTGTAATAAATTGAGGGGAATGTGGGAAAAGTAGATATAATGCTGAAAATTGAATTCTTTCGTTCGTTGTTATTAAATCTTTTCCAGTTTACGACTTTCATAAACTTCTCAGATCTCAGCGGTTATGTGATTGGTTGTTTGCCTTTGGATTTTGGTTTCAGCCTTTTGTGGATTTTTAACGACTTCTTGCTCATAAGATCTAAAACTATATGTGAGGGGCTCTCAGATAGTTTTCCCATATCCCCCTCCAGTCTCTCTTTTTATATTTCTGTTCTGTGCCTTAATCACAACCGCCAGGCTTCTTGAGATCGTTACTACAAATATCTTCCGCCGTTGTGTGGTTTATGTGTAGAGCATTGTCGGTTAACATACATCGGATGAAGTTAAAGAAAACTGCTAAATAAAGAAAAGGCATTAGAATTGCTGACGGAAGACTGTTCGGATGACGTGCGCTACATCGACGATGTCTATACAATATATTAAAATATTTCTCCCAAAGACGTGCAAGCTATCGCATCTGCAAGCATTAAGCCAAGAATACTATGCAAGGTTGAACGTAATTTGCGTGCTGGGCCAATAGATGGAAGCATGAAACAGTCATAGCCGCCACGCTCGTATAAATATTGAGAGAATCGAAAAACGAAGGTCCACATCTATTCTTACTTTCCGAAAGCAAAGGAATTAGGTAGTCGTAGGTGGATACAAGGAAAAGTGGGAGCTATAATAACGTTCCACGTAGACGGCAGCACAGCAGTATAAAGATGTCTCTGCATTAGTACTTTAAATGGTTTCTCAGCTAAGATCAGCCTGAAGTTAAATTTTGAATTGCTCAATTCGTGCACTTCCATAATTTTCAAGCCTTTCTTGTCTTTGCTTCTTTCGTACAATCACAGATGGAAACTCTCTATAATTTTTTGGCTAACCGACAGATGGTTTGTTTGGTCAGTTAATAATTATATGAACACGTCTGCTTCTTGTCCGAAAAAGTTCAGTGGAGCGAGAATATTTGTTGACAATATTCGAATGACTAAAATGACCTAAAAGGGCGGAATTCATCGATACATTCAAATGTGGTTATGCGCTGAATTATCGCTTCACTCGAGTACTTGAGGCTTGGTATTGAGAGTGAAATGTACCGCCGTTCCGCTGTTGACGTTTTCTATGAACAAAATTGTTGGTGGGATTGTTACTCGATCGGGCAGCTTGCACTGAACTAGGAACATATTTTGGAAATCGCACATTAGATGAGCCATGAAAACAAACTTTACGTCTGAATTTTGTGAAAGCGATGCGTCCGTGGGCATGAGATTTGCATATGCCAGTTTGCTGTATAATGCATCTAGGTTGCGGATTGTTTTTTTCATGCAACGGATAACACGGTGGAAAATGCGTTGGACGTTGACTGCTTTTTTGGAGGGTATGGGCAATAATTCGCTTTGATGCAGTAAAAGGTGAGGAGAGCGAAAAGCATTAGCATTTCCAGTTCTCCCCTCGCCAGGGAATTATACACCAAGGAAAAAGCCTTTTTATGGGCCAAAGAAGTCTTTTGGATGCAGAAGTTCAATTCTGCGTTGTTCGTAGATAGGGAAGGGACAAATTTTAGTCAGAGTACCAAGTGAAAGTAATGAGCAAAATTTGTTTGTGACAAGGTCCTGGATAAGTCAGCGTCGGAGTTTCCGTATCGTCCGCATATAACTGAAGTAACCTCAAGTGGGAAATGGACAAAAATGTTGAAGTGACCTCAATGTTTACAATCTATTGGGACTGATTCGTTTATCCGCCAATTCAGATCAGTCGGATAAAGATGTTTCAATGCGATGCGACGGGGGTTCTGTTGGTGGACAGCGAGCGATTGTGTGAAAAGACGTGTTAAATCAGGGTGTGAAAAGGTTACACCCTGAGGCGGTCGTTGTCCATGAGGTTACAGGCAGAAGACAGAACGCCACTAACAGTGACGCGTGATCTCGCTGAAAACAGAGCGCGTCGTTCTTCGAGAGTGTTATCGAATTAGTTGGGCAATGCAAGTGCTCCTTTTTTGCGGTACGCTCTTCGTTGCGACGGCATTTCATGATTTCGTCATCAATACCGACGTAAGTACTTTTTCCGCTGAATTAAATACCTCATAATTGATGACCAAATTTCAGCTGTTTATCACTTAAGCATTACTTCAGTTTATTTGCTAATGTTTTCACTGTAAGGTGATCTTCAAGATTCATTTTATGCATTCGTTTTCTTTATTGCTTATTTATCTATCTCAACACAATTTATCATTATCCTACCCCTTATTACAGTGCTATCCTTGTTGTACGGTTTTGATAACTATATATTTCAACAGTGGGTGTTTTCATTGCAGTCATATCTAGTATATTTTCGCATTCTCTACACGAGTATGCTGTTTTGAGGCAGTTCGGTGTTGCTGTAAGTGTGCCATAATGTTCCACTTCACTATTGCCTTTCTAATGCTAAATTGCCTTTTGACGTAGTGACCACCTATGTCTTCGATATTCGCCTTATTTTTCCACTGTAGTTTTCGACAATTGTTGCAGTAATATTACTTAAGTAAATGTTGGAGATATGGATTTCGACACGAACCCTCAGTTCGTACGGCCGTTCGGCTGATACGTCGTTTCCATCCGCCAACCAACGCACTTTTTCATGTGTGGTTGAGACTTTGAAATGCTAATAGCATCCATCTGAAGAATATGTTTTATTCGGTGAGGAAAAGCATTTTCGAGCAAACCGAACTGAAATTCTCTCTCTCCCATTATTCACAATTGCCTCATTTCAGTTTTTTTGCCACAGTAAGCGATATATATGGTAGTATCACCAATTTGAATGAAACGTAAGAGTTTCTTGATGTTCGATGAATCCTCAAAAACAGTGAATATTCCTCTGCTAGTTAAACATTTATGTCATACTTACAAAAGTACTCAAAGTAACCTGAGGAATTGCAAGTCGAATCAAGTACGACATTTGCGTATCACTCAAGGTTACCATGTCTGGCATATGTGTTCAAATTTCACTATAGAGAAGTCACCTCGGGCATTCGGCCAATAAACGAGCAGTGGTGAACCACACGCGGCGAAATGGTCAGCCCGTGAAATTTGCAAACTTAACAGAACTAGTCGTCAGTAATATTTCTGGAAAATTTAATTTCGGGAACGTGGAGGGAGGAGAGTGAGGGGAAGAGCGCGAAGGACCTGTTTGTGACTGAGGTCATTTGTTCCTGTTTTCGCCTATAATTGTCACTTTTTGATTTCTGAGTGCTCGTTTTAGAGGCGTTTCTATTAGCAACGTTTGTCCTTCCAAGTCATTAATAATTCCTAAAAACGGTTTCTGAAAACGTCATCTACTCATAGTCATTATCAGTTCGTTCACTTGAAACCATACTGTTTGCAGATTGCGCAGCTTATTTTATGCGGTACTGCTCTAACCACTAATACTCACTAAGAACAAAGATGAGCAAATAATTCCTCATTTCGATTCGATGTGATCACTATTAGTAAGATGTCTGTTTATCGGAGATCGCAGTATCAAAACATTGCAGAGAATTGCATTATGTTGAAATGGGCTAGTGGAAAGCTGTTTTTCAGATTAGATATCATAAGGAAACTCTAAGATATCACCTGAAATCTATTCTCCTGAATTATTTAGCCGCTTTTAACAAAATTAAGCTTAAGCACAATTGTACAGATTATCGCTCAGTAAGCTAATCGAAGAATTTACACGTTCCTTAAGCAACTTATGTATCGATAATTTGCAATTTGCATGCCTTTTTTCCAGTTCATTTTATCAGTTCTCCATGGTTTTCGATAATTTTAGGAGTCCGTAAGTGAAAGATTCATATTCGAACACTCTGAGTCTTAAGTGAGACATTTTAAATATTTTGTATTTAAAATTTCAAGCATAAAAAGCTTCAGGCAAGTGAAAAATTGAAGTTGAAATCCCGTTATTCGTGGCATTTTAATGAGAGGGTCATTAACTTAGCAGTGAAAGAAGACGGTGCTTCGAATAGAAATGTTCTTCAACGTTGACGGAAACTTGATTTTCTATTCTGGAACAGTTATATATCAATGAGGACTGGTGGATCTTATTTAAGAACTCGCCCAAACTTAAATTAGGTAAGTATTTGGAGAGCAAGAGTAGGTGGGAGAAATGTTTCATGTTTCAAATCCTGAGAAAAGTATCCCAACACGTACATGTATGACCAGACTTGCCAAGGTCGGATAAATGAAACAGGATTTACTGAACAGCTCGAATGTGATTCACTTATATCGCCTTTATGAATCTTTGTAAAAGCGGCTATTTGGCTGGCTGAAAATCGTTCGCAGCTCTATGCTGGTGCTATGTTTATGTTAGTTTCAATTCACATATCAGAGAAATTACACGCTGTAATTTAGTGTTGAGTGTGTGAGGGTGTGTGCACATGTCAGTGTGTGTGTACAGCGATCGCCATGAGCACTTAATCCTTCCATTTTCGCGTCGTTTATATGAATTTCGCATTCAGTCGCCATTCGTAATGGTGTGCCCGCAAAGGAAACGAATCTTTGCGATTTTTTGTTCTGAAGATACATTTTCTTGTTATTGGCACAAACATGTCAGCGCCGACTAGAAATCATAATTACAATAACCATTAAGGCGCAATTTGCACTTTGGAAAGTGCACCTCCGCAGCTTTTTTGAAGTTGTGGATTTCAGTAATACGTGTCCTGAGAGAGAAAATCGTCTGAAAAATTCTGCTTCTACTGAATCAGAACAAATGCGGAAGAGGAGATGGCATGCGCGATATGAGTGTGAAACACATGACCGACGACAACTTTTAAATTACGGATAAACAATAAAAGACATCCGAATTAGCGGATTCGTCTTGACCTGATCGGATCATTCGCACAACTTCTTCCAAGGCAGGATCAACGTCGAACGCGACGGTGTCGGCTGAATGACACAAAAACAGAGAAATTAAGCATCTTGAAGGGTCGTCTTTCCCTCTCAATAATTTGTGAAATCGTGCCGTCAATGGTTCGTCACTGCAAATCACCAATAAGACATACAAACAGACAGATAGAATGGTAAGATGTCGCCATAATGCGTCTTGCAAATGCGCATTTGCAATGTTCAACAGAATATCTTGTGGTAAAAAAATATGAACTAATGACGTATACATGTCCCTGCGCTATTCGTTCGATTATTACTTTAACTTCTTGCGGCCAGTTCTTTGAGACTCGGAAGAGGAATCATGAACTGAGCATGTGCAACTGCATTTGGGGTAGGGAGACGACTTTGCAGAGAAACGTTTCGTTGTATATTTCCGAATTATTGTTATACCTTTGCAATTATATATTCACAAAGCTTATTAATGATGCATCGTGTGCATTTACTCGTATTTTTATTTGTTTTCTGTCAGTCTGACCCATGTTTTAAAGTCGGAAACTGCATATGCACTTGTACCGTCTTTCACGCCGATCCTTCAATGTGAAAGAAAATATTCATCAGCATCTACTAAAAAGAACTCATTCGTTTTTACGACGATCAGAGGCACCGCTGGCTTCACAAAAGCACCTGTCTCTCATAGAGCACTTACGCAATTGGTTCGACCACCTTATTGCTAACTTTTGTTAAACTGTTGTCATGTCTTTATGATGAGGCGTTAGTTTTATATCCTTTGGCCGCTTTTCATTCAGATGACTCATTATGACAACGTCGCATCTTTGCTTACAACATTTATACCAGCGGACCTCTCGGTTGCTGAGTAGTCTCGATTCAGAAATAACTGAAATTGCACTTATGGAATTTGTTGAGTACAGTTTACACTACTATCGCGAATTTGACATCCTCCCCTTCCCTAACAAGGTGATATGTTGGGAAGGTGATATTCAGCTGTGCCAACTTACTCGATTTAATGTTACTCCTTGAGAATAATGCCTTTATCTTGATCAATTCGAAATTCACTCCCTGCCTTCCATGATATCGCACCTTCTTTTGTCGTTCACATCGTCATCTTGTTTGCTTCACAACTTCTCCAGTTCGACACGTCTTTTTTGTTCTAAATTATTAGGGATACTTTATGCCACGCACACGTTTATGTGCCCTTCCGCGACCTGTTATGTGCGATCTCTTTCCAACTCTGCACCGATGACAGTGCATTTGACTTTTCTATGTCAGTAATCAATGAAGTTGAAACTTTGGTGGACACCGTTGTTTCTTTGCTCCCACGCCAACCACCTAATTTGCCTTTTTCGAAAAGCCTATTGTTTAATTCCTGTCTCTGTATGCGTATTTGCCTACGTGTGATTGTTTTCTATTTTGCGGGTGCAACTTCTCGCTTGGGGAAACTAGCGTGTTGAAATTTTCCGATAGTGATGAAGAGCTAAAGCAATTTTGTGACGATATCTCAAACCTGCAGTTACTAATAAACGCCTGATCATGTCTTGTGGATCAGTTTAGTAAATATTTCTAATGTCCTCATCGATCCGGGTAGATTTTTCGGATGCTGCTTTCTGTAGTTTCACCGATACTACTTTAGAATGCGTGTATTTTATGTCTTTCCATTTTGCTATCCATCAGTCTGTTTGTCTATGTGTCCGTCCATGCGGCAACATTATCTCACGATACGAACAAGTAACGGCGATGAAATTTGTAGATGAAGGTCGCCTTCAGAGGAACAGTTTCGTTCAGACTAGAAACTTCGCAGGGCAGTAGTTATTAGTCCAAAATGCTGTCGGATTAGCCAACACAATCTCATGAGTCGTTCTGATGCGAGCATAATGTACAATTTATTGCATGCATTATTTCCATAGAGTTCTAATTGTAACGTCTGTGGCGTAACTCAGTCATATTTTACTTCTTCGAGCTTCCGAACAACAAATCAACTTTAGTTTTACTTGTTTGGCTGAAATATCGTCTAAATAAGCCTACCTGTATTGAGTGAGTTATTTCAGGTACGCACAGGTGAGAGGAGGTTTCGTGATTTAACGGTAATCACAGCACCCGATGAGATCGGCAGAGTTCGATTGCTACTGAACACCGCAAAGGCGATGTGAGTCTTTCATTTATCGACCATCCTAGTAAAGTATCACCACCGCAGCCAATTTTTTCAGTTGATCCCTTTCAAATAACACATGAGTATTGAGTGCTATGCTTCCCAGAACAGAAGGAAATTCGACATTTGAGGCGTTATGTTTTCATACCACTAATTCGTCATTCGCTGTTCTGTTCAGCGGTGTGATTGATGATTTATGAGATCAGCCGGCTGCATTTTGCAACAAAGATAATTTAGGCGACTTTATATGCCCATTTAGGAACAAATAAATAATAGTTTAGCAGACGAGCTCATATAAACGCACAGTGCCATGTGGCTGAATATGTCTCGGAAGTGGACTTTCATTTGGGTTCATCAATGCATTAAGTTGCCTTACGCACTTCACTTATATTCGTATCCATGTTATTGGGTAGTGTTTACCATATTTTGTGAATTTCAATAATTGCTCAATCTACAGGAGGCAAACCAAATATCTCATTAGTAATATTCAGATGTTTCATCTGTGTTCATTCTCGTCTACCAATGTTGGAAATTAATTCTATAAAAAATTCGAGGATCCCAGTGCGGATATATGAAAAACATCTAATTGGACCGTGAAATATTGGCCGCTCTTTTCGACTTCACTGACCATTTGGCGTCATTTTACAGTCCGCTTATCTTAGAGATTGTTGAATGGCTTCTTGTTTTCCTGAAAATTTATGGAAATTTCGTGGATATTATCATTTCGCAACTCTTTAATCTTGATTGAATCTATTATAAGGCGTGATTGAATGTTGATTAATGAATGGAATTTGACGAAAGGAGATAATGAAAAATTTCATAACTTCTTTCGATTTGAACGGAACCCGCAATCGGCAAATGAGAAAGTTCTCGCACGAGTGAAAGAGAGACGAATTTTTAATTCATGTCAAGTGACACCAAGAAATTTTAGTGAATGAAAGTAGTGGATGCATTTCTATAAAGGATGTAGAGGACGAAAATAGGATATAAAGAACTTCTTTGCAAACTACAGTAATGTTTAATTTGCAAAGATCAATGGGAAATACATTTGACGTTTTCCATTTGCGTTTACGGTGGACAGAACCCAACTACTGGAATGACGACTTCGATGACAGCGCGAGGTACTACCTTGTGCAATGCGCCATTCAGGACACAAACACTAAAGAGGTCTTTTGTTGAAATATTGGTTTGAGTTGGTGGAAATCCGCTTGTTATTAGAAATTCCCTGAAGGCATGATATCTGTTTGGGAACATGACTACACTCATAAATGGCATTCGTTTCAGACAAAATATGGTGTTCACCATTTCCAAGAATGTATTCCAAAATAAGTTCAGTAAATTTAAGTATTCCTCTTTGAAGCATTCCTTCTTAAGTAAACGCAGGCTGTCGTGATCAGAGGCGGCGAAGAGTAGCGGCGGATTGCTGCGGCTCTTGTTTTAGGCACAGTTGAGCGCAGCATGTCCGAAATTTTGCACGGTGTTTGGAGAATAATTTCCTATTAGGGAGAATCTAAGAAATTTAAATTTTCAGTTTTCATTACCTGTTAATATTTCATCTTCGCTGGCAATATTTGTCATTTCACTGCAATTTCAATATTTGACCACCGATGCCCTTTTTGGGCCATTAGAATTAGTTCCTGTCCTCTTTCGAAAATCTTCAATGTGAGATGTTAGCATGGGTGAAAGTGAACAGATATGGTGTTAAAAGGGTGAATTATCATTATAGTCTATAGTTCGGAACGCTTAGGGTGAGAATAAGCTGATAAATAACGCTGTACTTGCATATGGACGCTAATCAACGCTCCATTTACTGCTACATCCGATGAGGATTTAATAAAGACGAAGCGCTTTCTGTGTTTATTTAATCACCAGATAAATAGTTTACATGCAGCGTTAACGTATCTAGGTGAGGAATTTCGTTTTGGAAATAAAAGTAGTGTACATATTCGGTACATATAAATATATGTGTCGATCGTATTGCTGGCATCGATCGCATTAATACTTTTATTAATAACTGTTATACTTGGCAAGAAAACGTGTTATCGTCTAAAACATTGTGATCCGTCACTTTTTAAACACCTCCTACACGAACAGAGTTTATTCTTTTGGATTTGACGATTCGTCGCCGATCGTAGACTGCGATATGTCACTGCTTGAAATTATCTGCAGTATCTCTGCACCATGATTTAGAACCGGTCAATTATATGTTTTCCTAATTGTTTCAAACTTAATGAATACATTAATTTTTTCGTCTCGCAGCATTATGCACATAATGCACATCAAAGTATTCATCACTTTCTGAGTGCTTCAAATATGTAAGCAAATTGTCATCATAACAAATAGAATTTTATCAATAAAAAGCGGATCGCATCCTTTCATGAGGGAATTTCTTGTGAGATGTACCCTAAAGAAATCACCTATTCGCTACCGCGACTAAGTGACCACTGATCGGTTGTTTGTCTTTAAGAAACGTATTCTAATTGATATGCGAGTCGACTGGTCATTTAATGGTTACGACGAGAAATTCCGTTTACCTGATCGCGATCTCTTATTGAGGTGTCGTGTTTCTGCGGTGAACACTGAAACTATACGTTCTCGATGGACAAATTCGCGTGCCGTTTTTATTACTCGAACACGGTGAATTATTTTATTGATGAACAAAATCAATTTATTCAATGAACAAAACTCGATGGGAGGGAACTTTATGGAATTTAACATCGAATTTCTGACGAGTAGCCGCCGTTGCCCCGAACTCAACTACATTTAGAGAGGAACAGAAAAGCTATACATTCATCCTGGAGTCGCATGATCTAGCAGACAAACAATAATAGGAATCACACATCTATTAGCGGCTCGTTTTTAGTAGCGCCAGTGTAGCGTTACTTAGTGGATGACTTTCAGAGCAAAACATTTATGAATGCTAAGTTTCCATTACATTTGACAGCAGGCTCTATCCAGTTTTAAGAAGGAGCGTTTAGTGTTTGCAAACAGGGGAAACTGACTTATGATTGTAAGAGGTATGGATTCTTCAGTGGTTTCAGTACGATCCAAGAGATATTGGTGCTATGAAAAAGAAGATCGCAACGCGATATGGGGGTGCGCATGATCGCGAGGTGACCTTCTTCTCAGCCACTGCCGAACAATAAATAGCGCAACACTTAGACATAGCAGTATGAAGATTAATATCAGGACAATATTTAGGAAGGGAATTTGCTCGTATCCATAATTTAAATCTGATTCAGAGGAAAATCGACGAACGGTTATGGATTTCAGGTCCGAGTGAAGAAGAGTCGACAGAAGGTGCTCACGCGAGTGAATCACTGCTCCCAAAAGTTGCGAATTAATTGTGTTTCCTGAAAAGAAATTTTTGTTCTACGTTATGATAGTCTGATTCGAATAGCCAGCCGGTCTTTGCTCGGTAACTGAACGCCCTTCTGTTATAAATCCAAGTGAATAGCTAGCCGATTCTATCGGAACGGCTGGATATGTCGCATCGATAGAGCGAACTCTAAGGAATGCAAGTTATCTCGACTGGAATTGTGTGGGTATGAAGCGTTCCACCACAGTCGTGCCCGTGATATGCTGTAGAAAATGTATTATATAGAAAATACGCTCAATGCTGCATGAGATGATATGTCAGGTAATTTAGTAAAGCAAATATGACAGATCACTGAGGTTAGTGCAGATGATTTTGTCCTCAGAAAATACATTTCAGACATTTCATTTTACTGCAAATTTTTGTACATTTTACTGAAAATATCAAATTCAGTGAAACTAAGCCTTCAAAGAATTGTGCCCGTCTATCAGACGCCGAATCTCCGATCTAAGTGGAAATGTTTGTGACTGTATCCAGGAAGTTATACTATAATATCCTTGTTTGATGTAATCGTTGTTATATGTTGTAAAACATAATGTTTACTAAAATAGATTTTTACCATAAGACATCATCGGTAACCTCTGAAAGGATTTACACCAATCGTCGAATCGGTCAGATTTCATAAGGGAGAAGGAGAAAGTGATGGTATTTTAGATAGCATATTCTTGTAGGCAACCGTGATGCGGGTCTCTCTGGATGACTGTTGTAAGTAATACGGAAACCTTAAATGATTTGACCATGAATCGAAACAGCAACGAACTCAAATTTTAGCGCAACGAAGTTAAGTCAAGATTTCCGATTCAATGCACAGAGTTTCCAACATTCGCATCACTCTACAACGCAAAGAAACCCGCCCAAAGACACCATTCATGCAGACTGTTTTATAAGAAGGGAGGGGAAAGGGTTGAAATAGGAAGGTATGGATTATGGGGAAGTTGGTGATTTTTATGCGTTTTGGAAAGAAAATCGTTCCCATGAGATTACGACCAGTCAAGGAAAGTTAAGAAATTTCCGAGTTTTCTCAGGAAGTTTTCTTTTTTAGCCAATTTTTTGCTAAACTTTATGTGCTGTCAGACGGGAATAGGCAAGGAAGCTAGGTATGTCCTTTTTCACAGATATTGCTCCATGGAGCACTAAAGATGTGCTTTGAAAGAACATTGCGGCACGGACTTCAGGGTTTTAGATGATAAATTTCCGTAATATTGCTATCGATAGAAAACCACCACTACTTCATATTTAAGGATGAGGAATGGATTTTTAGCGACCTCACCTTTTCCAGGAGGGAAATCGCCTTCTTTAACAGCGAGTAGGTTGATGAAGTTTTCCTGTTGAGAGCAGTATTGTTCGCCCACAATAACATTATTCTGCTGCAGTGTTGCATTTAGACAGCATTTGATTGCCGTGGCACATTCTTCGTTCATCCATCGAGCCACGTTGACTTGAATTGCACTCGCATCCGCAGACGGACAATTCGACAATTCAATCACTAACCATTCTTCGCTCTCTCCCAAGTGATCCAACCTCAGTCTCGACACTCCCACATCGTCGCAATCGCTGTCTGATCCATTTCCCTACAGCAGTTATCAGTTATCATTGGAAAGAATGGCATCAGTTCACTGGTCATTCGTTGTATCTGCATAGCTGTATCTACTTCCTTTCTCAGATCACCATCGTCCCATCATTTACGAAGGCCGTACTCAATTTCACCATCCAAACGCAAACTTATCGAGGAGAGTTCTCGCGTCTTGCCCCACTATGCTTTTTATGTGCCAAAAAACTGTCAACCTGCCGAAGGAACGCTGCCATCTTTATCGTCCTTTTTAATTCCTCTGATTCCTGTTCACTGATTACTGCTTATACTATGCAAAATGAATGAATGCGAAAATTTTCGTCGGTCTCCAGCGCGGACTTCCATTGCTCTATCCGCTTTCGTTCGTTTCAGGTAAATGTCACCAGTGGTTACCAAACACATTAACGGCCTATGATCTCTACTCTAAAATTTGTTCTACTCAATAAAGTACTGCATATTTCACTGTGCATTTAATAGAGAACCTAAACTTCCTAATCGCAAATCTGCAAATTCAGTAATATAAAGCAGTTATTCCAGTAAGCTGAAAGTGAAGAACTTTGAGGTTTGGACAAACCAGAAACATTGCAACATTTCTAGGAATCACTGAAAAGAGTCTTTTCTCCAGAACTTTCAGCTGGGATTCATCTCATCGGGCAGAAGAAGGGGATGAGGGTGGGAGGACATTAAGTTATGACCAGGAAGGAGGTTGAGATTAGAGGCAACACTACTGCATCTACGCAGATGACTAGTTTAAGATAATAAATAACAACATCCGTTAAGAAAGCTGAGAAGTATTTGTCTGGTTGTCAATTTGAAGGCGCCGATTCTCTGTGCTTAAATGCGTTTCTGTCGTGTGCTGTTTACGTAAAACGGAGCTTTCCCGTTCTGCGAATTCTGCATACTCACCGCTCACCTTTGGTCTTGGCCGAGGTTTTATTTGCTCCGAATTAAATCGCCTAAATTAATAAATTCACTCTAACGTCATAAAACTCTCATTGCTGATTTATTTTGGAAAAGTTCAAAAAAGTCCCTAAAGAAAGTGAATGCCGCTTGTGACCGAAAGCGTTGAATGCAAAGAAATGTTAGATTAGTGAGAAGAGAGGAAACAGAGATGAAGTGAAGTTCGATTTATCACTTTGTAATGACATTGAACTACAGCGAATTAATCTTTGCGAAGAATTGTAACATACTGCAGTCGCCAGTGGAAGATGGCAAATATAGACGGCAACGAATGGCACAGCGAATGGCACCCGCATGAGCTATTGCACGCCTCTATACGCACATTAAACGCCTTTCAGATAGACCACTCACTCTCCGATAGGCGAACAAATGATAGACGAGTACCGCTTGACTGTCCGCGTAAAGAAGCGTTCTGGTGACGGGCGCCTGCACAGGTACATCCCTCAAGTCGAACTCGTCACTCATCAAATGACGTCTTATCGGATGTTCAATCAGCAACTCTGTAATCACTTAACTTATCGTATGTTTCGCACTCGTTCCCTTTAAGTCATCCACCTATACGGCACGCGCCTTATGTTTCTGACTCATTGCAGCCGTTGACGAGAAAGCCTACTTTATTAGAAT
Source organism: Parascaris univalens (assembly GCA_037576465.1). Classification (NCBI taxonomy): domain Eukaryota; kingdom Metazoa; phylum Nematoda; class Chromadorea; order Rhabditida; family Ascarididae; genus Parascaris; species Parascaris univalens. Next base: position 162,744,306 of record CM075173.1, read on the forward strand.
CGTCATCGCACAACAATAATGCTGCAACGATGCCGAAAACATATGATGTTTTGACATGATATGAAAGATCTCGAGCTCGAGTTTGAAGCTAGAGGCGATATTTTAGTGGAACTAGTTGAGGAAGAGGCAACGAAAGTGCTATATCAACCACATATTGCCTCTTTACCTCACTACTCGTTCTACTCGAGAATGTTCCAAAAATCACTGAGCTCTTTCATTTCGTTACTTGTGTTCTCACCTGATATGCGAAAATAAAATGCAATGGATACTGGGTGTGAATGCTGAAATGCTTTATGTGATAGCGAAATCAGTTGTTTAATTGCTGATATAAAGCGACAAAATGTTCAATTAGCGACTCTTTGGGATAACTTTTGTTGGTTTTGAGAACAATTTCGACTCTCAAACGTAACTTCTTCAGGTAAGAAGTTTGTTGCCGTTTATTGTTGAGGGATAATCATCGACGCTGACTTCATCGTTATTTCTTGCGAACGTCATTCAAAGTGAGTAGAATAAGGTTTGCTTATCCGAAATGAATTATGTGTGCATATCCGTTTCTCTGTTTTCTCGCCGTCAGAGAGTTTCGTCTTCGAAAGTCACTGAATAGGAGAAGAAATTTGACGAGCGCAATGCTCAAGATAGGATAGCGTTTTACCACGATCCAACAACACACAAATTAATACGCCTTCCTGCCTCAACTCCATTTTGCAATGCTCGCGTCGCAGAGAAACGAACCTTTTAGGGCGATATGTGCGGGCGCTGGCGTCATCGAAAATGTGACAGCGTTATTTTACTGTTTTGGGTGATTTGTGAAACCGGCTGAGCAAGCGAGCGGAATGCAAAAGCACATATTGTGTCCAGTTTCATTTTACCTCTTTCGATTTCATTGTTTGGACGTGACTTTTCGATGGGCATTCGTTAGAGTTGAAAAATTTGATCCGCATTATTCAGGGGTGTGTTCTTCACGGCGCCATACCCGAGAAATGCTACTAATGATCTCATAAGAAACTCAACATGATGTGAATAAAATGAAAAATACTCTCAGCGTCTCTCCCTCTTTCCTTTTCTCTCTCTAATAACTGACCTTCTCTATATGATAAGATAAGTGAAACATCGACAATGCATGGATTTGTTACAAAGAAATCCGATCATCGATAAATATGCAATGCGTCGCAGTGCTATAATTAATTCCCGGCCAGACTTGCATATTCATTTACTCAAGATTTATTACCGGAGAGTGTGAAGTTCATTTCTGAAATAGAAAATATACTTATCGATCAGAGAGTGCGTTTGTCTCAGTGAAATGCGAATGATCCCACTCCACTTAATAAGATGTGCTCTTTCTATTGCCTCAAACACAATTTTAAGCTTATTTCCGCAATCGTTTCGAATCCTCGTTTAATTACGAGAGGTGTTGGAAGCATGTCTGGAAACTTCAGTTTTCTTATCTCTGCAAAGAGCTGGAATGGATAAACGGGGTGAGCGCCGCGATCTAGTATTCAACAGTTCTGCCCGAATGCAACCGAAACCTTCGAGTTGATCGGAGTCGACAAAGAAGCGCACATGTCACACTCGCACTTAAATAATACATTTGTTTTTTCAGTCTTCCATAGAGTATTCGCAAGGGATTCATCTCAACTAACAATATTGTTAGGTGTTGAAAATGTTACCAGTTTTATTCCAGCGAAGTAAAGCAGAGCCACGACCGATATCATAAGAACATACCGAGCTTAGATTCTCGGAGTATTTCCCACCACATTGATTCCGACATTAGATCAACCGTACAATCCATCACATTTAACTCCTATGCCATTTCAGATCCTCCCTAAAAACAAAAATTTCACTAGCTGACTCCAAACCGACCCAATCCCATTAATCCTAAAGAGGTTGTCAACATATCGTATTTCACCTCGATGATGGCGAATCGTCGCCGGACATACACAGCAATTGCCTTTATTAAGTTAACGCAGCTTCCAAGATGTTCGCACTTGTCGCAAGGAAACTGCCTGATCAATGGATGTGTAGTCATCTCTGCGATCGCCGCCAGAACCACGTTCCCCAAAATCGGCACAGTCCATTGATAAACGCTGCACTAAGCAATTTAAACATGCTTGAATGGATTCAGCACGACACTGCACGCGATTGGTAGCTCAATCCTCGCATCTGACATCTCCGATATGATCTGCACAATGAAATGACTACATCGATTGCGAACAATCGCTTTCCTGTTTAGGGTGATGTTACAACGACGATATGCACCCTATAATTATTATTTCGCGCCACATGCACCGATAATTTCAATAAATGCAGCCCAGACTAAATCGCCTTTACACAGTTAATGCTGAAAACAAACCAGATACACAACTTTATTCGACAATCAATGAACGGCTTATAAAGCGCACAGTTAGCTCATCTACAAACACCTATGGAGTGGAGGCGACTCAGAACCACGAGTTGAACGATTTCCATCCGTAGTCTCTCTTGTAAGTGGCCGCACAACTGTTATCTCGATTCGTCAAATAGGGTGCTGGATAATCCTGCAACCAATCGCCGCTTTATCGCTTTGAATTATGAAAATTCTCGGATAAAGAAAACACACTAAATGCTTACCAACGGAAACGTCAACAAAAAGATTTGCAACCAATCAGCAAGATGCACAATCTCGGAGTTTTTTGCTGCTCGGAGCACCGTATTAAATAAGATACTTTACGTAGCCGCGCTCAGGTACCCACCTGAGAAGGAAAGACCGAAGACAGGACTATCACGTTACTATAGGAGGGCGCAGTTATTGAAAAAACAACGAAATATAGAGGAAGAGAAAACGAGAATGGAAAAGTAGCAGACAAATGCGAACATTTCAACTCCTCATAAATAAAAGAAAGAGCGTTAAAATTGGAGAACTTGAGGCTCAACAATAAAAGGAAGACTCATCCCTTTTCTTCCTACAAACCGGGACAACAACGTACAGTGGCTTTGTACCCATTCCAACGGGGGTTTAGTGCCGCTAAGCTCAAGGGAATGCAATAGTATCTTCCGTGCGACGGTAGATGGAGTCCTCTCCATCCACTGCGTAACTCTGGAGAAATAAGTACCAAAAACGACCAAGCATGTGATGGACTCGTCTCTGAAAAGAAGAGCGCCGAATTTAACGAGCACTTTTTAACGGTGACTCATGTCCTTTGAATGACGATTTAACGGCACAAAGAATCAGGAAAACTTGGAAACAGGATGAAGGCAGATTCATTTTCGATCGTTTACAGAGTTGATTCGCTTATGAGGAAGCCATAGGCCGCAGTACAGGCTTCCAGATGGACCCGTTCCATCCCCAACTTATAAAGAACTCAGGTCATTCATGTCACAGAGCGACGATGGAGAGAAATTGGACATAGAATCGACTGAAAATGTGTATTGTCAACAGGTTAGCCCAGATGAGGAATATTCTCATTCACTCTATCGTGCGAATGAGGTCCCCGAAGGCTGCTGTATTGTAAGAAATGGTAAGGAAGTGATACATTTCGACAACACAGGCGGACCTCACCTCTGATATGCTAGTTCAGCGGCCAATGAACCAATTTCGCCTACTGCGGCCTTCCTTTAACATAAAGTTCTTACCTCCGGCGGTCGCCAGTTGAGCGCTATTGGATCGTTCGGCCTAACAACTTCATAGTGTCCTCGGTAATATGGTTGCACTACAAGAAGCAAATTATTCATTCACTCAAAAAGTTCTTACCTTTTCTTAAGGAAAGGATCTTCGTAAATTCGGTAGCTCCATGAGGCCGCATGCCTACCGTCCGGTATTTATTTCTTGACCCATCGGCATGTTCAAAATCCCCTTCGGCAGGACAACGTGATACTTATGATTTAAGGTTCTGTCGGACCGGCTCATGATAATCAAGTGTCGACATTCTACTTCCCATAAACAGGCAAAGCTTAATACCTCAAGAACTATAGAAGACAGAACGTGATCCGCCACAGAACGTTTAGCCCGCTATCCCAAATGCTGTCAATTTGTTGAAGTAACTTGTGGTAGTATCTAACAACAGTAGCCTAAACTTATGATACACAGAAAATTTTCTATCTCGCGATGTTCGAAATCGAGTGAAGTCTTCTTCAACTAAGTAGCTCAAAATCTTAAGTGTGAGTAACCTTGTGGAGCACCTGCAGCGTTACTTCTCAGTTATTGCTTTAGCTGAAAAAAGCTATCCAGTGTCATCTGTAGAGGAGCACGCTAAACAAACTGAAGCTTCTAGTCAGTAAATTAAACGATTTTAAAAACCATCCACTCCGAATGCTCACAGAGCCAGTGACACGCTTTTGCCGTTTTTTCAGTACAAACGCAAAAGGCATTGTTTGATACAAATCAGATATATTCAATCGGCAACTTCACTTTCAACACTACGTACCCCAAAGTACAACTGATATATAAACTGTGCATCACGGCAACCAAAAGTTCAAATTTTACCTTCATGTGCTCAAAGGAACGAAAGTGGAATTATTACGGCTCCGCTGTCCTATTAACTTATAAGGCAGAAGTATTGGCCAAAGAAGCAGACTCGAAGATTTTATGAAAATTAATGAGGAAGAGATAGCGGTGCATTCAGCTGCAATCTAGATTCAAAAAGGCTTCAGCCTGCTACGGGTGGTCCATTGAATGCACTTGCTCCGGATGTAGTCGAAAACAACACCGCTGATATCACTACCACGTCGTCTCGAAAATGTCTCCACTTCAATTGACCCCATTATATATATTGCTTATTGTCAATGTAAGATAAGTCTCGCTTTGATGACTCATTTTCTAATGCGATATGCCTCTGAACCGTTTTGATGACTCATTTTCTAATGCGATATGCCTCTGAACCATCGCAACATCCACATGAGTCGAACGAGCCGATTAGGACTCGAATAAAGGCATCGCGAAATGAAAATATTAGAGTTAACTAACCTCCCTCAGTGCCATACTTCCTTATTTTGTAGACAGCGACGATCACAGTTACGACACCAAATGTTGAAAATAGAGCGACCTGCAAATGATGCCCGCAGTGAGCAAAATGAATTGCTTCAGGGAAAAAAATCAAATCTCAGGCCGTTGTTCGGCGTTCAACACGCCCATTCCCTCTCCCCTCACTTCTTTCATGAATTTTTCAGCACGAGGAACAGACGGCGAAAGCTGCGTGTTTAAACTCCGCTCACTTTAATTCCGCTAGAATGGGAAATATTTCAAGAAGCCGTACAATACTCCGAGAAATGATAACAGAGATTCCAATTTCGATAACAGACTGTTCCTCAAATGAACTGCTGGATTATTTTGAGTGTGGCTCCTAACAGTGAGCAGAATAACTGTCATATAACCTCGAAAAAGCCAGAAGGTCCGTATTACATATTAAAAACACTTCGACATCTCATGTAACGCAAGAAAAAATCTGATATGCAGTTGCAACAGACAAACGCTTCTCGAAGAGCAATGTAAAAATAATCATGAAAGAAGCCGAGAGACATTCAGCGCCTCGACCACTATCGTATAAAGCAACAGTTATCGAGAGAGAAGAGCTACTGACCCAAATCAGTTATTCGATGAACGTCAGATTAGCTCATTTAAGTCGAACATTGAAGAAAGAAAGCTACAGCAAGACTCAGTATAAAAACGAAAATTATGTAGAGGCAGACGAGGGAAGAGTGAAGGAACGGAGTGGAGAGGAAGCATGCCAAAAGCAGTGAAAAAACAAGGGTACAGGTTGCAATGGAACGTATAGCAAGAACGGCTCGAAAAGAAACATGCGACATTTAGCGCACTTCGCAAAGTAACAGACCAGTACCAGGTCGTTTCATCTAATACCGTTATTCTCGAATATCCCTTCTCAGAGTTGGTTCTTTTCGATATCTCGCTAAAACTGCCGAATGTGGATTAAGTACATCCCCTCTGCCGTGAGTGTGGATTAAGTACAACTGCACAATCGAGTCTAACACTAATGTTTCCAAACGATTGGAGAGTGAAATGAAGTGCAGTTGACAGCACGAAAAGGATCAGAGGTTATAGTACTGAGGTGTGGATGAGGAAAAACGAATTAAAGCGCAAAATGAGGAAGGCCTGACACAACTCGAGCAAGGCGGAAATAAATGGACAATAGATTTGCAAATGCACAGTGACAACTGTTGCCTAACTGGATCATCATGCCAAATGACCTGAAAGCCATACCTGTTCAGGATAGAGGTTCCAAAGTTCACGAGGTAATGCTCGAAGATAACGCCCGATGCGCGTCATTCGACTGGCAACCATACCGCTGAATCTGAAATTTCAAGCAATATAACCTTTACATGATAAAATTCACAGGTGCATAAGGTAGTGCCATTTCCTTCCAAGGCATGCTATTCATGGAAACGTTGAAGAATAGTGTCGAATCGGAGACCAACAAACAATGCTGGATCGGGCGTGAAAAGCAGCGATAATGAAATTCCAACAACATATCTGAAACACAGGTCGCCTAACGAAAAAGCGCAGAAAAGCAGATATCAGAAAGGAGCGGAATAAAAGCACAAATGGGTGGAAAAGAAATCGACTGATAAGTAGGAAAACTTGAGAGTTTATAGAGGAGAACGATGAAAAGAAGACGTGAATGAAAACAAAGAAAAGAACTGCCTCTGAAAACGGATGTGAGAAATTATAAAAAACGATGCTAAAACAATGAGCAATGAGAACGGGGGTGTGCAGTTTCTGATGTTCGGATTTGAGTAAGGCTGGGGGTCTTTGACACATGGACCAAGAATTTCTCCGACAGGTCGAATGAGCCAAAGAGAAAACGCGTTAAATGGTCTTGTTTTATCCTTTAAAGTAAACAGTTTCTTTCAAAACTTCAAACAGAAGCCTCGTTGTCTTTCCGTATGACAGTAACTTCCTTCGATAGGAGAATCTTGACTAGCCTAGCACCAAAACCGATACAACAACTGAGCGGCGATGGCCAATAAAAGGAAGTTTCATGAGAATATAGGTGGGAATTTGTAGCCCGGCTATTGCAAGGTTTTTCGGTAGAGCCAGAGGGCAGGGAAATTATTGGCACACAAAGGGTTTGACGCCGTGAGCACGGTAAACCGTAGCCTCCTTGCCATTAAACTAATAGAGTCCGTGAACCTATCATGCGAAGGAAAACCGATGCCTCGTATGTGCATGTGCACTTCCGGCACATTTTAAAATTACAGCGAGACGGTAACGGGGAAGCTACAGCACAATATGCTGAAAAGATCGTCTCCAATTTTTAGCTTCTCGTAAGTGTTACTTTCAGACAGACAAATGCGCCGCAGATGATTCGGTTCGGCACAATTAATGCTAGAGGTTATTGGCAATGGACGCTAAAGCACTCCGGTCGCAAGTCTACACGATAAAATGGATTTGAGAACGCTACGCGCTCTTGTCGTTACGTGTAAGATACGTGGCAACGCCTCATGAAACTTTAAAATGTGTTGAAACGCAACCTACACGCAAGCAACCACTCCTCCCGGCCAGATTTTAAGTATAAGGATCGGGGATTTCCCCACCTTCTCGGCCAAAGTCCCTCCCGTCTACTCTTGTGTACGAGCCGAGGATTCTTGCATGCCAGCTTCATGCTTGCGTGCTAACACATAAACCTCCACAAGCCCGGACTTCCGTGCGCCTCAATAAGGCTATTCACGCTCAAATTAAGCACCTATTTGTATTTATCATCCTTAATGCTTATATTCAAAATGTGCTTACTAGAGAAGTAATTACTGGAAGATGCAAGAAAGCGCATATTCGGAGGCGACTCGAACGGAAACTCTCCAACGAGCTACAGCTATAGAGCTGACGGTGAGGAGATGTTATCGTCGATGTTATCTCACAAACAGAAACTGCACTAAACGATGAAACAATAGAACGAACTCGAGCCTATCGATGAAGAGCATACACAAAGACGTCTAATGAAAGAGGTGGAACTTTCCATAATCCCGAGTTCGTCCCTCCCCTATACCGGGGATCTGTCCACTTTCCTCAAAAAGCTTAGTGGCCTACTGCCCGATTACCATGCTACACGATAAACATACAAGCTCTCATAGCGCCCTCGAACTTAACTCTTCAGCTCATCAGTGATCCATCATCATCTCTTAAACATCCCCAGACCGACTATATGAACTAAACGATAGTTAGGAAATGCTTGAAAATAATTCAACCACGTGAGAACGGCGAAAGAGAGAGTGTATCATAGCAGGGTACAGACCGGAGATCTTCGCTCTTGACCTCGTTTAGTGCAAAAAGCAGAGATGATAAGTCGGCAGTTATACCACTTGGAGGGTTGAAAAACGACATTCACGAAGCTGGCGGTTGGGAAACCCGTTTGAAAAGACTCCTCAATATAGGAGGCCTGAACAGCCCCCACTGAATTGCGCATTCCCCCGTCCATTTTTTTGCTAGCAGCTGCGGTCCATTCAGTTCACGGTTGGCCTACTAAGTCACAATTACTTGACAGCTGCGTCGTACTCTACCCAACACGGCAACCAAGCTGCACTAACCCTACATAAGACGGTTAAAATAAAGCTTAACAGATGCGAGCTCACAACTCTCGACGCCGACAAAGTGCTGCAGAGACAGTGCGAGCGGCTAGGCGTCGAATGCAGTATAGTCAGCAATATCTGCTCGGAAGGGCCGCTTCCTCTAGTTCGACTCTTGTTGAATTCTTTTTAAAATCTTTCATCGGTGGCATGATGTCCGTTCGGGATTTGAAGCTCAATTCGAATTCCACATTTTGCTCAATAATGGTTTACTTGCTGAGGGTTTCGACTGTCCGCATGAAGCAGAACAATCCAAAGTATAAAAACACCAGTCCAGGGCATTGGTGCGTGTCCCCGGCTTTTTTCTTGCTTCTAGGGAACTTCCAGGTCAGGGTAGGATACCTCCGGAGAACGGCTTAAGAACACTGAAATGGTGAAGGGCAGTAGTGGCGGTGAAAAAAAGTCGTGACTAAGCTGAGATTTCCCTTCGTCGGCTTCCTCCCTTCTCGTTAACCTGAACTTTCGCCTATATGTGTGGATGAGTGTGCGCATTTCTATGTATGTGAAATCCCCCTCATTGAACGGTATGTTCTGAGTGCTGGTTGCGCCTTCATGCACCTCCGTGAACGGCAAAGCACGCCGGTATGTGTTTGCGTCTCTAAGCGTTTGTCTCGATTTATGCTCATCAATGCTGAGGGCAATCCACGAAATTTTTTGTGCTCATAGTCGATTCCGTAAGTTCAGTTTGTTGCTTATCAGTGTTCACCTCGATCGAATAGAGTTAATGATGATTAAATATGCCTTCAAATTTGTATCGCTTTGAGAAGCTATCAGTTAGCAGAAATAAGTTTGAAATATCGCCGAGTTATTTATAGGAGCGGTCGGCTTTCGTGACGCTCAAGTGCACTCCCATTTTGAATGAATATTGCAAAAGGCCGTTAGGGCAACGAATTCTCTCTTGTCAACTGGCGATACCGATTGCTATGACGAAGTGCATCGGAAAGGGGTGTTATATGCTAGCTTCACCGCTACGCTTCCACATGTATGTTATATTTGTATGACGAGTCGGTCAGGTTCAATGAAATGCAAAGGCGTATGTCTTGTCTCGCTCGATCCGGCGGAGTCTTATGCATTTTCTGGATCCATTCATTCCGTTTCATAAGGTTTTTGCCGACCTCTGGAACTTTGAGATGTTCCTGATGGTCTACGAATTAAAAATAAAGTACACCGATGATATTCACTAAAGCGCAACTTTGAGGGCAGTCTGATTAACGCTTGTTAGAGTCGTCGATTAGGATTCTTGGTGGCATCTCGTCCTACCGACCCTAAAATGGTGTTTTATTAAGCGACTGGTAGACGCTTGAGTGACGCACCTACAACCTTCCTGCTGCATTATCACTGTGCACCGACTTAAGCAGCCTTGAAACCTAAATAAATGTGATTGCTCGACACTTCACCACCTTCAACTGTAGCGCTAGTAGCTGCGGTGGTTTGTAATGCCTCTAACCGTACCCGTTCAAGTCGATAACCGTGACGACAATGAGCGTTACGAAGCTCTGCTTTGCGTTTATTTTAATTCGTTTCTGAGGAGCGGATAGTGTTACCATGATCGAGCATGAATATGAAAATCTTGCACACGTATCCACTAAGAAGGCAGTGTTGCAGACTTTTCGCCACAACGAACGATAACTTCATCGCCGGCCATCATTCTAGTCGCTCCATTAATCGCTGTTAGTAAACAGGAATCACAAGATCAGCCACTACGTAATATTTGGCGTCTAGAAATAAAAAGATTCACTCGCACTTGGTGGCACCAGTCTTATAGAAGATCGAGACATCAGCCTAAACATCTACCGTTATCTGGCGACCTGGATTCGGGATTGTAAAATATAATCTGCAGTCGTCCGGGTATAAGTCCCGATTCTAAACCTAACGCGGTTGTCGCTGACGTTTATCAAAACGACTGGTGACCTTCATACGCCGCAGAGGTTGCCGAAGTGCTGAAAAAAAAGCAGTTGCAAGTGCCTTCTGGCTTCTTCCGGTTAAGAAAGTTTTGGGCCGTTATGAAAGATTTCCTTTGATTGATTCTCTCGTCATCTGAATCTGAAAACAATTCAGGGTGTGAGGAGGAAGGAGACTACGCAAATCCAGCAGTCCTTACAACTTAGAATCTTTGCCTCATCGTTCAATGGAGTCAGTCATTGCATTGTTATTGATCTACTACTAAGAAATCGAAACTACTCAGCGTTTATATGTTTGCGCGAAAATCGAAGTCATTTAGAGCTCTCTGTTATTCAACGTTTGAGACCGGATAACCTTTTGGGGGTAGTTAGATATTTCAGGTCATAGGCCTCTTCACCATATTGCACGAAGAATTCCCTGTAGTAAGCAGTCTCAGAGTACCAAGGACGACCGTGCAACTGCAGGTCTTTTATAAGCGGAATTCCGTCTGGGCGGTATTATTCTTCGAAGAACTTCAAAAACACAAATCACTTCGGACCCACTACTGTGACCTAAATACTTAAGGACCATCGTTGCTATCATTTTCAAACATTGATAAGAGTGAGTTGTTGAGCATTTTGATTTTCTCAGCTATCGTCCGCTCTTCAGTGGAATACCACTTTGCGGATATGTTTGCATTGAACGTAGCGCCTAATTATTTTGAACGTAGAGAGGAAATATTGTTGGATCCGTTCCTTACTTGTGGATGAGAGCCTAGAAAATATTTCTTTGCTTAGGTCTGCTGAAAGTCTTTTCAGAACTCTCAGGTATTTTCTGAAATCATTTGGCAAAAAAAGGAATCTAACTAGCAGATCCTTTGATGAATTGATCAAAGAATTCGAATGGATCAATGGTTTAATAGGATTTAAATGGTCTTGGGCTGTCACTGAATAGTATTGACGATACGAGCCCTATAGTAGATTCTAATGGAGAACGAATCGAGGGCGCTGACCACAGATGTAATTTGCTCATATATGCGCTTCTGCGCATCTCATAAACGTGTGCTATTGCCATGTCATGTTTGAGCATAATCTATATGTATATCGGTCTCAGCAGAATGGAATTCGGTGGAGGTGAAATTCATTTAAGCTGAGATTATTCAGTCGATCTAATGCGCACCACAGCATGGCGTCGTACCCATATTTCATAGTTATCTATTGCCTTCGAATGAGCCCGTAGACATTTACGTAGTGCAGAAACGAGTTGGCACACACCTTTTCAGCGGTGGGGTTTTTCGTTTCACAACGTGCATCACATTTCGTGTTCACGTTGTACGCTTATCAGTTCGCTGAGAGAGAAACGATCTGTGTGGGCAGTCGAATTACTGCGATGGTATATTGCCTCCTTGTTGCTAGTAAGTTGTGGAGGTGATCAGTGAGTTGAAGCTATTCGCTCGTGGGCACTTCGCCCTCCCAAATGCGCAAATCCTATCGATTGCATTAACGCCTTTTTCACAAATATTACAAGCCATCAAATGAAGTGAATTTTATGCGTCACCACTTTTTATGATTCTTTTCTCAGCAATAAACGCGACATTCCTCGCTCTGCGACGTTCTGCAAACAGACATTACCTTTCGTGCTCAATGGGATAGTTTACGCTGATCGATTTGATGCATCGGTGAGCAGGACAGTATCGTTGAAATTCTCACACTGGCATATACTCTCTCATAAATTGCAGTGAATATTTCGCCGTTTTCGTTGCTTGTTGGACACTTCTCAGTCGCTCTCGTTGTTCGCCCCAAGAAATTCCCTCGAGTGGAATCACGTTTTTGGATTAACCACTTAGAAATGCGAATCAGGCTACGCGTTATTTGTTGCAATTCTCTCAATGCCGGATTGTTTGCGTTCATAAAAAAGCTTGCATGTGCTGTTAAGTGTGTGGTGTTGAGAAAAAGAAGGCCTCACTTTAGTGCTCGAATTCGGCGAGCATTCCTTGTATGAAGAGATCGTCATGTTTTGATGAAATTACAATAAATGAAGTGAGAATATTATTACATTGTTTTATTAGCACTGTTATGCGTAACTTGCCGAGCAGCGAGTCTTTTTCAATGTATAACTCTTCAGTTTCAACTTAGGAAATTGGAGCTTACAAGAATAAGCTTTGTGAAATTCATATAGAGAAGTTACAAGTGGTGGTTGACGCTTCACTGTAAATTGCTTTGATTAGCCCACTCGAGCTTTCCTCTTCGAAGATAGATGCTGGGCATTTTATTTCATTTATGAGTTAGGCGGTACTCAGTAGCTGTGTAATAATCATATCGCTCAACTCTATGTGTATAGTTGACGTGTTATATTTTCTGCACCGTCACGTTGACAGCGCTCATTTTTCAACGTCCCATCATAAGCGCACCATTAAATTCTGCAATTATGAGTGATTTATTTCATTAACGATAACTTTTGCAAGCGGCGAAACTTTTGTGCTGAGCGTTGTTTCACCTCCTCGGCACCATCACCACGTTGTTTTTGGTGGGCCTCCCGTACTCCCTTCCACCCTATCGTCTGCAATTATTTCCGTATTCGCCTTATGATCTACACGATGCAAATATTATCGATGAATTATTCGGCGGCACTCGGCCATTTCTCACAACTCCTGAAAGAGGCGCTTTCCCAGCCTTATTTTGTGGTCAAGAACGAACCGATAGACATAGTTGAAGAGAGGAAACTAGAGAGGAAAGCCTAGTTGAAAAGAAAGGAAACTATACTTTGTGGAGCGGCAGTGGCGGCAATGAATGAATCGATTGTGCGAAGCAGCTTTGGCAACACAACGGTCTGTGCGGCACGGCGACCGTGCACAATATCGTTACAAAGAACAAGTTGCCCCCTGTGGAGTATCACTCACTCACTGCATTTGCTTTATAGCAGCGATGTCGGAGAATGCTGCCGAGTGCACGTGTGTACCCACTGCGTTCATATTCGTCGAATGCATTAACCAGTGAAGGAATTTAGCTCTTTTCCTATGCCAGTGGATTTCGTTTGCTTTTTTTATTCATTAAAAATATGGTTCTATGAAGGCGATCGAGGTAGGAGGAAATACTGAAAGAAAGCGTTTTTGAAAGCTTAAACATATGCAGCAGAGAGGAGCCATGAGGCCAATTCATTAGGTTTTCCTTCACCGCAAATGCTTTCCCTTGTCACCTTATTAGTTTTATGGCTGATATTAACGTTCCCCTTCCTTTCCCTAGCTGTCGTTTATCATTTCATGCTTGTTGAACAAGTATCGGCGAATATACAGCACATGGATTGAATTAAAATTAGTCGATGTCAAAACGAAAGCGTTGAATTCTCGAATGTATTAAATGCGAAGAGTGAGCAGAGTGCAGCGGTCCACATGCCCACTAATTCCGCTGTGTGACACGGCGCGTTGTCACATGAGAATCTAAATAAAACACTGATGAAGCCGTTGATCAAATATGAGCTCGTCGATGAAAACATCATAAATGAGAGCGACACATCGATTGTGAGTCGCGAAGATACGACGTAATTCCGGAACCTTTAAGATCCTTTTTTTTTATTGCTTTCGTCTGTGTTCTCTCTATTCTCCTCGTGGGAAATTCTTATTGCGCTCGATGTGAAAGTAATCTAAATATTAGGAAGAGATTCGATAAGCTTGAGAGTATTGGAATAAATTGCTGCGTCAAATTGACGATCTCAACGTTCTATTTGAGCAGTGGGCATTTTAACGAGTCGACGTTTTGACATATCGCAAGTATGTCGTCGACGCCACCAAGAGAAGTTGTATTGCTACACTCGATCGAAATTCTTTTCTCAGCTAGGCTTATTTCTTAGGAATTAAGCACACAGTCACATTTTGTGCAGCAATTGCTTTCATAGGTCTTTCATTAACTTACTTGCACGTAATGGAAAGCATTTGGAATTCGTTGTGAGCACTGCCCGATCGAAGCATGCAAATTTGTTTGTCAGTCAAGTGAGGCTATTCGGAAAATGCCACTTTGGTTGCTAAGTGAATCGGGAAGTGAACGTCTTGATTGCTAGCTGGAAATGCAAGTGGACACATAGAGGTTGCACATAAACGCATAGACGAATGTTGTAATAAGCAAATAGTTATGCGTTGACTTCGCCTCATCTCCTTCCAATATCGGTCATTAACGCTAAAATCTTTAAGAGGACATAGAAATTCTCACTGAGTTGGAAGTGGATGATTCGCGTTCGTTGAACGAGAAATAATCCAAAGAGTAATTAGTGATAATCACATAGTGATTACCACTAGTTACTCTGTAGATTATCCTGAAACTGTGAATGAAGCAATCAGAACTGCTCTAATTGTCTTAATTGTTATTCATTTTTGAAGCACCTAACGAGAAAGGCGTTTCAGTATTTTCGTTTTGCTATTGTAAATGGCGTATGGGAAGTTGAGAGGAACGAAAGAGACGATGCCTGAGTGGAAAAAGACGGTGATTGTAGCGATGGGAGAGCGTAGAACGCTGTCAACGGAAGGGGGCCGAAGTGAGTGGTGTGCTGTTGGCTTTAGTGTTGTGCACGTAAGCATAGTGCGGTTTGCCGCTTAGTGCTATATTGTGGAATATTTAGTTGATTTAATTGAGAGGAAAGGGTTCGATTTTTGTCTTCTTCGTTCTTTGCTTCAGTTCTTTCGATATCCTCTTGTGCGTCCGTTCACTTTTGCTTCCCGAAAATGTGGGACGGCAAAAAGCCATTTTGCTTTTCTCATTGCATCTTTTAGGGAGAGAATTTAATTGCAACCGCATAATTTCACAAAAATAACCTCATCCGATTAGATAATCATAGAAATATTGTTTCCTTTCTCACGGGGAATTTTTCCCAATAAATTTTCCAACTCGTTCACTTCGTTTGGTTTCGTTGGTTTATTTGATCGCCGCATTGTTAGCTTCATTGATTCATCGATAAGCCAACCCACCACCCTATGAGTTGTGTTATTTGGAGTCTCTCTCGAGCGGTTTCATTTTCGTTCCAAACTTGGGGCATTTGTGATGATCTTAGATTACTTATCACTTCCAATCGATATATTGTTTTCTCTCGAAACGTTCGTCGATGTGAATATTGTTGAGGGAAGTTGAGTAGGAAACGAGTCTTGGGGCGGTTTATGTTCGTCGTTTGCTGTGTTTCATTGAATTCATCGATGACAGAGAAGTAAATAATTTGCGAGGCGATCGCATCGCAGCGATCGTATTTCCGACAAGATCGAGAAACACGTCTCTGTCGCTGCGTTGGAGTTTTTCTTTGGCTGCTCGCGATTTTTTGCTTCCTTTGCTTGTTTCGTGATGGTTTCTTTCTCTCAGCGTCGGGTTTTTAAGCCTTCTGCATTGATCGGACAAATCTCCGAGTGCGAGCCGTATCTTTGAAATCGAATTGTGTCAAATTGCAGGAAGCCAAATGAAGGAAGATTTATTGAGCAATTAAGTGGGTGGACGCGTGAAATAATTAGCGTTCGATGAGTAGTAGCCAGCGGCAACCGTCTGCCGATAGAGTGCGGCATGTGAACACGTGGAGATGTTCATTGCCTGCTCCGATGATCAGTAAAGATGAAATCAGCATATGGAATGTGTTAAAGCACTTTCTTGGAAGGGTATGTCATGGCCATTAATTATGCATTCGACGAAATATTCATTCGCAATTCTGGACGGTTGCGTCTGTTGGCTTTTTAGTCGTTAAGGAGAAAGTGAATTCGGTGAACAGTGGAGTTTTTATGCTGATTTCTTTGCTATTTGAGATCGTCGTCTTCCACAGAATTTTTTGAAACGAAGCTTCAGATGCATCGTTCATTTTTATTGCTTAATTGCCTTTTTCCCAACGAAATCTGTTCGGCTCTTCATTCTTTTTTCCCGTGAACCACTCTCTCGCCATATAAAAATTCAGCAAGAGGCAGTGAATCGAGCATCTCATAGACTTTAAAGAAATTTAAGGATCTAACACGAGTAACGATTCCAATTGTATTCAATGAGCCGCTCAGTTTCTTACAAAGGCTCGCCGAATATATGGAATACTGTGAATTGCTGAGGATGGCCCACCAATGTGACGATGAATTTGAACGATTTGAGGTAAGATCTTCGCTTGCGCCCTCCGACCTTTATGAAACTCAATTATTCCGATACTATGAGTGATTAACTTCTTTCTAGCAAGTTACATCGTACTGCCTATTTTTATTTGTGTAAAAGATATGATAATCATTCATAACACTTGCATAAAGCCGGTTAGCACTATAGTCCAGAGAACAGTTCATATTTGTTGAATGACATTTTGATGATCGATTCCGGTGCATTCGTCGCGTATCTCTGATAGTGTGCAGTAATCGGGAGAGATCGGTTCCACTCTGCTGCCACTAGCTCATTTGAAATGTTATAGGTGCGAGAATTACGAGTTAGATGGATCAAGGGACCATATTAAAGTTTACAGGATGAGGCAGGAGTGGAGTGAAAATTATCTCTCTGTGATTAAATCCTATGCTGAAATGGATATTTTAGAAGGTGACATTAAATATGGCATCTTTAGGAGCCATTGTAATCGGGGTTGTCGATCTCAGTGATGTTGCTCAGCTCGCATAATGTCTAAATATCTCTTTCTCTTCAAAGAAGTGGGTCGAAATTCAGAAGTGAAGTAAGGGTAACCGAAAACCCAATTACACTCATTTACTAGGCCATGAACTACCTCATTAAAGAGAATAAACCTTTGACGATAGCGGAATTTTTTCCGATTTTAAATATAGAAGTTTTTTCGAGTGCCCCCTTTTCAATATGAATTTCTGTCCCCGCAGAAGATCCGCCATTTTTTGAAAAAAAAGCTGATCTTCGAAGTGGGTTAAAAGTACTGAATCTTCCCATAAACTTCAGTACCAAGATATTTTTGCCATTGTTTATCTGTGTGCGATGGGGGGGGGGGGGGGTAATGAATCGTTCGAGTGGTCCGAATGAGGGAAACTGAATTTTACTACTTGATAGTAACAGGCTTTATGGCAGTTTCAGTGGGATTATATATGAATTTTGCAGTATGTGGCCGCGTTTGTAATATCAACACTTGCATTCAATCACCGGCGTTTATCGAAGCCTTTCAACCCGTTGTGGTTCGAAACATTTGAACTCGACCGGTGGGTCATTCTCATTTTATCCGCTAAGCATTTGAATAATTAGGCATAAAAACCGCAAAATGCGCTTCAATTGATATTCAATGCGTTTCTCATTTTTTACATATCCCTATGTTCTCATAACGTCCATAAAATATTTTCCTCTCTGCAAGCAGTCTATATGGAAATAAGACAAATTTTAAGCAAAATACGAGATCCGAAATGGGTAAGAGCCTCTGATCATAAACTGATGTCGGAACTCGCTCTGTTCAGTCACAGACAGTTCCAGTATCAGTTTTCCGGTAAGCTGTCAACCTGTATCGCTTAATAAGTTGTAACGAGTAACCAGGTTTGTTTCTTGTAAGCAAGATGCTCTTGTTTGACTTTTGGCCATTAATGTGGATAAATTTTTCCGATTTGTAAGTGCAAGGAGGAGGAGAGGGGTTTTTTCGACATCGTCCCAGTAAGCAGTTGCTGTTTCGCCGAGAAGTGTCACCGTTCATTTTCGACACGAACATCGCACCCTGTTTGCGTATCTCAGTGAACGTTTCAACTGGCTCACCGCAAGAGCTGTATTGATAAGATTTCAGTGAGATTTTTGGGTCTTTTCGAGCACATCTCTTTTTTCAAGTGCTTTGTTCGGGAAAGTGTTATGGTGCTTCAACCAAAGCATCGCTATTAACGGCGCTCCGCAGTTATTAGGATAAGGAGAACATATGTGCTGTATTTTGGGGTTTATGTGAGTGATCAAAAGCACAAGAAAAATATCAAAGAATTTGTGGACATTGATGTGCGAAATGCGCAATAGCTAGGCACAGCTTCAAGATGCAATGACTGTACAAGAGTTTTGCTAATATTTCTTCTAAAGCCGGAAAATCTCGATTGTGTTTAATTCGCAGGTCGCAAAAAGAGGGATATAGGTTTGTGGCCGAGCAAGTCAGTCATCATCCACCCATTTCTGCATTTCACGTCACATCGGCCATGTACGAATTCTATGGCACAGTATCACCGAAGCTGCGATTCTGGGGTAGTGCAGTCGAAGTGTTACCCGGTGGAGATTTCGTCCTCAAACTTCTCAGGTGACGACTTTCGCTATCGCCGATTTATTTGATATAAAAAAGAATTTTTCTTGGGAGGAACTGTTGGAGAACGGTTTGGTGGGACTTAGGTGAGAAGGCCTGAGGAGATATTCAATCCGGGAGAAAAGAAGGGATAGCAGTGAGGAATTAAGAAAGACTGAAAAGTTTATCAGTGGGATGGTTTGTCTGATGACAATCTGGCCCAAGGAAAAAGAACCCTGACGGAAATGGCAGAGAACTTAAAGTCGGGCTACACCACGAAGCAAGTATTTTTGTGGGGCGAAAGTGCAGTTTTTCTGGGAAGCTCCGCTTGGGTGCAATTTAGCCAAGAGTGAGAGACTTGAGGAAAAATATCGAATAGCAATTCGCAGAGGAATGAAATTTCGAAAAAAATCTCACGTGGGAAAAGATGCGACGATTAATTCACATGGGGATTGATCGTCGACGTGGAGTTCGTTGTGGGAACTTATCAACATAGCACCGCCCTCTATTTCATCATTCGTTTTTGTTATGCAAGTTTTTCTTCGCCATACGAAGACGACTCTGTCTCTTGTCGATATTTCCGCGAAACTCTTCGTTTTTTTCAATTTTCATCGCTTGATTCCTTAATGAACACCAAATACTTCATGAGAGAGTATGCAATCCTGCAGGCGAAGAATCACATTTGTTCGATGTGAACGATTTCATTCGCAGTCGATTTCAAAGCAGTGCTTATGTTCTAAGAGTCTCCAAAAAGATATGGTCAACATCTGTGCTCCTCTTCTACCGCTTCTTCAGTGTTTTTACTTGCAGACATAATGAAACATATACATGGAATGGAGTTAATATTTCCGTGCATAATATTGTCATGGGACAAATGTACATGAGACTGGTAAGCGAATTTACTTATTTTAATTGTGAACCTTTGAGGGAAATATCCACAGCTGCGTGCTTCTAGTGAGGACTGATCGGGATCGAGAAACTAGCTGGCAAGGGTTGGAGTTGTAGTTGCGATGCAGCTGAAGCACGTGCAGCGTGTGCTTACAGTAGGGTGCCTATCAATTATGCAAACGAATCATTTTGCATTAGGCGTGTTTCATTGTTTCTTTGGAAACGTTGCTTGAGGTGATCAGTTGCAGAACTTCAAGTTCACTTTTTCATTTCCGATTTGAACATATTGGTTTTTGAGGAGCGAATGGCGGAGGTACTTCTATGTAGCATTTAAACCGATGTTTATAGGGCAGTAAGGTGGATTATTTATTTTAAAGACTCGATCGCCTATACGAATCCACACGTAAAGATTTGTCAAATGAAGTGCAGTCACTAGGGGTTGTGAACTTATTGAATGCTCCTGTATAGATGTTGCAGATTGTCTCCAAGAGAGGTTTCTCTTGCAGCATTCTTTGTCCCGAAGGTGAAAATACAGCATCAACACACGGATATGCATCACTATAGATTTGACTTCATTGCAGTGCGCTTTTTTGTAGAGAAATGGAAACCTGTTATGCTGAAAACCTCGCGCGATCGATGAGGGGAATAGTCTGTATTAAGTGACTGATGAAAGGCTTGAGGGCCTTTATGGCTCATGAGATATTATTCAAAGTAGTGAGTCGTCAGGAAAAAAACGATTTACTTCACAACAGCATGGAGGCAAATCGTCTCAGACTTCAAGTACTCTATCCAAGCATCAAAAATCATCATCTTTCATCTGCTTATTGTTTATCATCGTTCATTTCTCATGGCATTGATAAAGACATAAATGTTCTCATTTATTCATAACGGAATTGCTGTTTAGGTGGGTCGGTTATGCATCAAATGCAATTCGGGCAAACTATTTCAAATCGATTTTAAACAAGGAGGTGACGGTTCACCGGCTCGGAACGCTTTTATCGAAGGGCGCCTTTGTAATTCGTTCGTTTCTTCCCTTTCAGATCATTTCCCATTCGTTGAAGACTTCTCTCTACTCACAGCTATAAATACCATCTTCTTTCTCCACCATTTATTAAGAGATGCCATGGTTTTCAATTTTTCGCTCTAGCGCTATATATCTCTTTTTAACGTATAGTCGGGAAGGAGAAGTTGAAACGTACGAGAGGCGGTTGGAGGGGAATCTCAGATATTCCGATAGTCGCGTTCTATTAAAACAGAAGAGAGCCTTGGCCAGCCAATGTGAATCACCCTTCTTCATAATTTTAGAGTTTCAAATGTCTTGGAGGGTATCGCTACCGGCCTAGAAAGTGGGAGTCATAACTGCGATAAATTGAAACGGTGGATTTCTTATCATAGCCGAAGAGATGTAATTATTTCCCTGATAACAAAGTAGTGAACGCATGAGAGGTAACAAAGGACCAATATGTGAAATATTTAGGAAATAGAGCCAAAAGTAGAAGCGAGAACCTAGAAGAGAGCCAAAATGCATCGTTCGAAGGCACTCTTTGTAGCTCTGAAAAAAATGGCAGTATTCATAAAGAAGCAGTTACAATCGTAGCAATCTTCAAAACATCAGAAAGTGGACAAGCGAATGGTCGTTTAAGCGGATCGGCGCCATTTGTTGTTTATTTCTCCCTTTTTTGTGGAATCGCCGCGTTACATTTGTCAGTTTGCCGATTTCTCGCACGAATAATTGCTCCTCTAACGATCGTTTACATTGATAACGCTATGCTATTTCGTTTGCACAGTTTTTGTTCTGAAATTCTATAGAATAATATTCATTGATTTGGCCACTCTTAAAGCCGCTCGTTTGGTCTCTATTTGACTATTCGATCAGTCGACGTTTCACTCATTTATTTATCCCGGAGAGCAGAAAAGTTGCAGATGTTATTTCTTTGCATTTTAGCATAAGAACGATTTGTTATGTTGATGAGACCTTATTCACTATGAAGTTGTTTCCTTATTCGGCGACGAATGCTCGTTTAATGAGCTAATAAATGAACCGAAAATAAGAATATTCGAGTAATTTATTCACAAAGTCGGATATTCCGTCCCCCATTCCGTATATAAGAGATTCGTTAGATTAATCGAAGGCAATGAAATAGCGAACTGCGATTTCGGCGAAATTTTAACTATAATGATTGGCCGACTTTCGAAAACCGCAAAAAAACTCGAACCGTTGTGGGATTTCCAAAAGGTTTTCTGTACAGTAAGAGTGGAAAATTCAAGAGTGGAAATAAACGTTGAGAGGAACGAACTGGTGAAAGCTTTGAATATCCAACCGATTCAGTCCATTTCTGTTGTACTTGATTGTAAAATTCGTATGTTCACTCGCGGATTCGGAGTATAAACGCGTTTTTGGCTCTCGATCAGTGCAATTTCGATGGAATTCCGAAAGCACCGCTCTATTGTCGAATAATCATGTTTCCTTCATTTTATGTCGTTTTCGTCGTGTTTACTATTTTTCCCTTCAGATTCCACAAAGATTCACTTTTTGCCCTACTTTAGAAGAAGTAACAAAGTCCATTGTTTCATCTAAAATTCTGCATCGGATGGTGGTTACCACTGCTTCGTGTTGCTGAACATAGAAGGCAAACCTTAACAGTTCTGCTCTCTTTTTCTCCTTATCACTGAACCAATTTCTAGAGAGAGGACAGTGAGGGCAGCCTATGGTAATTGGACGGCGTTGTTCGCAACTTGCGCCGAGAATGACTTCAAAGAGAAATTTGCTAAATGGATGGATGCAAACAAGACAGCCTTCGATAAAGAAACCTCTGCTGAGGTTAGTTTTTTTTGTCTGTATAGATGAATGAAGACAGGATTGCTGTCTTTTATGTCGGGTAATTTGAGCGTTTTGATGATCTGACCTTTAGTCATTGTTAAAGACGAAAGAGGCGGTAATATGCAGCTTTATATTTCTCGCTTTAAACAAGACTGTTGGATGGAGACGTTAAAACTACAGCAGTGTTAAGCTCTTCTGCAATGCGCTAACGTTAGATGCATTGCTTTAATTACATCGTGCCCACTGTTCGATTCTGTGACTTCAGATGGTCATCCGTTGTAAAGATCCATCCATACATGGCCAATTTATTTCAAACGCGCATCACGTCCCATTTAGTTTTCCTCCTCTTGCCCCTCTAAACCTTCCACTCACCGTTGAGGATATTCCTGCACATTGTCAGAACCGTTCTGCTTGAATGTTTCTAATTTTTAAATAGGATTTTAGTAATTCATTTCTTCTCAATAACTAATTCTACTTTTCAAGAAATCAGATATGCAAGTGATAGACGGTCACTGAATAAAACGGCGCAATAACAGCTCGGTCTTATGTGGTAATGAAGAAGATATAATAAAGTGAATCTATTTGACGATATAGAAGCGTTTTGCCTTTTTATCTCGTTGAATATGAATTAGGGAGGTTAAGCAGCACGCATATATGCTTGTGTTTTGCAGAAGGAGAGGGTTATCTTTGTTTCATTTTAATAGCACCTCATCTCTCGTCGTTTTCTCTCACATCAAGTGACCTCTGATCCCAACCTGTATTCAGTCTACCTCTTCCGGAAATCGGTGACAGGTGTGAAAGTTTCTGTCTATAAATGCATTCGAGAGGTGCAGTTTGCAGTTTTTTCACCGGAAATTGAAAATGCATGCTTCGCTGCTTTATCTTTGGGGCTGGAAAACGTTCGAATCATAGATCGCGAGTTGCGTCTGAAGCAACCGAAATTCGTCGCCCCATTCATTATTGGATAGTTGTTTGCTTTTTTCGGTGCTTCCATATGAAGATTCTGCAGTTACTTGATCGTTTGTACGTCAGGTGACATTGTGTTGAAAGAACCGTTCTGTGCATTCAGGAGCAAGCACTCATTTATATTGCGATCATGCAGACGGCTCCTCGTCGATGTGTTGTACTGGAATAAATGCATTACAGTTCGTCTAGATACTCCTCAAATCGTTCAGTTTTTTTGTGTAGGACTTGAGAGTGTTCGGCGTTCAAAATGAATGTTGAAGGTGACAGTGCCGTTAATCGAAGGCTCGAAACTTTTATGGAAGTCGCGACCACGACCTCTGAATTCAGCAGAGGTTAGTACTCCATTTTTGGACTGTTCTGCCTTACGTTATTCTCACCTTCAACTTATTTTTTTCCGAGCTTGAAGGTGCCAACATTGGGAAATGAACGAAGAAAATAGGCTGGACCGACGTAGCTGTAATTTGGAATGCAGGTGTTAAGCATCATAGACGGCTTCCACGTTGCTCTGCTCCTCTCAGTAACGGGTGGTTACTAAAGTGCAGTAAAAGAACGGTGAATATCAAGTTGGCAGGCCTATATGGATGTAAGAATATGAAAGAATGATTGGGAAGTAAGCAAGATGATGTTCTGTCTGAGAGTGCAGCCTGCCATGCAGTGTGAACGATGCTGCGTTCGATGAAGCGTCCAGTAAGGCAGTATGCACGGACTGTTCTACTTTGTTTAACCAGCAGCATCCTGTGGTATTTTTTCTTTTCTGAATTGCCCGCCTTTTCTTTATCTTTATAAGCTCTCTTTTTTGTACCTCGATCAGTATACTTGCTCACTGGCTGCACCTTTCGGTACCATTAGGGGTAGGCTTGGAGATTTGAAATTTGAGTCGCTGCCTCATTAATCTTTCTAAAAGCGGATAGTGGGAATAAGTTTTCGTATATGAAAAATCTCGCTTCTTGTGTGAATGTCTTCTTAGCACTGGACCCGTTTCCATGCGAAGATATTGCAAATGTGTTTATTCGTAGCGAAAGAGCTCCGAGATAAGAGTTCGTCTGCCGCAGTGTGCGAAAATCCCGCGCTGTTTTGTTTATTGTGATGCGAGCAATGCTTTCAAGTGACCAGAGGACAAAATTAACTTCAATCTGCATGGAATATGCCCGTGTATGATCGTAAAGATCGAGAGAAAGCTGAGGGAAGCAACTAGAAAAGTCTCGAGAGTGACAGTAGGGCAGTAGTTAGCACCTGCTCTGAACACCGTCGTGGATGCATAGTAGGAGCAACTTTCGGACGCGATTTTTACATTTCGCAGGCGAACTGACTATCACATGTGAGCCCTAAAAGGTGGTGATACTGATCGGACTGTGCCTAAGGCGTGTTCGGTTTGAAATCTAAACGTTATGAAACCAAAAATCTATGGAACTCTAATTTGTCTTTGAATTTTCCCATCGATATTGTGGCATTATATGGAGATTATTCAGATCTACAACTTTACCTCATTTACTTTGTTATTGAACGATCCGGACGAAGTGAAAGACTACCTCCCTCGAACTGACAGCCGTCTCCGTCCCGACATGAGGCTGCTAGAAATGGGTCGTTTAGGTAAGATGTTTTTTATTACGGCCGATTGTCAATAAAAATCAGCCAAACTCACCTGCTTAATTAACTAGTGATGCAAGAGTGTTATCAGTTATAAAATATAATTTAATTAATTACGAAATTTGATTCAAGGTTCATGTATAACATAAAGTAATCCCTAAGAAAAATTCTCCTCAACCGTATGCTGTATGAAAGCGTCTGCAATCTCTGCTTTTCCCGTGTATGTAGTTCTAAGTGCGGAGAAATGAAATTTGTGAATTTTTCCTGTATTCTTTGGATAAGACCCATATTGGAAAACATTTCTGTCCGACAACGAATGTGTGGGTTTTCAGTTGGAACTTTCAATAAATTCAGAGATTAGTGTCGGAAGATCATCGCCGCGGGCATGTCACCGAGTTTATTTGCATGGTTGTGATGAAGGAATATTTCTTCGCGATGTTCCGGTGCAGAAGTTGCGGTTTCGCAGAACGACAAAGCGGCCATCTGAAACATTACTTGAGCACGAATTGCCGTTTTTGAGAGCTAATAACTCGTCACCTAGGCCGTATTGAGGTCTCATTCAAACAGATCTAATAGTACGGAGATTATTCAAGTACGAAGTGCAATAGTGACTATTGCGATTTGACCACCATGCGGTGACCAAAGTTTGATAAATTATGATGCGATTTATGCACCATGTTGTATCATCTGACCATTTAAAAGTTTATTGAAGTATTCCAGACGAGGCTGCGAAAGAGAAAGAACGACTTGAGGTGAAACAGCGACAAGCTCGAGCTCGTGAAAAGAAACTTAAGATAGAAAAAAAGCCGAGGTATTTGAGCCTTTCTATCATTTTCCAAAGTAAATGATATATTTGTTCAAAGCGATTGTGAGCAATTCAAAGAAGTGGTATTATTTGTATTTTTAAAGAAAAGTAGATAACATCCAGTCAATTTTTTTGTATCAGTTTTTTGTAGGATATTGTATTTTCATTATTATAGTTTAAGGCAAGGTACCACACCAATTACATTATCATTCGTTCACTTTTTTGAACTGGCCTCTAGAATTAAGAGAGGTGGTACTCCTTGAAAATGATATTTTGGCCTGATCTTGCTAAGAGATGATGCAGCAGATGGTCGGCCTCCTGAGGGGTGGTCTCACTGCCTGATTCCCTCCAACCTAGTTTGCATGCAAATAGATTAGCGACGAAGATTACCGTCAGCAACCGCCGAATTCGGATTTCAAGGGAGAGGAGAGTTGAGAATGACTCTTAACGGCTGTTAATGCAAACGGAGTCATCCATATCGACATCTTATCTGTACAATGAGGAGTACAATGAGGAGTTAGTGAAAAATTCACCTATACAAGGTGATTATAGGTACTTAGAGGGTAGGAAAGTTCACGGGAAAACAAAGAGTGGTTCCGTTATTACACAAGAGTTCGTCCGCTCTCTCTCACTCTCCCCCTCTTAATGGGGATGCTGCTCGTACCTTATTTGAAATCATCGCAGTGTTCGGAAGTAAAGAGTAACTTTCCGTTTTTCGTTGAGATGGTTCAATGCTGAGAAGTCGATCGACGGTCCGGCATGGATTTTCAATGGACGTTATTGGTCCCGTGAATATGACAGTTGCGAAGACATCTTCTAATGGTTTTTTCTTATTTGCTGTGCCGCATTACAGCTGAGTAAGCTCAGTTAAGTTGCAATGATTATTGCCCGCGTACCACACATCAGTTACTACTTAATCATGCACTTATGGACAGATCATGAGCGACATGAGGCGATTTACACATGGAACGATGCGGACATACTTCAATAAACATTAGCGCCACGCAAATCAGCGATAAAGCGTGGACATTTGCGCCGTTGAGTGTTTTTTGCATGAAGGATTGTAGTTATGCATGGAGAGAAATTTGTTTGATAAACTGAATCGATGGAGGGTAGTTGACGTAATTGAATGTTTAATTTATATTATGATGTTGTTTTGAAAATGCTTTTCCAGGAATGTTGTGTTGATCGCTGCAGAATAAAGCAGTGCTGAAGTGAAATGCGCAAATGCGAGATTCGGTGATCCTGCTTTTGCTCATTAAAAGCTTCCCACTTCTATTCGTCACGTTCTGCAGCTATCCACCGACGTATCCATCTCGCAAACATCTGATCGTGAGAGTGTCTGCAATTTGATGCGTTAACGTTGATAGAGCACGTGGCGCAAATGTCTCTATCGTGAATACATGCAACTATTCCAAAATGCAAGAATCCATCTGAAAAAACAATCAGGCAGTTGTCCACACTTTAACACCTATGACTTAAACAAAATTTCTTCACACTACCGCATCTGCATCATACTTGAGCTGTTTTTAGAATTCCATCAACTCAGCTTTGATTTACGACTCGGAGGTTAAAATGGCCGCGGCGCAAATGTCGTCCCGCGAAATGTGACTTCGCCTCTGTGTGACATCGAAACATTCGAGACACGTATGCGTTCGCATAAAACTAGCACACCTTTCCGACAGTGAGTTGTCACATTGGAATTAGGAACTAGCAAAAGTACAACTTCACTGGTGATACGACAGCAAAACGACGACAGCACGATGTCGGCATATAAATGTGGAACTTTCCGGCTTATTCGAAGTTGTCTGTGGCGGAAGTGTCCGCCAGCGATAGTCTCGTGCCACATTGTGCAAGAGTAAAGCATTTCAGCGCAACTATGCGAACATAAAAGTGGTTAGGCCATAGAGTTGACCTTTGTGTGCAAGTAATTACTTAATGGCGCAAGCCACCATGTTGAAAATACGTGTTTTCATGCCATATTTGTTGCGTTGAGCTCAAATACGTGGCGATACTTAATTGCACACGACTGGGGGGTTACGCAGAGCTCAGTTGTAATGCGACGAATGTTATCGTAAAGCGGAAGTAGACACCTCATATTTGTTCGCCTATTGATCTATATTGGCACAGTTCGCGTATATCTCTTAAGTGCTTTGTTAGCTGTGATTATGGTGTAATGTGACTCTTTTCACTCAAAGTTCTCTTGTCGATTGCACCAAGAAATAAAAACCCTCTCTGAAGCGTTGTGTTGATTGTCGTGGACGGACGGAATTTGCTATTCGATGGTTCCAACGTGACGGCAATATACGTGAGTGATATCTCAGCTCTAAACAGCCACTTCTCTCCATATAGTAAAGGTGGTTTCTGGGCAGCAGATTCAATGCAAACGTGAGGCAGCGTCACATCGAGTAATTGTCCAAACCGCTTATGGCGTACTTCACCTCGATTCACTCCACAATGATTGGCTGCATCCCATAGGCAGAGCTAATCCTAGGCTTACTGATTTTTATAATATGAAGTAGGTTAGAATAACGAATGGTTGAGTAATTAAGGCAGCGATAATTAAGCAATACTACTGAGAACTGATTGCACTAAAGTGCTGAAAATGGGATGGGAAATTGAGTAATCTTGCAGAAGAGTTCAATCAACGCGGGTAATCAACACACTCAATAAGACAAGGTGCATTTGCCGTTTCAGCTGTTGTACAGTTTCGTCTGCACAGCGCAACACAGTAGACATATAGAATTGCGTGAAAAGAGCAGCACTAGTAACCAAAGGGGATTGTTGATGTATATGAAATCCCGTAGAAGAACTATACGAGTTGAAGGTTAAAGCCTTCCCCGTACTTTGATAAAAAGTAAGGAGGAGTACATAGTGAAGGCTCGGAGACCTAGCCGATCGTTTTGTTCTCTTACAGCTTGGAAAGAGTGATGCAAAATGCGTTACTCTCGTTGAATAGCACGAATGCTATTTATGGCTTCGTTCATTTAAATGGCATTTTCATCTCACAGAAGCGTTATGCAGAATCTCCCTATCGTTTTTAGACCTCTCAGAACTTCGCAAAAGTGGTGGCGTCCGTCGCGTTTGATGCCGAAGAAATCCGAAAACATCTGCCCAAGATTGTCTCTGATCGTTCTGAGTTGCTCAAGTTATCTTGAGAGAAGTAACGCTTTCTAGGTTACATCCAACGATCAGTGGATAAGTGTCCTCTTCAAAGAGTGCTTACGGGTTGTGATTAGTTCACTTCATTTCATTGAATTTCTCTCGTTTTTTGAGTGCTTCCCGTTAGTTGACCGTGATATCTGCTAGGATTTTTTCATCACTTCATTCCTTAAAGTTTGCCCACTCTCCTCTTTCTTCACCTACCGTGCTCGAACGGCTGCTAGTCACGTATGTCTAAATAGCGCTTATGATGGCTCCACAACGACTATTCTCTACTGGCGCAGTCTTAAGCATCTTTGCACTCTATATGCAAATCGGTCGCACTGTGTATATACTCAGATTTCCGTCGAGGCGAACCCTCACAGCAAAACGCTTAAATTCCTCCTTAAGTGGTTTTGCGAGGGGATGTAAAATGCTGCCGCTGGCCGCCTTTCGACGCGCACTACGGAAATACAGTAGAGCCACTATTCAAAGAAAGAAAAAGCCTCGACATTGCGTTGTTGTTTCAGTCCTCGTAGCTGGGCTCAGTGGTGCTTTCGCATCGCTCGCCCTCTAGAGATGCTATTTTTGTGGATGGAGTCTATCGGTGCTCTGAAGTGTGGGTATTTCTTCTCTCGTCGTGCTGACTGAGGAACTGTTGGTTTTTGTTGTTTCGTTATCTGCGATATGGTTGTTATTGCTCGTTCACATTCTGCAGTCCCCCACTTCGGAACATTACAGCAAACAAAGAAAGTTATATTGCATACTTGTTAGTGTTTTTATTCGAGCACGAAACGCAACGATAGAGGAAGGTGTGATTCAATGAGAAAGAAGACTGAGCGGTGGGAGGGGTTATTAAAAAATTTAGGACCGCTTAAGTTGAATTGTAGGCGATGCACAACGGGACCACTATTCAGCTGGTTTGTATGGAGTGAACTTGGCAGGTTTTGGGATACATCTGTCAGCTCAGCGTTATATCTGCCAATGTATCGCTTCACCGGATTGCAAATGCATGCTAATTTTGGCTCTGTTTATGGTTGCTTCCATAATTAGCTAATGAGCCTGAGAGCGTAGAGATGTTGATGTACTTGAATGGATTATCTCTACCAAACTTTGAACTTTAGGTTCAGTTATTCCCCATCCGAAACTGTGGGAGAGATAGTTGCAGATGCGCAAACGTTCCTATCGATGCAACGTTTACTTTCGGTTTGTGTTAAATGCGACTACGCAGCTGTGATCGTATTCGTTAAAGGAGCAGGCGGTCGAGGTTGTACACATGTTGCAGTAGAACTAAGAGGATTGGACATCGCTGTGTGCATTTTCGAGGAGTACTCATCGGGGTGTCGCATCGGATGGTACGCGAATTGACGATCGCGGTGCTAGCTTCGGTGGTGATCTTTATTTGTTATAAGCAAGCGGCAAGCTCGAACACCTCGATGACAGCGAGGAGTGCTTTCTCTGCTTTACATTCGGTGGTTTACGTCACAGTACCGAATATCACCGTTGCTAAACAAATTGCAAGGTAGGATTTAGTTTGATTGAAGGATCGGAACATTTGTTTCTTTTATTGCTTCAATAACAGAACAGCCCTTAGGCTGAAGGCTGTTAGGGCTAAGAAAACTTTGGCGTTTGCAACGAACTTCATTGGTTACGTTTGCAACTTCACAGTTCCAAGGTATTCTCAAGTTGAAATTAAACAACGAGAGGGTGCTGCAGCCTCCCATTGTAAGTAAGCTGATACAAGAAGATTTCGGTTTTGAGGGACTTCCTGAGAATCCTGATGAAATAATAGAGGAGACGTAGTAAGGTAGCTGACACAATATATCATTTTGCATTTCGATGCACGGAGCCAAGCTGTGAGTTAAAATGCTACTCGTTCCAGCCGAATCGACCGCTCGTGCAGGTCCAAAGAGTCACTTTGGGCTGCGCGTGACCGAATGCGGAGTGGAGTTGATTAGCAAGTTTTGTGGTGCATTGAGATGTTAACAGTGTTGGGTTTGAAGGTGGAAAGTGAGTGGGCCAGTTTATGGTATGGAATGTGCTCACCAGATTTCATCATATTTGTTTTTCACAATTGAAAGTTGGAAAAGCAGATGGAAACACACACATTGAGCCTTAAAATGTGGAGGGTAGCCAAGCTCGAGATTTTTGCAATAATATGAGTTCGAAATTATTTACAACTGATGAAGGATCTCTGTAAGGTCGAGGCAAAGAGCAGTTTCTGCTAGCAGTGTTTCGGCCACCGGATGGGTTCTCATGGAATCGCTGTCTTGAAAAAATGCCTCTGAGTGACTTTAGTGGTCGTGTAGCATTCTTGCCAACTTCCCTCACCCTCTCCCCCTCCCTTCATCCTCAGCGTCTTGCAAATGTGCCTTCGGCTTGGCTGATTATTCTGTCATTCAGGTATATCCTAGTGCTTTGTAATTTCATAGTTCTGTCAATTAAAAAAAGGAATTTCAGGGAAGTGGTGAGTGGTAAATTGGCAGCATGCGTCAATATTATTCCATCAGTCACGTCAGTGTCAGTAGAATTGATTGTTTTCCGTTTTTCTGTAATATTTATCGCTATTCTCTTTTCTTTCCCAAAAAAACGAATGCCTGTCCGGATGAGGACAACGCAAGTTTGACAATCCTATAAAAGGTGGATACATCTCCCACCGGACTATATGAAAATCGAAAACAGCCAAGCGAGGTGTTCTGTGCACGACAAATGCAAGTTTGCTTCTTGCCTCGATAAAGTACTAAGTCTGATGCAAACGGGATAGCGAGGAGGCTGAAGGTTGAAGATGGCGATGAGTTCGGTGGCTTTAGTGTTTTATGAGTGAAATAGTCCCTAAAAACGAACGTGTAGCCAAGGTGATCCTTATCATAGTTGAATTCCGTCAGTTTCAGTTGGGGCTGATCCGTCAACTTCTGGATGGAATATAATTTGGCCCATATTTTAAATAATTTTATGTGAACAATCTTGTCAGGTCTCAAACAAAAGAAACCACCAACACAGAACGTTTAGACGGTGAGGTAAACCCTAGACGGTGAGGTTAACCGGTTAACCACGTAGGGCCGGCCAATCTTTCAGACGACTTTTTCCAGGTGTCCTCTGTCCAGTTCGTTGTTCTTTTGATTCTTAGCTCTTGAGCCGCTCCTTGTTCCTTCATCCGCTTCCTTTTTCGCCTCCACTGAAAAAGAGGGAACCAACACCTCGCAGTTTATGAGATTGGTTTCTAAGGCGACATGTTCCCTTCCTCATATTGTTTTGCAGTTGCATGGTGAAGCGTCAAATACTCACAGCCATGCACTCACGGGCTGGAGATGTTATGCTTGTGGCATGGCTAAGTGTGTAACGCTCCAAAGGGATCTGTGGAATACATTAGAATGAGACGGCGATTGGACACTCCTCTTTATTACATGAAACGCTAGTGGGATGGGTGAAAAAGCAGAAACCAGGGTCGGACACGATTTGTGCACTGTCGTTGCGAGGATGGTCGTACACTTCTGTACTCAGCATTACGACACTGGCCTTGTAACCAACTCTAAGGGACGGATATGACGCGGGATACAAAATTGTTGATTAATTAGGGGTTGACAAATATGTTGAAGCTTCGGATAATGAGGCATCGGTTTAGCCATGAGAACAAGTGCTTACGAATAAGTGAAGTATGCCTTCGGTCTGTGTAAGTTGGCTGCACAAGCGTGAAAGAATTAATGAATATTTATCCGCATGCGGTGTTCGTGAAACTGTAGTATGGGTACCGATACTTTATGAAAAAAAGGAGAAAGATTCAGTGACAAATATTGCTTAGCAAGGAGGGAGGTGATATCAGCTTTGCTTCAGGTGTGCGAGAAAATATTTTTTATTGGCCTTTGGTCAGGCATTATGGGCACAACTTGTGCTTCGTTTGGATTCAGGTATGAATGGGAGGGCAAATTGGAGGAGGAATCCGAACTGCTGCTCATCATGAAGACACGATCTTCGGCAATTGAAGGGCTCCGAAAGAAAGTGCTCGAATTGCATCCTTACGAAGTACCCGAGTTCATCGCTGCCCCGGTTTGTGCTTTGATTCTCAACGCAATCACCCCGTGAAATGCAGATATGCATCAGTATGTTCCTGCGCGGTGATTCATCAGTTTCCAAGAATGTGCACTCTAACTGACGAATCACGGCGCACCTGGACCCCTTTAAAGGTTCAAGGCTTATCTTTTCTTATTTTGAAAATT
The DNA here is from genome assembly GCA_037576465.1 of Parascaris univalens. NCBI lineage: Eukaryota > Metazoa > Nematoda > Chromadorea > Rhabditida > Ascarididae > Parascaris > Parascaris univalens. The sequence goes on from CM075173.1 coordinate 162,777,334, forward strand.
TTAGTGGATTCCTGCAGTTGCTGCTGGCAGCCATTCGCAAACGTCGGCGGCTTACTTGGACATTCATGTCAGCTGTTGCTCACCTGTGCTATTCCCAGTTTGGAGCTCATGCAGTAAGTGCTGACGCTGGAGATAGTCCAGAAGGCTGTGGATGATGGCAGTGCCTGTTGAAGCACTCGAGTAGAATTGGAACGTTGCAGCTCGAATCACTTTCTTTCAGATATCTCGTATTTCAGATAACGAGTGGTAGCGATGCGTACTTGAAGTGGGTGGATGAACAAGTCGAATAGAGGCACCCACGACTGCTTTCGCCATGTGAACGCATTTTTCGGTTGTGTCTTCTCTTCGGCGATGTTGATTTATTTTGTTTCTTGTAAATAACGTTCTATATTGATACGTCTGCCCTGAGATTAGTAAAGTTTCACGACTGTCCTAAGAAGCATGCGGAAGTATAGAGTTGTGAGATGTGTGTGCAAGGCTGTCAGTTTGTATCGTCTCATCTTTCTATTCCCCACCGCAGTGCTGTCACTACTCATGGGAGGAGAGCAACGTCTCTGTTATAGGCGTTGCCGAGCATGTTTTATTGCCTTTTCCTACTAATGTACGTTACCAAAGTAAACGATAACATGGTCAGCGAATGCTATCAATGTGGGTAACAAGAGAGCCATTCGTTCTTATTTAAGTGCTTGAGCTAGACGTCCAATTTTGTACATCCTGGAACATCAGGGAAATCACACAGTGTGACTAAGACTGCCCTTAACCGCATAGTTCTCGACATATTTTAGTCCTCTTTATTCCTAGTTCTCTGACTGTTTTCAAACGTTGCATCTGCACACCACAAGGAAACACGGATATTCTGCTCACGCTGACTGCGCTGATGATCCCTCATGAAGGGTCGTTTCGTCCACTGCTCGACTACCATTCTCAGCCTTGAAGGCAGAAGCTTAAATCCACCAAAGGAGCACTATAATAATACCCTATCTCACCAAATGGACCGCTGTCAAATGTATTCCAGGAAGTTGAGTTGTTTGGAGGGGATTCCACAGCTTCAGAATTTGATGAGACCAGAAAAAATTGTGAAGTAATAGGTCATGCAATGGGTCATTTCTTGACGATAGTTCTATCGAGTAAAACGCTAAATATCCGCTGAAGCATGCAACGAAGAGCGCCCAGGGCAAAGCAATAGTCCTCTTGTGGTGAAAGCAGCTGCTACAATCACGGTGGACACTGAAATGCTTTATGCAAAAAATGAGGAAGAAACATCGTTAACCAGTAGTCACAGTGCTCACAAAATACTTCATTTACTGCAGCACATAAAGGTATCTCTGAAATGTTTCCGCGTTTCCTTGATGGCTTCGAGAGAGGGCCAAGAGCATGGACCCCCACAATACCCAAAGATTTTCTCGTCGGAAGAATGCATCATTATTTTAGGTGGTTCATTTCGGCCATCCGAAAAAACAGTTGGTGGTGAAATGTTTCCTACCTCCTCCATCTTCGATGGGTGCGAAACCAATCGTTGCAACACACAATCACCCCATTATGCCGCTGTTATTGCTTTTCATTGCTAACATTTGTATATGCAGTGGGGAGGTCCGATTCCCCAGAAATACTTAAAAGACAAATTTTCTTCATAAATAAAGATAAAATCATTGACATCTTTGCCAATGAGGCAACTCATGAGCGATTTAGGCCAAAGGTCTGCCCGCAAAAAAGCAACCACTGTGGACGATAAGGAAACCCTCCAGACACATTCGAACACTCTTCAACTTGCGATCGAACTGCGTCCCTTTCGTCGGAAATGAGACAGGCATGCAACATTTGGTCAGAAAACTTGAACCAGTTGGAGTTTTACACAACAGCAGTTATGAGAATGTCTAGTTCACGGCTCTTTTGCATGGGCAGTTGTCCTTTCAGGAGGGCTTCAGTAACATTATCTATGACTTAAGTGCGGTGCAACAACTGCAGCGATTATTGGCTGTCGTTTCGTCTATTACACGCCCTTTTGTTGCCTCATAATCTTACACAGGAAAAGAATGCAGTGTGAACGAAATCAGTCACGTTTGCAAACAATACCAACAGGACGTCAGGCTAGTCACACATCATCAGAGGTCCGTGCTCCATTATAGCCCGGGGGTATATCCAAATGCTTGGCCTCCTAATGTGGTCGTCTGCTGACGGGCATCAACCTGCAATTAACATAATGCAGTATCGATTTCAAGTGTTGGTTTTGGCGAGCAAAGGACAATGCTAGTCCCCTTCTACAGCCTCAATGAAAGGAAGAGAAGAGGGAATATGCCCCGATGTGATGTTAATCGTTCAAGGACGAAGTCTGCTGTTTCAAAAAATACACACGCCCTTCTCTATTAGATTAGTTCGCAACTGGGCACTCCTCTCCGCTTCACAATAAGGAATGTGCGGGTATGCTTTCCAGTTACCTTTCCAGAAATTCCGGTAAAAACACAAGAAAAACCGGTCCATTATAGTGGAGGGTGCAACAGAAGATGCCCTCAAAGCGGCAAAAAAATACGAGGTGAGCACAATGCTACAGGTGCTCGCAGTCGACTCACAACTTCAGAACGAGTATCACTGCTCAAAAACCCATCTGTAAGTACGACAAAGGAAAGCATTTGAAGTAATACTTGCACAAGAAGAATAGGTTTTCGCATCTTGGGATCCTTTCTGAATGCTTATATTGGCTGGCGAGTTTCTTAAGAATCGAAAACCAAAATCGTCTAGAAAATTAACGCCTTCGGAAAAAAGCGCGGAAATCTGCCTAAAACTGATCTCAACATATAACAACAATTCGCTTTTGAGCGAAGAGGACACTTCAAACAATCCGCACACAAAAAGTCAAAATGATCCTGCAATATAATGATTCGACGGCGGATTGTTGAGACCTTATCAACCATGTCACTTAACTCTCATCATTGTGGAACATTTCTTTTGCAAACGCCCATACTTCTACGCCGTATAAAGACGACCATGAAAGTATTCGTCAATAAGAGATCCTCGAGAGATGTTATCAAAACCTGATAATGCTCGTCTATAACACTGAAACCTATGCACGAAATTGCGGATATCTACGGAGGTACTTAATAAAGCAGGGAAAAGAAGAGTAACCTGGTATTGGACCTGCTGTACAGCTCGATCGTACATCGCCAGAACATCTCTGATCGCAATGTCGACCTGTGCCAGTGCGTTGTGTTGCTTATCGATCTCAGCTAATCTAGCGTCGATCAAAGGCACCTCAAACCAAATGAAGGAGGTAACTACCTCATGCATTCGAATGCACTCAATTTTCTCCTTTTTTTACCAATATATTCTTGTAAAATAAGTAAACGAATTAACAAAGCAACTGCAAGGTGATAAATTCCAATGATCTCATCTAGCTACTTATTTAAGAACAAAAATAGAAAAAAATGGGATGAGCTGACCGCACTCGCTCTCAAAAAAAATCGGTAGATTATCGAATTCCATTTCAAGAATTCAACCTCAACTGGTAATCCCGAACAAAACTGTTCCCTAAACCGCGAAGGGCGACTAACGAAAAAGGAAATCCTTCTCGTTTATCATCAAAGTGCAGAAATTATTACCACGATTTGCAAATTCCGTAACCCTATTTGAACCCAAATTACTCGGTCATAACTTATGCGTGAGGAAACACTTCCTATAGAAATGTCACCTCAACCTCACGATCTTGAAAGCAGAAGAGCCAGCATTTTGGTGCCAAAATCGGTAAGCCCTGCCCGCACCACTTTCTGCCACCTCCGATTCCTCAGAAAAGCTCAGGAATGGCCTTTATTCGGATAAACGTCGATAAGACAACATTTTTTCATACGTCATCTTTCATTTCCCTCCTCTTTTAAGTTGATTAAAATCTTCAAAGAAAAGTTTTCAAATGCGACCAATAATCCCAGGGAAAGAATAAGTCTTTGAGGAAAAAGGACAAAGTGATTCGACAAGAGAACCTACTTGTGCGTAGCTATTGACTTCTGCCTCAGCCAATTCGGGAGGATCAGGCCTTTCACCTGTTGGGTCGCAATCTTCGAGCAGTCGAAGGCATTCAAGCAGCACTGATTCATCAATGCGGGCCACGCGCACCTGAACGGTGCTTTGACAGCAACGGAAAGTTTTGAAAGTTGAACGATCGTCAACGGACACAAAATATTTCTGAGTTGTTAATAAATTCATACATGTCATCATGAAATTTACTGCCACTCTGAAGATCCACCACAACAAACGCCAAATGAAAGTTGCCTGCAATGATGACAGCAACCTTTCGGGCCTCATCCAGACCGTCTTATGAAGTAACACGAGTAGAAATACGCAGAAATTTGTTTTATAGCCCAGATTACAAGAACCGCCTAACTACACTCATCATCAACAATATTAGCAACTGCGGAAGCCCAAAATAAAAACCAACAGGTTGCAATTCGCGTTTGTCTTCATCGTTAGGACGCAGCTCAGGCTCCTTCAGCTCCGAAGTGACGAAACTGGCAGGGAAGAGGCCCTCTCCCCGGCTCGACTTACCCCTCCACCAGTTGGGATCACTGTCATCTGTGACGGTGATCACATCACCACTTGAGAACGTCAGTTCATTATCTTCGGCCGCCTCGAAGTCATATAACGCCCGTACATCACGCACAACGCATCTGCACAATACAGCATTACAGTATAACTGATTCGTGGAACTAGTACGCTAGTGAAAACAGTACTTCTATATATACTTATGCAGACTAGACTACTGCTGCTTCTCAAGACTCCATCATTCTTAGTAAGAAGCACTTTCGGAGTTAAGTTTTTCGTGAATACGACTCATATTCTCCACCTTTATTTAACGCAGCCCAGCCATATTCTGCCCTCTCGGCTGCAATATTAGACAATAATCTATTTCTTCATATGAAAGCGCTGACAGTTTCCAAATTACTTGGTAAGCAGAGCAGTTCCTTTGTGGCCGGAATTACGTAAAATAGGCCTCATTACTGCAGCAGAAACATTTTATGACAACATACTCGTCAATCTGATTTCGCTTGCGTAAACCATATTGCCAACGAAAATCAAACGACCACAGTTAACTTTAGCTTCGTTCGCTTCAACTCTCGAGGTCAGTTTACTTTCAAATGGGAGTTGATGTGTTTTTATATTCTTGCTTTTTAAATCCATTTTTGTGCCGTCTACTGCCGATGTAACCGAATCAGCTATATTTATCCAGAAGTATAGAAAAGCATCATTGCCTCACTTTGTGAAATGAAACTTGGTTCTGCCGAACAATAACGAATTGCCGTTAGCGCACGATGAGTACTGCATGATAGAAGGAGCTTATGCATCTTCAGGAATAAGGTACGTTCCTTTTCCATTGGAAAAGCTTTCCACTTCTTCCCAGACCTACTAGATGTTCTTCTTAGAATAAAATAAAATTAGCGCACTTGAGATTGACCACAAGTGATAAAAATCTCTTCCTTTTTTGCTTCGCCTTTTCTTGATTTTGATGGCCAGCTTATGCATTTCGTTTGAAATTCAGCTCCATATTAGACGCGCCACTCCTTTCTTCAACTAGAACGATAGGGGAGCGGAGGGAGGTGAAGCGGAGATGGAGTGGTGATTTTTATGCGTGTGCAGCATATTGCTCTCAGCAGTACGAGATGATGGCACATGTATAAAAGTGTGTTACTTGTGAGTGGAAGAGGCGGTGTTGGTGAGGGGTGACGGATACACGGTGCCAACACGATTCGACTCGTCGAGGGATAAAGCGATCGCACGTGCTATCGCTTCCTCTTCCTCGGCGGTTTGCACCACATTCGGATCGGTGCTTAATGCCTGCAAATCACCACATTCTCCATAATGAATCATGCCTCAAGAAATCATCCAGCTTTCATTTTTGCAACTGCACTTTTTATTTCTGAGCATCTCAGTCATTCTTCTTTCGTCTCTTAGCTTCTCAGAATACCACGCTCAACTCGATTCACACTGTTACAATTCAGCGAAGAGTCACTCATGACAAAGAACCTTCTTAAGAAAAAATAACGGTATTATTCTGAAGTTTTACAACGGGGAGGAACATTGGAAATCAAGGGGAGATATTACGAGTGAGAATCATAAGGACTGTTAACGATATGCGATTTGGTAAATCTGTTTGTCGGAGCGATCAATCCTTTAAATCTCTAACAAACGACAAAATGCGCCCTAATAAAGTGACAGAAACTATCCACACCTAAAACAAACAAATTGCTTTTCAAATCACTCCCACGCCAACCTTTTCATTTCTCATTCACCCGCTTGTATGCTCCTTTGGTGAGTTGAAACTCATATAAAGTGTGGTCAGAGAGTATACTGTGAAGTAATGACACTGCAGAAAAAGCGGCGCACAGTGTTATAGCGCAGACATTAAGCGAAGTGCCGGAACAATAAACGTACCGCCGCCGTCTTGGTGGGAGGATCCGCGTCGAACGAATGACCTTCGCTGAGCAGATTCTTGTAGAGTGTTTCGATAAGACCCAGCGACGGGTCCTTCTTGCATTCGTTCTCTGCCCATTTCTTCAACATAGAACGTGTCTTCTCTCCCACCGAGCGATTGCTCTATGAATGCATCATTTCTAATGCATCATATCATAAAGTACTCACATTTTAGCAACTATCCAGTCTCCTTAAGAGACGATTTTTGAATGCCACAAATAGCGACTTTTCTACTCATAAAATGAAAAAGTCGGGTGCAATTTATTAAAGCAGTTCACACAGACTTGGCAAATTAATTGAACATAACGACACGACGCCTTCCGAAACCTCCGCATTTCAACAACCATCGAATGAAACCGGTTTCTGAGTGAGAGAAGGTATCCCTTGTGTGACGTAATGTCACGATAGGCGATGCATGGGAATGAGTCACTGAAATGGGAAGAGAAAGAATAAGGGATTGCGATCCATATGAAGCAATGGAGGGAACTACATAAAACTTCAATTTCAAATTTTTTTTTGCTTTTTGGGTGATAAACTAAGACGCTTCTAATCAACAAGCATTGCTGAACGACAAGGACAGCTAAGCGAAATATAGGGCGACGCTGTAACGGTCAACGGTAACCACTTCGAGCGACCGTCGCACATGCAGAATGCGCCACACTCGCGAGAGCGATCTTCACTCGAGTACGCCCGTCTGTGCTGCCAAGCCATTGTTCCAATGGCTTCACAATTAAACTATCGCTGTGCAAAATTTACGCAAATGCGCACTTCAGCGGCATCTTGTCTGCGCTAGTCTGTTTGTGCCTACGTTCGCTCAATCAGGTTTCAAAAGCAAGTCACAAGAATAATAAGTGCTATCTACATTACATATTAAATGACTTCTTTCACACTTTATCACAATTCAGCACGTTGTCTGTGAATTATCGGAACTAAACGCTCTAGTGGATTGGAGCGCTCAATGGGACATAGGGTAAATGCGAAAGCGTCTAGACGAGTGCACTGATCAGATCAGCGACCAGGCGAAGTTTGGAGACAGCAAAACGCAAAGATTCTCCATCATCAGAAAGAAATTATTGGTTAATTAGAGAAGTGAATACATAAATAAATGCGGTAGCGCCGTTTACATATGGACGTAGAATTTCGCAGCCGATTTTGATGTTAACAGTCCGGTGATAAGAGTAACGCATCTTCTCATTCGCGGCTTCTCATAGCCATCCATTTCGATGGAAGAACGCTTTTTCAGGCGAATTGTGACTCTTTCTCGTATAATCAACAAAAATTTACATGTCGTAACAGTCTCCCTAGAGCGCTTCCCAACGGGTCATCAATAAAAAGCTCTTATGGGAGCATGAACCGAACAATGCAGCACCAACTGCAGCAACAATTTAACTATCAGACACCGTTTCCTAGTCACATCTCTGCAACGTGCACATACGAAGCCAGCCGGAACATAGCACAATACCGCTTCAAAGCAGCCATAACAAATGAACTCAAGAGAACCTGCAGTCTTATCCGGAAATACTTACTTCCACCTCCGACTTCTTCGTCCAAAATGCTCACCTCTCTTTCCCCAGCAAAAAATGTCCTCATGTTGCCTCCACAGACATAGGTATAGATTTAGAAGGATTTTACTCTCACCACGGATAATAATCAACAAAGATGCTAGCAGCATACATGGGTCGCCTTGTAGCCAAGTTCTTGAGAGAACTCTCTAGATGAAACCTCACGACGGAAATGCACGCCACAGTTACACCATAACGAGTCGAGAACCGAGAGCGCGAGCAAGACGACGTGTGGATCGCGATGATTGAGTCGCTTCTTCAGTGACAGCAGACACATCTTCGCTCCTGTACATATTAACGGCATTTATCCATCAGAAACTTCTCTACTTTATTTCAACTCATCTAAAGAAGACGATCACGACAATAGCCCAATGAATATCGCAGCTCGCATGCTGCACCCAACTCATCGCCTAAAAACCGTCTCATACAACAGTTCGCAAATCTTCTGCTGTATGCACAAAGCATTTCTGCGTTCATATTTCCACGCTTTCCCTTCCCTCAACAGTGAATTTCTATCAAAATCTCTTTTATTAGTCGCGTAGGTGACATTTCAGTGTTTTAGCGCATTCATGAAATGCGTATCACCGAACGTGTCGTCGTCGAAGTAGCGAAAAGTGAAGTTATTCGTTGAAATATCACACAGCGCACTGCACAGAGACAGAGATACCATGCGAAACAGCAATATGCTCGAATTTCACCAACAATGATCTAATGCTTGCGAGCTTCAAGCTCCGAAGCTGCATGACACATCATGCTGCCCAAAAGTTCGAACTGTGGAACTGAAAAGCCTAAGAAGAGCGAAGTTAAGAACGTTTTTGTGCTGCTTTGAGAAAGTTCCTAGTCGCAACCAGGCCGTTCCCAATCGTAACATTCTGCCACCTCTTAAGAGGCCAACTGAAAACATACAAACTGACAGATGTAACTATGGACCCAGAAGAGCTCTGAAAATGTCTGTCGTCACCAAACAATGCTACCTAAAAATTCCTTCTCTAACGATATATCGCTTTTTACTTCAAATTATTAGTCGATTATCGCTCAACTAGCGTATGCAAACATTTGAATTGGTGGAGGGTAATTAATAGTGAAGCGAAGTCAAACCGAGAATAGATTCACACCTTTGGACTGTTCTGCCAGCACTTTGTCGCAGATGTCGAGTATGAGTGTCCAGTTTTCCGAGGTGCATGTCTCAGCAGTTACCTTCTCAATCACCTCATCGTAAGGAGAAACGGCTTCACCAAACAGCGGCATACCGCCTAAAATTTTATCCTCCTTTCATTGACTTAAGATCGCTGTTACAAAGACGACTCCACACTTACTCGTCGAGCCTTATATTTTATTGGATACAAAGTCAGCACTTTATGCAAATGGGGCGAAAAGTTGATTCAACAGTTTCGTAGGGCACCTACACTTGTAGAGCAAGAACTGAAGTGACTGCGAAATGAGAAGTATGAAGTACCTCTGCGCTAATGGCACAGGATTAACGAACGACTTCACATGGTCGTGCGAGCTGAGACACCTCAGATTAGGCCATAAGATTTAAGGCACTGCAACTAGCTTGTTCCACGCTTCACTTTACTGTTAATTTCGAACGCACTACGCTTGCTACATCTTCTCCCTCCCACCCTGAGTGAAACTTCTTCGCTTAAAATTCCTATTACTTGTTATTATTAACGACTCTCGATGCTATAAAGCACGGATATAACAGGAATTACTGCACTACTGAGTCTCACCTAAGAACTAGAATACTTGACCCTCAGGTCGGACCAGTGGGGTGCGGAATTGCGACGCCACAGCACCTAAGTCCGACAAATTACTTCGTATTCGGTTAGTGCCTGGGCATCCTTCCTCGATCTCATCCTCATTTCTTCTAATCTATGGGATTGCTTATAATGAACACAGAGGCTTCTTCTAGCCGTATCCACTTCCAGGACAAGCTCAAATGGACGCATAATTCACCTTCATACTTAATCAAAACCCTACTAAACCGAAGCGCTGAAAAAGAAAACTGAGCTTAGTTTTGGTCACTTCTTCAGGAGCTCCAGCATAACACTGCAAGAGCAGTGTTATGACTGGAGCTCCTGAAGAAATCAAATGGATATTAAATCCTCGTCAAAATCCACCCAGGCGAGTATCACAGTGTTGCTTATCGTCATGATAGCCTCGAGTATTGCAGCACGCTGAACACCTATCTCCCCGCATAGAATCCCCGATTTTGATCATCATATTACCCTCATTTCCAGCACCACGCATCCCATTTGTGATATGGATTGGGCTTTCAGGCTGAAGGTGCAACAAAGAACCAGTGTCCCGTTAGGTCGCAGTGATTAATGAAAACATTATGCCCTCCGCAAGTGCAATATTCTCGCCCCGATGCACGAGCACGCTGCACTTCGCAGTTGTCCTATTAAAATATAATGCATAAATGTCCACGGCTTCCGCCCACTCTCTATTTGCCTCTTCTGATTTTTGGGTCAGGTGTTTAGAAAGGAGGGACAGGGAGACCCCGATTTTCTCAGAGGGAGGGAGAGGAAGCTCAGACCTTGTTCTCGTGGCTTTCAACTGGCAATAGGCTATGTGGCTGCTTTCAAGACGACACATCGCTATCGACGTTGCTAACAGGTAGTGGTGATACCATAGCTCCACTAATTTAAGCAAGCTCATAAAACTTAGGCATTCAGTTGAGAATGCCCACTAATTTCCACAGATAAACTTTGCTATGATCTGGGAGCAGTTGTGAGGCAGTCAGAAAGAGCATGGGAGAGAACCGTTTAAAGGATTATTTGGTGAAGATATTTCAACCAGAAGTAAAGCTGCTGACCGTCTAATACCTTTTTACAGTCCCTATTTCAAACTTACTCGTGTTCAGTGTGATCGGACTCGGAATGCTATAAGTGAGCGGAGCCGATAAAGCAACATTCGATGCCGCATTACCGTCAGCTTAGATGTTTTCAGTTCGACGCTCTCTGAGGCGAGTTCTCGTATTACCACTGCGCACATCTTTCACTTAAAATGGCCCTTCTACGCAAATTCACACGGGAACTCAACAAAACTGCTTTGAGGGACTCCAATGAAATGAATGTTTATCAGCTCAGCAGTGCTTTGTTTAATCTATTCATTTGTGGGGCGCAGCGGTGGAAAATCTGCTTCCCTTCTATCGACAGACACATCACTTCAACATTTAAGCGATAGCAATTTAATTAAGCATCAAGCTTCTCCCACCTGTAAACATCGGAAACATTGCTGACGCAGAGTGTCACAGCCGAATCGCTCCAATAATGGTTAGTGGAAAGACAGAATCAATTCGTGCTGAGGGTGTGGTGACGCAGTGAAAAAGTCCATTAAAATTTTACATGGGGGTGGTTTCTTGGAATGGAGGCAGACGAATTCACAGTTAAGATCACTTGCCTAGGATATCACTCGCTTATCACCTCAAACTTCTCTACACCACATATGAATGATATATTCACAGGTGCGAACGTTGTGGATGTTGATGTTCATAACGGTTGCGAACGATTTTTACACTGCGACAGCGGACCCGATCGGTCGGCAACACGGTCGCGAAGGTCTAAAAGACTGCTAAGGCGCGTTCACTGATCGCGATGAAGCACTTCCCGGTCATAAGGTTTATTTATGAGAACGAAATCAAATGAGAAAGAGCACAGTGGGGCTATGCTAGCATTGTAGTGGAACGGTGTTCGATTAAAAATTGGTCAGAGGTATTCTAAGAGCAAACAGCACGAAATAAAAAGCAGCTACAGACTCGAGGGATTTCTGATTAGACGTGGTCTTGTCCGAACCCGGGTCAAGATTGGAAGAATTAATCAACACCCCAGCTTCTCTCTGTTTCCAGTTAGCCAACTGAGACAGCACTTAATGCTCGCAAAGATCCCGCTTATTCAATTGCATTCGGTTAGCCAAACACGTGAGCATTCAACGATTATTTCTCGCCTTCCTTCGTTCCCTACTTCCCCTAACATCCAGTACACATCGGAAACATCGACAGCTGAGATCAGCCAACAACCACAATTCCTCCAACTAGCCGAGCGCGTCCTCATGTACTGGTCAACAAAACTGAGTGTAAGTATTTCATGGACCGACCACCGCATGGACCATTCAGGCCATAAAACGGAAGAATCCATGGTACCAAGCCACGTCCCACAGCCTCTTCGTTATGAAGATGGAGATTCATGACTCGTCAGTAAGGAAAGTAGTTGTCATCAGATGTTTCTTGCGAGAAACGCTACGTTTTACACAACGTGGATGTACGCTAAGGACTGATGGAACATCCCTTCCATCAACGGAAAATGTCAGCAGTTACGACGGCGTATTGATGAGCTTCGATCTGCATTCGAAATTTTTTGCGAAGACATGTGCTCGAGAGCATCTATGACTGAAAATTACATTTTGCCGTCATTGCAGCACGGACAAGTCTTTTAATATATTGCCGCTCCATCATCGAATACTGCTCACCCGTGTGCACCTATCAACCTCTGATGTTAACCTTATTGGGACTGTAGAAAAGTATTTCACTGTTTTCTTAAGATCCGGGTTTAGAATACAAAAGAGTAACGCTGATTTCGACATTGTTCTATAAAGTTATATGTATCCTTCCATGGTCTCTCTGCTTTCGCTGCTCATCGAAGTCGCCGAGAGCATCGTTTTATGTCGGCAGGCCACCGAACAACGTTCAGTATAGGGTGGTGCGGTCTCGCACAAAATCATGAGGGGCTGAGAAGACGCCTCGTCTCTATTTGTGCGTCGTCTCAAAGGTCTCAATGTGCACTCCACTGTAAAATGCGTACAAGTTTCGTGATTTCAACAAAAACATATTCCGGAATCGACTTGTGATAACCCTCAAAATAGATTTCATCGTATTGCTGTGCGTTTGCATTTCCTCACCACAATCGTTCTCTTCTCCCATCAGTGAAGATTATCCTCTCGAACGAGATTTCATCTGGCAGTCTATCGCCGCTCCGAGCACACTCAAAAAATGCTCCCAGCCATCCAAACGGCACACTCCCTCCCATTGTTGGGTACACGATACCAAAATACCCGAGATCTACTCGCCCGCAAGAAAGACAGGCAACAAGATAGGACTGAAAACGTCATCCTACCGCCAATGCCGCATTTCAAGGCGCCTATTGCGTCACGGTCTCCTCACCCTCGCAACACGAGCAGAAGTCTATATCTCAGTGAGCGGGGAAGAGGAAGCTAGGTTCATATCTCATGAGCTCCTCCCACCCCAATGGGCATGGACCTCCAGGCCCCCATTGCCATGAATTGCCCACTCTTGTGGGCAAACAGCCAACTAACGGACGTGCCACGGATTCCCAAATCTCACAAAGCAATGCTGTCTCACAAAATGCGTTTTCGTGTCTTTTCGTGTCGTTTTCGTGTCTGTAAGAATTCCTTGCATCCAAGTGTAGTCTGTGTGCCCGAGTATATGTGATCGCCACCCAACAGCGGTTTCTTGCAGCTCATTAAAAGTGGCAAAGGGTTCTGACAAAGAATAGCGCTGAGATCCGTGCACATCCTCGGTGCTGACTCTTGGTGCTAATGGGTTGAGGTTTTCCGTTGGTGTGGACACGAAACAGACAGGGATGCATATTTATAAGTCGCGTTTACAAGTTATGGGCAATTCTATTTCAGCTAAAGAGGCGACATCTATAAAAACCTCTTATCTAAGTCTGAAGAGGACTGAAAGACCGACGGGAACATCTCAATAGCGGAATTCGGTGACACAGCACACGATCGGCGCACCGAGCTCTGACAGTTATCCACGTGCGACGGCTGAGAACTGTGTGCGTAGTTGTTAGGCGATCGTGGGAGGGTTAAGGTAAGCCGGAAGCTAACTGAAGTTCTCGATGAGCCGAGGTAATAATGCATCTCTGCACACAGAACTAACCTCGTCACTGCAAGATTTTCAAGTCGAATGTTCTTATCAGTAAATTCAGCGTTAAGTAACTGTCACGTGTGTGTTCAACGTGTCACCAGGATTATTTGCGAGGCTGTATCGCGGTGCAGTTTATTTTGATCGTTCTCAGGAGCGAACATTGTTCGCACCATCCAAGCGAAGTCCACCCAGAAGTGGGTAGCTGCGCAAGCCATCGCTTGTACGTATTTGCCCACGTGTGTATGGAGGAGTGCAGTGAACGTGTACCTCTATCATCAACGTTTTCCGCACGCAAACAACAGTGGAGATGCTCGGCGGGTGTCGGACGCCAACCGCAGTTAAAGGTATATTTTTGTTATGACCATGTTGTTCTTTTTTGTTGATTCAGACGTACTGCTAACCGTTTTGACGCTGAACTCTAGGAGATAAGGAAACGCCGGTGCGTTCTCAATAGGACTTAGCCCTGGGGAGATGCATTCGTTCCCAAAAGGTAGACGCGAATAAAGGTTAAGCGCTTCCATTAGAGACCTGGTCAGAAGTAGGTGACCTTACGGCTCTGAAGGAGTTCAAGTAGCACATGAGATTAAGCATAACGCGAATGTACGTACAGGATGTTGCGTACAACCAGCATGCAACCTGTAGATTTATTTTGAAATCTTGTTTACCTGCATTGAAAGCGACCATGACTTGCGTTCGAGAATAAACAAGCTCGACAAGGTATGGCAGTAGGTGGCTAGTACCTCGAAAGGCAAAAAGGCCGGCCGAAATCGGAAACCGGCATACTGATAAATTATTGGAGTGATGTGAATGACGTGAAGGTGCGAATGCTGAGTGCACCATTCGATCCGCAATGCAAATTTAGCGGTAGGAGGATTCATCAGCAGTTTGTTTAGCTGATTGCATCGCAAGTTATAGAGAGCTGTATGTGAAAGGCACGAGATATCCTATCGCTCTTCCCGTCGCTCCTTCAATACTGTGCCACAGCGTGGTTAGGCTAATGGGAAGTTTCGTATAGAAAGGTGAAAATTGGCAACTTTGATAGATGCAACGAAGAACCATTCGTAAGCAGGAATGTGAAGGGAAGCACATATAACTACGATATAAGCTCGACGTTTAGCTGTATTTGGCAATGGAAAAGAATCAAATTGTGAACACTTAAATAGAGTACTGACTGCTCAGTAATCTCTCCCGATTCTTCATTTGCCCGTTTCAACGATGCGATATTTCCTAGGAGCTTTCAGAAAGAGCCATTTAGATGCGAATTTTGGCAAGTATAGCGGATGTGAGAATTAGGGAGGTTGCGGTAAATTTGATTTATTGACGATGAGACATATGCATGTTTTCGTTTATGAATAAAAGAGCAGTTTGTAAAGTAAAATGACGCGCTGCCTAAATAGCCAACAAATTCTCAGATGGCACCCTCGGTTAGAAACAGTTCTTCCACTCATTTCTGATCGTTTGAAGCGCCTCTAAGCAAATATTGTTTTAATTGAGGAGTGAGCAACAATTGAAATTTTGTGTTGCAAGCATGCCGCTCACAAATCGACACTATGTGAGAAGGGGGAGAACATGAGTTTAGTCACTTCCGCGAGAAGTGTTTAGAGAGCTGTGCGACTCCATTGCAGAAGTTGGAAACAGATCGCAGTAAATGAATAGTCGGGTAGTAATGATGAAATCTGCGTGACCTTACTCATAATATATAACAGCGGATTTATTTAACGTAAGATTGGTATGACATTGTGACTCCATTTCAGAGATTAAAGATCTTGTAGTTCCGCTAGTCTTATTCCAGCCTTAACTTCCATCTTACCTCGAGTATTTGTACCATTCTTAGTGTTCTCAATGAGATCGACGGCGAACAATACAGGAACTAATATGCGTGCCGTTACTTCTTGAAAAATCACGTCTGAAAAGTTTTTTGACCGAGTTTGCTTTCCAGGTGGAGCTTTTCAGTAGATCTTGAATCCCGCAATTCTTGTTCTGTTCCACTGAAGGCTGCTGTGTACTTTTGAGAAGGGAAACGTGTAAAATTACTCTGCAAGTTTTTACTTTCTCATTTTGCGCAGATGTTGCATCTGTTGAATGCGCTTCGTGGTGACGTACTCAAACATGCCTTTATTTTGATCGCTGAATTTTTCCGCGAATAGCTGCAGTCACTTTTTCACTTTTCATTTTGCTGTTTGCAATTGAAAGGTGAGAAAAGAGGCGAGCAAAAACCTAGATGTTTAATGTTGATGCCTAGATCTACCCAGTTTTTTCCCGTGAGGCGGTGAAGGGAGGGGGAAGGGAGGGGAGGAAGGAGGAATACACTTTACGGTTATGTCGATCTTTCCTTTCGCGTAACTCTCCTGGCAAACGTTTTTTTTATAAGGAGGGAAGCGTAGATATACTCAACTTTGAGTTATTAAATACCTCTCTCAGTTTTATATTTTAGGATGATACAGATTGTGCAGCAGTAGTACAAGAATGTGAGCGATGCGGTGAATATATTTTAATCAAGCTTCTATTGCTGTGTAGGAGTTTTAGGGATTGGACTAACTGAAATAATGAGAAAGCAGTTTTCGTGCAGGTAAATGATCGTTGCTAGATTAAACAGAATTGAAGGGCACTTATCAGGCGTTTTCGTCTGTTGTCAGATTTACTGGTTCATTTGACGCATACTTTTTGGTATTTAATGAACAGTAATCATCTTGTTAATGAAATAATTTGCAGGAGTCGTTTTGGCAGTGTTTCGATCCATTTGTGCAATTGGCGGATGAATACGTGACATTTTGCGATACGGTGTTCTCGGGATTGATTCGCTTGGTGCTGCGCATCATGGATACAATCACGACGTCTCGTTCTCCGATCGAAATCCTTTCAAATGCATTCGCCTCATTGCCGTCTCTTTTTTTCTCGTTTGTTACCTCCATTGTTTACGCTCTCTTCTACGTGTTAACACTGCCATTTCGTATCCTCTTTTATACAATCTTCTATCATCCGTTCGCATCTTTCATCGTTTTCTTGCTCATTGTATCAGCGGTATTCGCTGTGATGGTGTTTGTGAGGCGACTTTCAGTAGCTCATTTATGCCGTGTGCTGTGGCGGACACTTGCACCATACGCATATGTTTGTTTACGTGCACTTGTCCTACTTTTGTTTCCGCAGTTGAGCGTCGTATTTAACACTCTGCAGCTTTTATTTTCACCATTAATCGGCTTTTTCAGCTTAATTTTGTGTTTGCCTGTTCGGTTGGCGAGAAGACGAAGTGTGCGTGCTGCACCACGTCGTCGAGAAGCAGTGATTCCGCCTGAGGATTCTGGTGACGAGTCGACGCGTGGTGAGCGACTTCTCTGTTGTGTTTGTTTACTGCGAGAGAAGTCGGTCCTCTTACAGCCATGCAATCACATTTGCCTATGTTCTCCGTGCTCTGTGGAGCTACTGCACTCCTCTAATCCACAGTGTCCGCTTTGTCGCACGAAGATACGCTCGTATGTTGAAGTGTACCTTTGAAAGCGTTAATCTCTGGGATATGTGGGACCAGCAACCATTCACTTCCCTCAAACGAGTCCGAGTGCTCGCTCTCTCTTTTGCAAGGTGTTTCCATTGTTTCTGTTCGTAATTCAGATCTCTCACACATTCACTCATCTGGCAGACAGCATTTCAACCGATAGCGCTTTACAAGTTTTTATTATGGATTTGTGTTTATTTAATGAAGGAGTTTGGCGGACAGCTTCACTGAGAAATCAGCAGTGTGTATTGTTAAAAGGCAACACGGACGATTTAGTACTGCACTCTGGCATGCAGACTCATAGCTTTTTTGCTTATTTGAGGCTATTGTCTTTGTGGTGAATGCCGACTTCAAGCAACAGTTGTACATATTGAAATAGCGCATGAAGTTCCTCTAAAAAGGGAACAGTATCTTGTCATGTATATTTCTGTAATCGACGTTATCACTCGTCAGGCAGAGTGGTAACTTGCAATATAGTGCCTAAATCCATCTGAGTTCGGAGAACGAGATTCGGGAAGCACTATTTGGTCGGAGACCACTATTACTGAGGCGATGTTATCTGAACTGAAATGCCTCATGAGGTTTGCCGTTTGTATAGTGGACGTTGTTGTATCATTATCGATCTTGTCTGTACCTATCGAAGCGACCTTTGATTATGTTCGTCGATACTGTCGATCGTTGAAATGTTTCGTTTATAATGAATAAAAGTTCTTATTGCTCTAATGAATGAAAGTTGGGTATTGAGGTAGTGAATACCTCTCTGCTTTCTTTCTAATGGATTGATTATTTGTGAGGCGTCGATTATTATGGAAAAATAGTCTAGGACTGGGCGGTGTGTTTCCAAACTTGCAAACTGCAAACGTTGGTGAGACCAAACACTCTTTGGCCTGAAAATATCGGTGGTTGCGGTCGCGGAGTTCTCAATAGAGAGGTTTACTGGTGGAGAGATGTCTGAAAGGTCTATCAGGTCGAAGTGGTAGAGGTGCTGAACTCTTGCACAGGAAACTTACAGAGAGGTCTAAAAGGTATATTTTTGGTACTGATTTAGGACGGTGTATTTTTTATTCACTGAAAATTACAGAAAAGCAGTTCTCGTCCGCAGTTATTCGTAATGTAGGAAGAGGAAGATGTCTATGGGGACTTTTATGTTTGAATTTGTAAGTGAACTCTGACGCTTAGAAATTGTCTGCATTTCGATGAAGATTTTGGAGATTGTGCAGCTAATCAGTTCTTTTCATAGACGGCTGAGAATATTCGAAAGTGAGATCGAGAGCCCCAAAGGTGGACAGTATTGATACTATCATTCTATTGTTGGTGATGATCACCGGAGAATGCAAATGAAACCAAAAACCGCCGAAGCAAATAATTTTTAGGTGGGGAAACAACGAATGGCGGGTGTGTTCGAAAGCGAACACAGCGATGTTATGGCGCTGGGCGAATCGTTGAAGTGGATAGATTCGACGGAAGAACCTCAGAATGGTAAGCTTAGTGGAACTTTTATTGAAATGAATTTGATGGGTAATTTTTGAAGTATAGAAGCTTTAGCAGTTAAGTGAATGAGTAAATGTTCTCGTCTTGGAGGTTTCGCTCTCGCATTCGCACATAGCCTTTATGGAAGAAATAAGGTTTCAACGTTTATTTTCGCATCACTAATGGAGAGATTCGTCGAACGTCGACACGCAGCAAGTAACACCTTGCGCTCGTTAAGGTTAAGCTGAAAATTGCAATAATCTAAAGGAGAAACGAATCACCTCAGTGAGTTTGATGGCTTAGTTAGGAATTATCTGTGATACTTGAGATTGGATATCTCACCTACTTTGTGTGGTTTCGTCAAACTTTATTACCACCACGTTGTTAGTTGGCAGTTTTCATAAAAAGAGGTTTTCTTTATTGCAGTGATTATGGCATTGCTGCGGATCCTAAGCTCATGCGTTAATTCGCCCGTTTCAAGTTCATCGATCACTTCATTATCGGGTAATTCTCTCGTCTGTCTATCCTCGCAAGCAGCACTAACAAACGCCACTTATGATCGTTTGAACTTTAATTTAGTAGATTCTGACAAGGCGTCATTGTAAAACAGCCATGGTGAATGTAGTAACGGTCATAAAAATTGCCTTTATGGAGTTTGATGCGGCTACTCACTCACTGAGAAGACCAGAGTGCTGCTCTTATTTACTATCTCATTTTTCACCTTTGAAAACTTCCCCTTTTATATATATATCAACAACTGTCGAAGTATGATAAGCAGAAGCACTTTTTCATCCACAGACTTGATTTGTTGCTTTGATTGATAAGTGCAGAAGGCCTCCATCTAAGTTGATGCAAGTTCCAGTCGAGGCTGGCAAGTTGACTCCGTTTTCCAGCTCCTCAGCTGGAATTCAAATATGCTTCGGCAGGTTTTTCAGTCTCACTTACAAGTTGTGCAACTTCGAGCAGTTTTTGTCTCTAAAACACTCTAAGCAAAATAATCGAGATGTTCGAGAGCGGTTGAGCTTGAGGACATCTTTGAGCGGAGACACATCAACGAAGTGAGTCCCTTTGCCTTGCACACATATGCAGAATCCCGCTGAAGCATCCAGTGCTGCCTACCGATGTATTTTATGCTCTTAAGTACCACAATCTTATCCAAAATGCGTTAACGGTAATTTTCTAGCTTAATCGTCATCTTTTTCATGAGGACAGGCCTTTTCTCTTTACTCATTTTAAACCAAAGCATGACTGAACTTGGCTTTTGATTCCATTTGCATCAGAACATTTCGTCGCTCATATGCGGTAATTTTGATAGCTTCGCAGTTGTTCTGAGGTCATGAATGGATTCATGAATAATATGAGTGCGCTTGCTTATTTTATAGCAGACCAGTGGCAATTTCTTGAAATGTGACTTGCCAGTTTTTTCTTTCGGGCATCGCATTCCCCAAGTATCTATTCCGATAGCAGTCGGTGCAACATCCATTTACTTTAAAGTAGTTATGACCACTGCCTATTCTGACCACAACTTCAATAATTTAAAAGGTCACAGTAATGCGAGTCTTTGAAAGACTGCGTTACACTTTCGGCTTACTTTATATACTTCACCGTTACGTGAGGCTAATTTCACTACCCGTAAACAAAACGGGGTACTTTTCGAATCTTTGTATTTTTCGATATGCATTCGTTCCACTGGGGCAAGGTCTGTATGGGTGTGTGTATGCTTGGCCACAAGAACCAACGATTTACCAATCTGCTAGGATGTGGAGTCCATCTCAAAGCATTGTGCTGTGAGTGGTAGGAAGGGGAAGGGGATGAGTGACGAATTTGACTCGTTCAAGCCGTGACCAGATGCCCTTTCTGTCAAAGTGTTGAATTGCAGTGCGGCTCGGCTGTTCGGTCTCGACGGTGCGTCGCAGCATTCACTCTTTGCTGAGAATGCGTCAGCTTGTTTGTAGGTGGCAGGTATGTATCCCTTCAACGCTTTTATATAATAAATAAATAATAATATATATATATATATATATATATATATATTTATTTATATTTATATGCTTGCATGCAGGAATGACGTTCTCATTAATTTGTTACACCTTAGTCTTACTCATGAATATTACAAAAATGAGTTAGTTGAGTTGTCACGGAAATTCTTCCGGCTTGTCAGTGCAATGTATTTTCTCAAATCCATTTTTGAATTTTACTGAGATCATCGTACCCTGCCCACATAGAGATCGTCTCATTTCCCCATAAATAACTGTATTCCTGTCCTCCCTATCGTCTCATCTCGTGTGAAGTGAAAAAACGGCAATGGAACCTCATGAGCATGCGGACTATGCAGATCAAATCAAATTCTTTTCAGTAGGTTGTCTTTTCAACAGTTAGAGCCACCATAAAATCTGTATGTTATTACGTGTTTTATTTTTGAGATATTTATTTGCTTTGATTTGGGGGCTGCCAAAGTGTAAATCATATCAGCCGCTGTTCCTTAAGTTTTTTCTGTATAAAAACTTGAAAACCAGATTCGCAATACGCATCCATGCTTCCTCGAAACTTTAAAATATACAGTTCGTTTATTGTCGGAGCTGCACAAAGTAAATACACAGAATACCAATCTCTCTGATGGATTTTCCATTTGTTTAAATTATCGGCCTGTCTCTTGGAGGGTAAAACGTCATTGCTTATATTGTATAAAATAATCACTCAACTCCGGATTCTGCAAAATACCACATTTTCACTGTTTCCAGCTCCGATAGTGAAAACTGCTATCATTTACTATCAGTGATCATAATTTAGAATTATTCATTCGAAATCATTGAGTTGCATTTGATTGGCAATCCCATCTTTCACGAGTTTTAAGATACTGCCAGAGTTGATGTGAAATACCGTTGATTTCAGACGAACTATGAGGATTTATCGAATTCTCTCATAAAAACTGGTCTAAGTGCACCTTTATCCACCGCGGTAGGCGAATACATGAAGTTGGTTCAGGAGAAGCCAGATGTACTGTCGTCAGTTGTATGCCCTTCTCAATATCCACCTCTCACCTCTGTCACTGCAAGGATTGAAATAAACGTTAGTTACTGCCGAATTATCCATTTACTTAGTCAGCCTACTTTTTGAATCCACTAAATTTCGTATCTTAGCGTATACAGGTTGATGGGTATGGGCTGCGATTTAATGTGATTATTTCAAGTTGTTGAACTTCAATATTTCGCTGCTAGCGTTTAGCTCATACTAAATCAGTAAAGCGTAACAGGATTGTTCTTATGCAATGTAGACATACCGACAAGACAACAGTACTTCCACTGATATGAAGTTACTTAGATGTAGTAGAACGCACTAGAACTGGCTTCTGATGTAGTCAAGTAGGGCAGGTCAGCGGCTTAGGCAGCGTGGCATAGAACAGCTCATGTTTCGTCTAGTGATAAAATATCCCTGCAATATCTCTCCAGAGTGCTGTGCCCAGTGCCATTTCGTTGCACCGACCCAAATTTTGATAGCTTAAGGGCCACTGTGTTGTTCAGCCGAGCAGTCTTCTCTGCACGTATAACCAGCTCACCTTTGAAATATTTAAACCGCTCCAAAGGGTATTTCTTTCTGAAATAATCTGCTTGATGGCCGTATTGAAACCTCCAGGATATTCATCTCTGATGCGTTTCTCGTTTGCATATATGACAGTAAATGCTGTACCCGTTTACCTTACCGGTTTATTCAATAGACGTCAAGGCGATCCGCAGCAAGTTAACAACAACTTTGTCGCGTCGTCGACCTAGGAAATGAGCAGTTGTGCAAAGGGACGCATCTCACTTACGATATAGCACATCAGACGATTGGAAGACACAGTATGACACAGTACAATGCATGGGTTATTCACCCACTCTTGCATAGATGTATAAATTCCACGCAAGGATTCGATATATGCTGAACGTTTCCTGTAGTCTACTTCATTATAGAAGGCAGTTCAGAACACGTGAACTTGTTGGCTATGCACGAAGGTGTTTGCGTGATCTAGTTAGTCAGTGAAGGGCAAGGATGAGAAACGAAGAGCGTGTTTGCAGATTGCTACGATGGCGCTAAGATGCTGTCGAGATGTGTTGATACGAGTTCGATTCGTTATTGGTGGACGCGAAAGGATTGTTGTCCTCGACGCGATGACACTGCAGTATTGTTGCCAACAGCTTCAAAATTGTCTTTCATCTATTCTCAAGTTATGACAGTTTACACTGAATAAATAATTATTGCTACCTTATAATTTTGAATAATAATTCGCATTTTAGTAAATACTCTCATGACGCAGTGAATGTCAGGGGAGTTACCTCCCTGCCTTTGGAGGTCGAAATCTTTGCTGCTCTGTCTTCACCTCGCTTGATTTAATCAATTTTTTTTCGACCATAATTTTATAACACATTGAAGTCATGTTATGAATAATTCACAAAGCTCTGAAATGGCAATCCAATTCAGGGTCTAGGGGGACGCCTTGCTTTTTAGGAGAAACCGGAGACTGCACGTCGCCTTGACCATACTTTTTCATTTCGAGGTTCTCGGCCATGATTTTGTCTTCTGCAACTCTGAGTCGCGTGATTTACATGGGCAGTTGTGTGGCCTCATGGCCATGATTTGAAGTTATGTGGCGCTCTTGCCATGACGAATGGAGGTGAAATTGAGGCATGGTGGGGGGGCAACTGGGAGAGAAGATGCTTCACGGATGAACGGTGCTTTTATGAAGTGTTATACTAAGTGCACAGAAGTCGGAGCACTGCGGCCTCTTCCGTTCTGTAAAGGTGGGTGCGGCATCCATCTCGTCGTTATCATTATTAAGTTATCCTCACTCGGCCTATTGAAAGTGCTGTTGTATGGGTTCCCTCTCGCAAGAAAGGCTGAAGCTTTCGTGCGCACACCCAAACAACAGATGATGTGGTTGTACTGAAGAATGCGAGATGATCGTGCCGAATGATAGCACATTTGGTAATAGGATAGCCCTCCTCCATTTCTATGAATAGAATCACTGCCTCGATGGATGACTTCTTCAAGCGGAAGATTCAATTCCGGAGGCCTGCAAAAGAGGGAAGACATTCTAAATAGAAGGCTTCCTTGAGAACCGAGAAAAGTTATTAGACCAGGTCCTGCCCAACAGAACATCGCATCAGGAGCTCAGCGGACACGACAAATAGAAAGAGGCGGTGCAATTTACATGACAGAAACTTCTGGAGAGATGTTTTGCGACATTAAGCCGCCATACAACCTCATATGGATGACCTTCGCCTATACCATAACGTCCCCGAAAGAAGGAGGTGAAAGGGACGAGAGTTTAATAGAACAGACGAGGGTCGTAATCGTTGCGGGGATATGTTGGAAGCAGTGAAATAAACAACTTTCCACTGATAGGCTTGTTGCTTTCCTAAAAGCAAGCGGTCAGAGTGGACGCGTTCACATCGGCCGTTTAAATTGAAAGCTTGAAGCAGTAGAACTCCGCATGAAAGCTTTCGGTTAAATGTGGAAAGCTGCGATAGGCCTCGTGTGACGCTAGAAGGTGTGATCCGGAAAGGAGTGCGGGAAGCGTAGTAGAGGACCTCATTAGAAAAAGCGCAAGTTCCAGCCTGTACGATCACTTTTGCCAAGGGTGATCCCGCAGTTCTTGTGGGAAATCTTGAAGTCTGTATGCAAAGTTTATATTGCACTTAGAAGTTCTTTGACTTTTCAACAGGCTGAACCATTAAGCGAGATTTTTTTGAGATATGCTGTCGTGGAGAATGACAGAGCGGGTTGTGGATGGAGGAAGTGGACAGGGCAACGTCTAGATCTCTCCGTGTGATTTAGAGGGAGGGGAAGCCGAGATGAGAAGCGTATTGAATTGAGGCCGGTCACGTCCGCTTGAACCCGTTCGTGGTGTTCGTAACCCTTTTCTGTTATCGAAGCATTTATATAGAAGCGGATAAAAAAGAAGAGAGCGACGTGTTTGGAGAGGCTCACAATTGATTGCATGGTGCTGCCGCTTGATCGCACTGATAGGCACCAACGAAAATTGTCGACGCGAACAAAATTGCTTCATGAGGCGGGCCGAATCGAATTTGCCTCGTTGGCCGCCACCACCGGAATGGGGCACTGCTGCTTTTTGTTGTGTGATGCATCTCCTTACATAATTATTTTCCTTGAACACAGCAATCTTTATCATTTAGCCCGTCGGACAAATCCGTTTATCCTTGAATTTGGCACTTCATGCCAACTTATCTAAGTTTGTGCCATTTTTATAAGAGAGCACGAGAAGTTTACTTCTCAGGGCGACACATCCAGAAGCTAGAGGTTGAAGACTTTCGGTGGCACCTCTAGTGAAGCAGAAGAGGCTTCCGTCGAAATGTTCTCAAACGCAGGTCGCGATTTCTACGCAGTCCCTATCCTCCCACGGCAGTAATGGAAAGAAAGAGAATAGAGGGGACGGTTCACGGTAGCCAAGCGTCGTGGCGCGACCGTCCAGTGCACTAGACCGGTCAGCTTCGACACCCCAAACCCCTTATGATGCTGATGATAAAATTCGGTCTAAGAAAACATAAAATTAGAAGCCACTGACAGGCCAAGTGCGATTGTCTGCCAAAGACAGGATGGAAGTGGAGATAACGGGAGACGAAGATTCGTGGTGGTCGATAGCGAAAGCTGCTTCGGGCTTGCGGTGGGCAGTTCGATAAAATTCCGCTTGTTACTGAGGAACTGCAAAGCCGCCTTCTTTTATTTATAACGACGAGTTATCGTTGTAGTTTTATGCCAAGGGTTTGAAATTATTCCTTAAATACCACTGGTTCAACGATGTGCCTTCAAAGTTAACAACCGCTGGATTCAGCTACCTCGCCCAACTCCCTCTTCGCACTTTCTATGTGCTAATAAAAAGTCCTAAACGATGGGACAGACTCAACAGGGTAGTGGGAATATCGGCACGTAATCGATACTCTGTGAAGAAGTCATACAGGCTTGCACAAGGCTATAGTTTATAGCATGCTGCACTAAAGCATTTGCTAAATTATCGAAGAGTTCTGCAGTCGAAGTGAGGAGTGGTCATGTTAGCCGTTCGACAGAAGGGAAGACTAGTTGAGAACACATCCTTCGTTCTGCAAATACGGTTGTATCCTAAGAAGTTCTCTATAAGCCTCAAATGGTTTCAGATTAGCATCGATGTAATGGCAAATGCTAGAGTAATGAGGACAAATGAAACTATTTCATTTTTTATTGTCGTAATGGACTGTGTGCATTGCAGTGGAGTTGGAGGTGAGAGGATGTTGGCGAACTGTGAGGAGAGGCCGTCTTCAATTGTGCGCTATGGATGGAGGCTGTGTGCAGCAAATGCGAATCCTCAATAAACCACTGTGGTGCACTTAGTGCATGCCTGCTTTAGGAAGTGGGGACACTCTGCCGAAACAAAGTCTGATTTTTCAAATTCACCACTTTTTTCAGATTTAGCACTTTTCCAAACTAACTCGAGCGTCATAGTTGCTTGCGATTCGGTCACCGTGCTTTGAGAACTTCCGAGCTGCCACTGTTTGGGAGAATCTCGTGATAAATTTTGCTCAGGCCACAGCGTGTTTCGCGATCACATAATGAGATGAGCGCAGTCATCAATGATGGCGCTGAGACGGACACACACAATTGCTAAAGCGGCTCTCAATGTTATAAAATGAGTAATTTATGTGCTGACACGCAAATACTTCATTTCTAAAAGTGATAGGCGCATTATATTGCAAGCAATCCACCGGCAGTATCGTAGTCAAAGTTGCTGCACGAGCACCGGATAGTGACTGCGGGCAAGGGCCAAAATTGCATTGAGACTTATTGTGTTGGTCGCCGAGTGACCAGTGGTCAAAAGAATTGTCCGCAGGCGATCATATGCACCCAATCGGATCGCACTTTCGCGTCCCTCTGTGTGGAGGTTTGAGGTTCATGCGGTGGTGCGGTTGTGAAAGAAAATCCATTCTCGCTAGCAAATATTTTCATTGATAGCTGTGATGGGATGCGCTTTCATTTCGGCTCTTTTCGAATTAGTATAGAAGGTATGCCTCTCGATCTTAATTTCTTACTGTATACCGCTGTGATCGTTTCAGAAAGCGCATTATGGCAGCACCAGTTCTAAGCTCATATACATGCACGTGCATATATATATTTGCATATCGCTTTAACGTACTGGGAGGGGGCCATAAACCGTTGATGTCGACAGTGATGCCTGTGTCTGTGCAGCAAGATGGCCTCATGTTTTCGATTCTTACCAGCCGGTCACATTTTGTGATAGTTATTGGCACCCAGACGTCTCACCCATCGTATAGATCAATTCCTTCCTAAAATAGTTCGATATGCACCAAGAAGGAAGATCTTTGGCCCGAGTTTGTGCGGGTAGCTGATCCCATCGGAAACCGCGCCGTTAGGCGTGTTGTCGTTGTTCTCAGAGGGCTCTAGTCTAGCGAGTTGAAATGCGAGATTGCATCTCATGCCGCCCTATTGCATATCTCTTCCTTATTTCGTTGAAGCCCGTCATCATCGTTACTTTCCGAAGGGAAAACGGGAATTTGCCGACGCAGTAGCTTGGGAGCTTGTATTGGAGGAATCTCATTTTATGGAAAAATCAGTGTTTTTCCACGTAGTTTGCTGTCTCTCGTGTTAAGAATTAGCTACGATTTCTTCTCATTATAGCTTATTTGTTTGTTTAGCAGTGGGAATATGTAAGTTTCCATGAGGAGCAAGGAGATATAGAGCATCCCACGAAGCGTTCGATGAGGGCGTTTCGCACAGCTGGAAATAGTGACAACCGTTTGCGCTAATGTTCGCATATGAAACTCACTTCACGTCGCAGCTGCTCTCGAATTGATGCGTGCGTTTGAAATTTTCATGCCATTCTCAGCCCATGAATCAGCTCTCTTAAAAATTGTACTCGCCGTGGACGACTCTACAGATTTCACCTCACTTTTCGAAAACACCACTCTTCCCCATTGCTCAATATCCGGAAGTGCTTTATTAGCTCAGCACATAGCGCATTTTGCCTTTAAATGGACTGAGTAGTGCCCTCTCTCTTCCTGGCTATCTCTGATTTTTTGCGTGCGAAATCAAAGAACCGCATAACAGCCATAACAACCCGCCTGCACGCACATGCCGGTCCTAAGCCTATCATGGGCAAGAAAATGATGCCTCAATCAAATTTATCGTCATTTACCGTCCAGTTGGTCGATTTTTCATATGTCACTAGATGGAACGTTGAAATCTTGCCCATGTAATCGTTTAGCAGTGAACCTCGGAAATCAGCAGTTTTTATTTAAACATGCAAACTTCTTTCAACATCCATCCAAGAATGTTATATCTTGTTGCTATGCAAAGTTTGAGGCCAGTACTTGGACGAAAAGTGCTTTTTCGGATGCCCTCAGCTTCTCAATGTTCTCATTACCTGGTGAGTTCAGGCAGCGCAGCGATATTCGATATATAACGGATTGGTACCTGGAATGCCCCCACCCAGCTATGAGTCCGTTCGTTGCTTCATCCGTTTTCAATCTGAATATATAACATCTGGTAGCACTAGCACAAATTCGTTTTGCATGTAAGGTGGTGAGTGCTGAAAGTAGCTGCAATTAGGGTGTTGAATTGTCGGTTTTTGTCATTCTTCTTATATACATAAATGATCCAGAAAAAGTGTCCAGTGCCATACTTAGACGCCAGCAGAGGAACATAGCACTGAGTCTACTTCCTCCGCAGACCTTTCGTTTTCATGTGCACGCACGTTGCACAAAATGTACTGTGGCACGGTGCATATCCGATTTTGCACAGGCGTTTGTGAAAGAAAGTCAGTTAATAAGAGCGTCCATTGTGATGACAGCAATCCGACACACCACAAAGTCGTCGCCAATATGTTTCTTTAGAGAGTACACCCACGGATCTTTAACAACGCATACCTGGGAGTCTCTTTGAGGCTGTTCACAGTAACAGTGAGGATACATGGGAGGGTTATCGCGATAGACCACTCAGACACCGCTTCACTTGATATATAGAATACTGTGTAATAGTATTAATCTTCCTAGTGGGACGGGTTGAGACAGAAGAAATGAACAGCCAATGTCTTTGCTTCAGATACCCGTTGTGGTGTTGCTGTCACAGACGCCGAACGTGGTACTGCATGCATGAAGGCCATCCGTGCATATCGATGCGTTGAATGACAAAATTTGAGCAATCAGTCGTTCAAGTTTTTGGCTGACCCATTCGAACAGAATACTTTCAAAGATCCTGTCGGTTGATATGCACAGGAACATATTGATTTCATCACTTCAACTTAATCTCAGTAGAGGTTTCAGCCACACAATCATACTTAACAGTCAAGCTCCTCCTCCTCCGTACCAAGGCAGCTGAATGATCTGGTGCATTGCCACGAGAAAGCTTGCCACGTTGAAGCGAAATTTATGTCGTAGGTGGAATTGGCATACACTGTCTTCATGCCAGATTGTTCTTAGCGCCAAGAACTACTCATATGGGCGCATTCCGCTAGCTGCTCGACGCTTTTGCTCATCTTTGTAATCCATGAGACTAACATGCATTCTTCTTGAGATTTCGGCCTTCTAGAGGGTTTTCCCCAATCGACCGAGTTGTAGACTAATTGCAGTGCTGGAAAGGCACTGCAGTTAAACGAAGATTTTTCCAGAGAATTAAGTAGTCCAGGAGCAGTGGCGGGAAAGCCCTCGAAACCTAAACTTCCGGTCCAGTGTAAGTGGTCAATTTAGTGGTGAGTAAATGGTCACTTGCATGCTACTGAAATCGATTTATTCATTGCAGGTTTACTGCTCACATTTTGAATTTCCTATGCTTAAAGCCAGCCTTGCTTATCCGTTTTGCTTGGTCCTTTATTTGTGTACAGTTACACTTGTTTATATACGTAGTCCGGCTTTGTATGTGTAATTGTGTAGTTACTCAGTCTTGACGCAAATATCATTGCTACTGTTGCTGGGAGAGTTTTTTATTCGCTTTCGATTAACGATGTTAATTTCATTTAACTTTATTCCATGACATCAAACTCGTTTACCACTCTCACCTCGATGAACGATTTCTTCTTCCCAACCAACATGATTTGCATTCTCGGTGGAAAGCGTACATTCCTAGAAGAAGTGTCAATTTTGTTGGTACACCATTGCACGACTGCCACCTCGAGCCAACGTTCTCTCTCGGCGTCAGCTTTTTTTGCATGCCAGCACGTTCTACAACAGAAATCGCCGCTTCAGTGAGGTATTCTCGAGAATTATCCAGCAGTTTACGGCGACCGCATGCTCTTTCCAATTTTGCAAATAATTGCTTATAAATATTGCTGAAATTGATTCACTTGGAAAGTAATTGTTGCAAATTTCCCCTCGTATCACTATCGACATTCTTTAAGGAACACAACTGCAGGCGTTTTTCCTGCGATTTCTTTGCAACGCCTGCAGAATAAAACCAGAAGTCTTAAACAGCGAGCGTGGACTCGTTGCAAAGATTCTGGCGTGATAAGCTTTTTTGTCCTCCTCGTTCGGATAACTGCTTTAATGAACTCCCAGCAAATAATGGATTCAGTAAATGATGATTGTCTAGTTTAATTAGCTTGATGGAGCGCTCACATAGACCGTTCACAGAAGGCTCGTCTCTTTATTGCTCAACCGGCCTAAAATGCATGCATTTTCTTCCGATATCCCGACAGAAATTAATTCTTTAGGTCTGATGGGTCAGCAGGTGTAGGAGGTCACTGCTTGATGTGCATACCTACCGCAGCACGCAGTTCTAGCTTCAATTAATTCCGAGCTGAACTTCCAAACAACGCAAACACACGCACATAGGCAATCCAACATGCTTTAAGGAAGAAGTTTGCAAAAATGCACAAAGATTTCAGCAGAATGATACTATCACATATGGAATTAGGTGAGTGGGAGGGGTCAGCTACTTTATCTCAAGTGTATGAGTAGGTGGTTAGAGAGCGGGTTTGATACTCATTTCAAGAAGCTAGAATATATCGATGTAAAGAGATCCCTTCTATAAGTTGCAATGTTGGACGCTACTTTTCGCTAGTCGGATTATTTTTTGGGAATTTTTTGTGCGCACGAGGATTTTAGTGGAATTCTCTGCAAAGTTTCTTAAAAGGTACCGTTTGTAGTACAGCAGTGAGAGTATTGTTCGCAAAGGTTGGCGGAATTGCGTAGTAAAAGGCAACATTTGCAGGAAACTACGTGGTCATTCGGTAGTTCCTTCACTGAGACGCTCGAATGTGCCCTCATTTCATATTAAGCTTCGGTCGCCTGATGGCTGCAGAGGGTAAACGGAAAAAGAGGGAGATAGTGATGTTCCAAAAATCGCGAATTTTTGACTGAGACGCCCAGGTATGCCTTCATTTTCTTTCCTAACGTTACGTGCTCTCCGAGTTAAGGGCAACTGAAACTTTCGATGACTCTCCTAAAAACGAAACGCCTGATTATGGCATCGCATTTGATTCGTCAACGACTGGAGTTGCATTTAAGATACCCTAGTCGGCAAACGGCTTACCGTTTTTCTTATATATGTTAACTTCCGGGATCTCGATGCTGTACGCTCTGATCATCTGCCTGTTTATATGTCCTTAGTAAAAATCGCTATTTGTGCAGTGCTGGCGTAGGCGATGCGTCCACCGCTTAAAGAAAGCTGCAGTCCTTCTTCCGAAATTTGCGTCTGTTTGTTCGTACCGGGTGCAGTGGCGTATTCACTTCGATAACAACTGGAACAGTCGTATCGCAGCAGAGGTGCATCTACTCGAGGTGATATCGACGGCCCTCTACTCAGCAGTAACTACGCAGAAATAGTTTGAAATTCTCACCGAGTTTCGAGGGGGTCATGTTTTTGCCGCAGAGGCGATCGAGTCGTCTACCTGGATATGTAACTGCTTAAGGTTTCTTTGAATTGCCAACAGTTTCAAAGTTGACTTCTCTCAGATTGATTCGGATAGAGGTGAGTAAAAGGCATCAGCGAAATCTCACTTAGACTTTTCAAGAAAACATAAAGCATTTTCTATAAGGAACTGAACTGTGTCAGTGCAACTAAGCTGTTAACAAAAGCAAAGTAACAAAGACAAGAAACTGAGCGGAATTCAAACGAAGAGCTGTAAAGAAGCCATAGCTGCCTCACTTTCCTACAATCGAGTCAGTGATTAAATTCTCTCAGAAACTGTGCAGGTGTTTGCAGCTCTGGTCATACTTCGCAGCCCTCCTCACCATTTTTGAGGGACTCACCGATGGCATATTAAGCAGAATTCAACTGAAAACACTTCGAGAGATGCTCGAAAGGCACATAATGTGTTACCTCATGGAAAGTCTCACGTTGTCGTCCGTTTTTTTCTTGGCTCCAGTGGTTCCACGGACAGTCGGCTTTTGTGTAACTGCTGTTTAGAAGTTTCGACTTTTTGGCATTCTTCCAATTCCATTAGATGATTTTCCTTCGGATATATTGGGCGCTTCACTTAAGAGGAGCGGATGCGGCGGAAGCGTTGTGGTTTCCGATGGGCGGTTCATTGCTCTCTGTGCCTACATATCAAGCTCGTTCTATTCACTGTGACTAACCCGCTCGAGTGATTCAAGAACTTTTCAAACAGTCGTTCTCACGAAGTGTGGGTGGGTTTCATACTCCCTTCTAGATCAGCTACCTTCAAGAGCGGAGCAGTTAATTTTTGAGTTGATGTTATATGATACTTCTGAAATGTCTCTTTTAAGGGCGAAGTGTTTGATGCCCCTTTCATTTTTCTGATAACCTCCGTTCTCATTCATCAGTCGTATGTTTAGAAATGCCGTCAGCGCAAAGGATTCCAACATCTTAATGAACAACAAGTTGCCACTGCGCCGATGAAGACATCGAGGCTCGTAATACCACAAGCTCTCATTCTTCGCGATTTCAAAGTTTTTACAGTCTGCTTGGCAAAGACTTTCTTCATTAAGCATGTGAAAAGCTCCCTTTTTCCTCATTCTTTACTATATTTCTACCATTAACTATCCCGAATCCGGAAGTGACATATAATAGACAACGTCGGTTCAAAGGCGCTTCATTAATCATCCACCTCAATTCCCCAAAACACTCAAAAGCCGTAGAGAAATAGGGAAACGGCTTATTAAACCTTGAGATGAAATGTCTGGACGACACAGTTGGGGCATATAAAAATGTGTTTTCGCGCTTCTACCCCAACTTCTCTGATTTCTTCCAAACTCTGTTATCGGAGGTTACCGAGAATAACCCTAAAAAGCAATTTGGATGACGAAAAAAGTCTTCTGCAAATGCGTGTCCAAACCTGTTTTAAACGTATGGCACAACTAACAGCATCTTCAGTTCCGCTAATTTTGAGGCCTCTTGGAACGTTGCTAAGGGTCTTGGGTCCGATAAATGTGTAGGGCAAGGTCAGCAGGAATCATGAAGGCGAGGAAGACCGCAGTAACCGAATCGCTCGTTCATATTTTCCGTCTTTTTAGTTCATTTTGTTTCCCTTATATTATATTATTTTTCTAGGTTCCTTGCACGTTTCTGCTGGGAAAATTGCTTCCCCAAACCTTCGACGAGCTCTTTGCCTTTTGAGAAAATGGTGGTCTGTGGTGATAAATTTGATAGCTGAACTTGTGATCATCATATAATCAATGCAAAACCAAGACAAAAAGAACCAAGCACTGGGAGGAAGGGACGTGTGATGAGGGAGGAGCGCTCAAGAGGTTTAGTGACAGTTGAACTGGATTGTATGTTGAACTCTGCTTGGGAAATCAAGTTTAAGTTTTTATGCGATAGAGCCGTATGATATAAAACATAGTCAGGCTTTAGAAAACCTAGAAGCTCTATATGACGTGAATGGCATAGAATTCGGCAACTATCCGATGTAAACGAATGCACCGGAAGTTATTATTGTCGTAGTGCTGCACTGTCAGCAAGAAGAACTTCTCTGAATTCGCTTGCTATTCATGAAAGATTTTGATCGATGATGGGGCAACTTGTGAATGTGCCTAATATGGCACTCCATCCAAGGCAAAACGATAGTCCCTCTCTTTGTTTAACGAACACTAAAAACGATGTAGTTGGTTAACGCCTTCGTAAATTATCCGTAATTAAGAAAAGTCGTTTTCACAGCAAACGAGAAAATGCTCTTTCACAAATATACAACGATAAATCACTACACCGTAGTTGCGGAAACGACCACTAATTGCGACGAAGCATGCGCGTGCACACATCGCGACAAATTGCGGATCTTTTGCTGCAATGATGCTTTTTTCGGACTTCAGGTGCAGATGAGGACTCGGATAAATCTTGGATGCGGATAGGAGATGAAGATGACACTACTTTTTTCTGCTTCCGGTAAACTTGTAGATTCGATCAATGCAGCGACTTTCACGAGGAATTTTTGATGATCGCTAATCTTCTCCATATCGTTGCGATCGAATATTAATCGTTGTCAGTTGCTTCTGTGGTAACGTTCGTCCTCCTCATTGGTTCACAGACTCAATATCGCAATCAACCGTGCAAACAGCTGCTTATATTTTCATGTTGCAACAGTCTTTTTCATCTTATTGGCGCACTTTAAATTCGGATGTTTTATTTCATCGATGACTCAAAGAACCAGCAGTCAAAGGAAGCCCACTCAAGGAACCGGCACCCAAAGGAAGCTCACTCAAAGAACCAACAACCAAAGGAAGCATGTTCTGTACTCAGTTCGTATTTGTTTCCATGAATGTTTCATTAAAAACGTTATTAGCCCGCAGTGTTGTCTTCGACTGGTTTAATGTTCAAAGAGGTAACGCATTGTTTTGTTTCCCACGTTTCTTTCAAATGACTCGTTTTTCATCCTTTTTATCAACACCGTTTCTGTCAAATATTAATTACTTATAAGAAAACTTCCCCTACTTTTCCGCCTTAACGCCATTCGTTTGGGTGGAACGTCCTCATACTGTGAAAAAATCTCTCCGATGCATAAGTCAGTTGGCATATCGACGTTAATTGCCGATATCTGCATGCAGCTACTGATGAGCTGATGGTTCGGAACGTTAATGTGTCGAGGAACTGAGATTGTTGGTTTCGAGTTCGCTCACAAAATCCACAAACCCACTGACCGTTTTCATAAATAATTCTCAGTGGGCGATATTATTATCCACAATAATGCGTCTTCAAAATCCGCCGTGCATGTATGCTATAAAAATATAAGGCATAAGTGGGTGGAAGCTTCATGGTATTAAAACCGTATGGTACAGAATACTGTCGCTGGTAATTCGAAAATTTTCTGCAGCTATTCATTCTGCAGGAAATAGGCGTCCTCGAAGCTGTTGCCCCTTTCACAACACTTCCTTTACGAGTGACTCCTGTTTTCCGGTAGTTCACAAAACGGTAGGACTGTATAAAATATATGACAGTTGAGGATCACTCCATCGGTCTTAAGGATCAAGTAGAAGACCGGGCTATTAAAGGATGAGTTAGGCGAATGAAAGGGGAGGGGAAAGAATAAGGCGGACACTTCCGATGGGCTGGGGGAGGGATCGATAGATGCGCAATGGGGTGCGCGAGTTGGCACAAAATGACGAGCTATCGATTGCCGAGAGTGGCTTAGCAGTGCTCGGCCACTGTCTCTGTTTTTGCGTGAGTCCGTCCCGTCAAGCGGCGACACTTCTCTTCTGCATTCTGCCATGTGAGGCAAATAACTCGACGCCTGGCCATGTATTTTAGTTGACGCAAAGTGCCTGTGCATCCCTTCCCTTGCAGGTAATTTCTTTGTTCTCGGCGCCTCTCCCACTTTGCACGCCGCTTCGTTCCTTCGTGGTTCCCTTAGCGGCTAATTTGTTTTGCTTGCATCCTCACATCACTCGTCGCTTCGTCTCGATTCGAGTTGACGTCATCCTTGCGTTTTGATAAGCCTTACAGTGCGCCTTCTTACTACACCCGTACTCGCTTCAGCTGAGATATTTTAGTTGCCCCCTCCTTGTGCATGCATATGTGCACCGTTCTTAGGAAACCCATTAAGAGCACCGACAATACACAAAACACAGCCTTGCGGCCGCCTCGCTATTTTTGCGTGTTTAGCGTCACGTACCGTTCAGGCTTGGGCCTACAACTCCGTTGATATAACCTATGAGCATCAATTACGTACAGTCCACCACACCTAAACGACCAACGGATGGAAAGTAGCATGAGTGCGAGCATCATGCAAAATGTCAGAGTGGTTATTTTTTACAGAATGCACACAAAATTCTTTTATTCAAAATAATCTTATATATTTCCTTACATCAACGTTAGGCTCGGAAATTTCCTCATTCTCATGCGAAGTTCATAGATGGTGCAAAAACTAATGAAATGGAGTGAATTAGCAGGACCGAACTCTCAGCGTCAAAGCATTGGAAAGGAGGAGGGGCGACCCCTCCCTCTCCCCTTTTTCTCGATCTTTGCACGACAAAAGTGCCGACGGGCATATTTTCAGGCAGCCTGAGAGTTCTTATCCCATAAGAACTACCCCCTTTGTTGTTTATTATCACAGAAATCAAGGTGTCTACTTAACCAAACACGCGCTAACATCAAATATTACAGCGAGTTATTGTAGTCGTGCTGAAATCCAAATGATAGTTATTACTGGACTTAGGAGAGTTTAACTGCGAGCAGCTGGCGCCTTTGTCTGTTGGTTATTTATTGTTTTGTTCCCAGGTGGTCACTTGCGCCAGTCCACAACGCACTCGAATTGTTCAACGTGAGGCATGCAACAACGCCACTGCAAACAAAAATAATCTTCAGTGAAAATTTAGTTGTATAATACATCGTGCACCATTCGCAGTATAATCATTCCGCGATTAACATTTTACCTTCGCAGACGCATTCATAATCGATGGCTATGAATGTTTTATAGTTTGCAGATGTGACTAAGTGCTGGGTCAAATGAGTTGGACAACTTTTGAGCCAACATTCGCGCTCCATGATACCCAGCTCGAACTTCCGCGGTTAAATTAGTGCCTAATAAGCAATGATTATGACCCGTGAAGTCGAAACATCAGCATAAAGTTATTGTGACATGTCCGTTTGGCGTATTCTGTGGTCATATTTCTAGACTATCGTATGACGCAAATGAACAACAGCAGTTCCACAAGATACCAGAAATTTAAGCAGATTCTCTGCTCTCAAGTGATGCTGATACTACATAATATGGAGGGCATTTATATCCAATATAAAAGTAATTATTTGAGAGTTAAGTGAGAATTCCTCCAGTGTTTTCCTTGCAATTTTCTGGATAGCGCTCCAAAGTTGATTTTCGGAAAACGAAAAGTCTCCTCGTCTGTTTCATTTAATTTTTTCCTATCCCATAAATTCCCTTTTCTCTTACAATTTTACCTCTAGAATGCTATGACATTCTTAATGCTGCTTTCATTTCTAGGGAAACAATTCTAGCGACTATGCAGTTTTTTCTGGAGCAATTAAATAACTTCTTAAATAACTTTAGTCTATTTTTTGACTGAGGAGTGGATTCTCACATCTATCAAATAAGACATTTGAGTAAATGCGAACTTATTTTATTGAACGCTCTTCCTTTTTTGCCTAATGAAGAAGTATTTGCGCGTGCGGAGAAGTAAATGTGAGGTTAACGTAACGGCGTTCCTTGCATCCCTCTCAGCTTCCTTAAATTTCCGTCACGAGATGGCATTCGTCGTTGATAAACTTAACGGGACATGTCTTCAATTCGCCAATGCGACCCGCATGTGAAAAGAGACTGTTTTGCGAACACAAGTTCCAAGATGGTCGTGATTCACTGTCACGGCGCCACCTCTTTCCTTAATTTCTTTAAAACTTCTTGCCCACATTGCCAGTCAGCGAACGACTGTCAAAAGAGAGGAAAAAGGAGAAGGGGAGAGGGTGTGGGGGGGAGGAGAGGTGGAGAGAGCACTTCTGTACTTAGATAGAATAGTTTAATTCTACGAAACCCCGCTCCTAAATGATGGCAGAAGCATCTAAATCAAGAGTCGTCTGTGAGTACAATTTCGCAAGCGGGACCTCAAAAATCGGATGCACAACGGACGACAAATCTTCACAGGTTGTTTGCACTCTCGGATACCACTGACTTCATCGAGAAGAACAAGAGTGCGTGCAATATTTTTAAAGGAAGGCTGCAAGACCGGAGAGCACTCGTACCCATATACGCGCTAGTTTGCTCTATAGCTTATAAGAGTATGTTTGTGAACAGTGTAGCGGTATGTTTCTTGCGAGAGAATATATTTAGTCAAATCCATTCCACCTTTCAATAAAGCTTTTGGGCATTTAATGTTCAATTTCGTGCCATTATATGTATCCATGATGATACGAATTCTGGCAGCAGTAGATCATTGGCGAAGTTCTTTTAAGAGGTGCACATCGAGAATGCTGTAAGAGTCGTAGATGAGCAAAGCGCAAAAAGTGCCTAGTGTTAGGAAGCGATTCTCTCATTAATCATCCTCTCCACGTTGAATAAGCGCTTTTGGCGGCTTTGCTCGAGCCAAGCTTTTTTTCTCATATACAAGCTGCAAAGTTTGACATTTCGCAAAAGGTCACGCCACATGAGAATACGAGAGTGTGCAGCTGTCTGCCGTAACGTCCTCAAACGATCACTATATCTCTGTTCGCTATTTCAATAAATGTTCTGTTCTTCCTAACGTAACAAATCCCACTGCGCTGAAGAGATGCATCAGTAACGTCATAGAAGTAGCACTGATTCTACTGCAACTTGATGCAGTGAAGTGGAGAGTGATCTCAGGTGCGGAATGTTGGCGATGGTGGACACATCGACGCTGACGGCCGAGGCGCTCGCAAGGGCCGCTGTTATCCTATCAGTTGGATTATTGCTCATCTTTTCGGCTCTTATTTCCATTACTGTAACACTTTGTAATGAGGCACTACGTGACGTCATCGGATATTACATGGTATGCTAACTTTTTCATTGATATCATACCTATCTTTCAGCTGTCACGTGCAGAGGCAGGGAGATCTTTCCGGTGACCTTTGTTGGCATCGTTTCCTTCGCCACACGAAAGGATGCACAGTACATCGACTGCCACTCCAGAGTATTTCCTCGAGTAGAAGCACTATCAAAAAATGGAGACTTCATGCGAATAGTTGAGCCGATTTGAGAACTACGTTCGTAGGAACAGAAAACAGCTCCTGATTGGAGTCTTTGAAAGAGCACTTTATTGAATAGGTACGAAAGGATGCCATCAGTCGGGAATGCCTCTTGTGGCATCTGCAGAATTGCTCAAAGAACCATTATTCGGGCCAATTTTCTCGATTGAATTGCATCTCCGAAATGGTTATTTGCCGAAGAGTGTGGCGACGAAATTTAATGATTAAGTTTGATTCCCTAATGCCAACTTTTTCTCCATTATGCGCCTTATTTATAGATTTCGAAACTTAACGAAGAGGGTCTTGTTTGTAGAGATTTTATAGAAACGCGCATATGTACATCAAATACCTTTTATTATTCTCTAAGCTGTTTGACGCCTCTGAGATCTTATTTGAGCCCTTCGCTATCTGCATTCTTTTTATCCGAAGAGAAATATTTAAAACAAGCAATCCATCACCACACGTTAATTTTGAGACATCATTTCTCTGGATGATTTATGTTTCCCTTCCATAACTCAAAGAGCAAATAAACTGGACACTTGCAATAATGACTACGAACGGAATTTACTGTACATATGTAAATTAGAGCGAATATATCGCTCTTACGAGATGGCGGCGAACTGAAAGCAAAACAGACACAAACACGACGATACACTCGAAGAAACTGAAGATTGCGAAAAAATATATAAAAATGAGGAAAACGCATTGTGAAACATAACACAAAAATATCCAATCGTGAGAGATCAGTAACACAGGTCGCGACAATAAAAAAATGCGCTTGTTTCGTTAATATGACTTCCGGAAGGAATTGTCTGCCATGAGCGAGGTGAGATCACCGTTTTTGAAGTTTTCGAAGAATGAAGCGAGCCTTTCCTGAAATGTGCACTTTCGTATGTTTTGTCACAGTATCCGAAAGGGGGGGGGGGGGGGAGGTTCTAAAGGTATCCAGTCCTTTAATGCCAACAGTTTCGAAGTTATTAGTTCGACGAAGGAATAGTCGTGTCTGTCTATGGGAACAAATGCAGAGAATTTGTGGAAACCATAATCAATCACGGGCAACGCTGCACACCATAAAAATTACGACGAAAACAGCGCTGCACAGGCTTCACTGAATATTGCTGCGAACAACTGCATCATCACTGTGCGTTCTCATTATGCAGAGGGAAAGCTTTCAGTTAAGATTAAATAATGGGGATGAGGTGGAGGGGGCAGTGGCATTACTTTAGGAGACGTCACTATATGAAAGTACTGGCGAAATAAGGGGTTTTTTCTCCTTTTTTTGCATTGTTTGTGATATGATCACGAAAACTGAAGCTGTTAGTTCCTGTTCTTAGATAGGGGCCAATATCTGGATTGTTTCGAACGAATCTGCTGAGCAGTATTGCATTCGAAGCTAAAATTGAATACCGCTTATTCAGCCTACGCTCATTGCTGTCTTGCAAAATGAAAGCAGATACAAGCACTTCAACGTCGTCCATGAAAGGAAACGCGTTGAATTAGACGGTGGGCTATCTGTCAGGTCATTGACGAGGATTCGGAGGCGATGTGGGGTATTTATTTCCACCCGAAAACACTCGATGAATTCCTTTACTCAGTTTCTCCTTTCGTATACAGAGTCGCATATTGCGGACGATGCAAGAGAAAATCGTAGAGCCAGTGCAGCCACCACTCTATTATACCGTAGGATCGTAAAGTGTGATTTCGGCAGCTTATTCATATGTGAGTGTGCATTCTTCTACCTGCATCTTTTCGCCCCCAAACGGACGATTGCCGTGTAATAATTGAAGGGCTCTTGGAGTGATGGTATTCGCGTGCAATGTTGCCAGGCCTTTTCAGTAATAAGGCCTGAGGCTGGATGAATGCACAAATGTTATTTTTGGATATTGAAAATTTTGGCTGTAGAAGATCCCTCCCTTAAATGTCGCGACACTGCTGTTTTGATTTTGTCGCAATGGAACGTTCGTGAAGAGCTTATACGAGATTGAGTCAGCGGTACAAGAAAATAAGATTCAATGGACAAAGTCAACATCCCACAGTCTCCTCTTAGGCCAGTTGCTTTCACCTCTCAATAGCTAAGGGAACTCAGAATGGACACACGTTGAAGATGTGGAAAATGAACGGAAACGCTCAAAATAAATAAGAGCTGTGCACAAGTGATCCAGTTTAGTGGCTGTAGTTGTAGTGGGTGGTAAATTTAATGGGAAGTAAAATTACAGAAATTGCATCAGACGCTCTATGGAATGCTCGTTTCGCTGTCCATTATAATCCACAGCGGCTTGCGACTGTTTTTCCTTCTTCGTCTGCAAACGTAATAAGATCGCCATTGTGCATTTAGCGACCCATATCTGCCACATCCATGCAGCGAGCATCCTTTAATTAATGCCATGGAATAGATTTTTATGGGTTTTAGTGCGATAGGGAGGAAGAGGGAAGGGAAAAGCTGGAGACGGACAAAAAAGGAAAATAGGCGTATTGTTCTGGTGGAATTTTTTTCAGAACATTAAGAGCGTCCACTGTGCCAAATGCAATGTAAATAAAATGCTCAATAATGCATGAATGGTTTTATGTTCGCCTAAAAATACAGATTCACCTATATTTTGCAGCAAATGACATTTTGTATCCTCAATGGAAGGAGAATAACCTCTTAGGAATTTCGGATGATATTTCTTTTGGGGAGTCGTTCATAAGCCGAACGGTGCCGTAAATTAGCACGGATAGTAGAACATGCAGGGTGGTGATGCACTTATGTCTCAGCCGAGCATGCTAATCTTCTCTATGTGATCTTCGTTATGCGCTTTTACAGTCTCGCATTATCGAAGCGTATAATTGCCGAGTGTTGGCTGCGCGCGTGCTTATGTTTGCAATCGTTCTTTAAGAGTTTCGACCGGTGAATCTGTATTTTTGACATATTACTTACACCAAAACACGACCACATAGCAACGTTCAAGTTGATCGATCGATTTGAGCTTTTAAGTCTGCTGCATTGTACGAACGGTCAGATTGCACTTCACATCGACTGGATCTCCATTCTAGAGTCACGTTATGTTGGGGAGAAGAATTTCTCTTAGAGCGGTCGGCGCGCCTAGAGCATGATTTTCTTATCGCTCATTGTTCACTGTTTGTATTCATCCGTGGGATTTTTTGATCTAAGAGATGGAACTGCGAAATCACTCGCTTCAGTTCTTTTCCAGAAATTTTCCTCATATTTTGACAAGACTGCTTGCGCGATTTGTTTTGACTGAACGTAAAATGCATGCAAATTTTGAGGCACATTTCAGTGCCTGTAACTGCTTCAGATGGACCACTTTGAACACTGTTCTCGAAGTTTAAACTGTCGTCCGCAAGTGGTCGTGCTAAAGGATATCCGGTCACAACGCGTCATGAGGGCTACTTCGTAAAAAGCGCTTATTCCATTGCATTAGGAGAAACGAGAACGTCGGCGGGTGTGATTACTTAGGCATTGAACGATTTTGGTTTGCATAAAGAACGAAGCGTTCATTGGGTGCATATAATAGCGCTGCTGAGGAAACAATTCGAGCACATTAAAGCGGTCGGCGCTCTCGGTTACTCGCCATCGTGAAGCGCGCACTTGGAACGCAATTCACGCACAGGCTGGACGCAAACAGCTAAGTTAGGCAGTGCAGTTTTCGGTTGTCTCACAGAGCTGTTTCTGAGAATGCCTCAACGTACCTACTCATGTAATGTGGCGATATTAGTGACTGAGGTGTAAAACTAAACAAAATGTCCTACCCGCAATAAAATGCTTGCGATGTATGAAAGAATTATCCCACTGCGGGATAGCGAGGTCGCCTATTATGAAACATGGTGATAAGAAGGTGTTTTAGGAATTTGCATCCGGAATCCGCTTTCACATGTTATTGATAATAATTGATTCTGGTTTCGATACTTCTTAACCTTTCTTTCTACGCTTAAAGAAACCGTTATCAGTTTGACACAGCTCTGCTTGATAACCGCAGTAGATAATAGAATTTCTAGATTTATATGTAGGAGAGGGATACTGTGTGGAGAGTTGTTTAGAACGTCGTGAAGAAACCAAACAAGTTCATTAAGGATATTCACTTAGGATGTGTAGGGAATCCTGCTTTTCTGCTTTTCTTGCCTTTCATCTATGCAGAATTGCCATCAAGAATCACTTCATGTTAGTCGAAGGATCATGTGTGTTTCTCACGATGACTTTCACACACGTGACTGGCAAAAAAAGAAACAGTAGAACCGAAAAATTCTTTGGGGAGTCACCAATATTTGAAAACTTCGTCTTACAAGCAATGGAGGTGTTTCCTTCCAGAAGCCTCTCTTTTTTAGCGTTTACCCGTATTTTTGAAACTGTTGGGAATCAGCTCGCTTTCAGAAGGCAGATGCTCAGATTTGTCATGCCAGCGAGGAGAGGTCCCATATTTCAAGTGTTCAAAGTCTGG
The DNA here is from genome assembly GCA_037576465.1 of Parascaris univalens. NCBI lineage: Eukaryota > Metazoa > Nematoda > Chromadorea > Rhabditida > Ascarididae > Parascaris > Parascaris univalens. The sequence goes on from CM075173.1 coordinate 162,820,720, forward strand.
ATTTGAGACCTAGAAGTGACTGTTAAAGAATTTCTTTCGGCTCGGTAAGGGAATTATGAAATTTTGAGGTTTCATTATCTGCGGTCGATCTGGTATGTTCGGTATTAATTGTGCCTACGAGCATGTACAGTGCATTGGCACCCGACTGGCACTTTATGGGCGACAATTCATTGCTATGTAAATGTTCCGTGTATCTCGAAGTGGTACTGTTCGCCAATACTGTCTACACGTTCGCATGGATCGGCGTCGATCGTTATGCGGCGCTTATGAAGCCGCAGCGGTAACTTGCTTTCATTAATGCGTCCTTTTCCTTCGAGAACATTGATGAAATTACTGTTGTTACTGTTGTTGTAAGGCAATGAGTGCAGCTTTCATCTTGCGATGATGCGCTTTCTTAATGCAGATTTATATGAGCGCAGGAAAATTGAGATCATATTGGGTGGCACCTGTGGAAAAGAAAGTGAAAGGTACAGCGCGCTGAATATTCGAATGTGAATGAGTCGGCGAACATTGATTGTTTATTTTTACAACGTGAGTAGAGATTTCCAAAGTCGGTTTTCGCAGCACAAGTAAACATATGGTTTTTGTTAAGTCTGGTTTGACAAGGAAAGGGAATAACGACAATGAAATATCCTCCTTCCCACATTTTCCTTTCCATCTAAATAGGGCGCTAGGACGTCCCTCCTCATCTCTTAGAATTTTCGCATGATTGCAATGTGCTGGCGGCAGTTTCGCACTCCAAATCCGGAACGCATTCTTGTTTGTGTGGGAGCTGACATACTATTTTGAGCTACGAGCTGTGCGGGATCTGTTTTGAACCTATGAATGTCCAAAGAAGCGTTTAGTAAGATGTTTCATCGACGAGCTTTATTTGGGTATTTTGTCAGTCACACGCAGACGTGGTAGCCTCAAGAAAACGATGAAGAAACTTTGCCAAAGAACGAGTTGGTCTGAACACAGAAAGAATCCTCTGGTTGCGAGAGGCTGTTCTCTCTCGTGAGTTTATGACGATAAGACGATAAGTAAACGAAGATGCCAGTCCCAGTTAAGGCGGAATTCATGAGTCAGCCGGTATTCTTATTCGCAGTGTTCCCTCTTGGGATTTTCATAGCGAGTGAGGAAAGGCGAGGTTTAGAAAGATTCATGCATATGTGACAATTAGAAATGCATGTTGCGACAGAAGAATCTCTGTGAAATTGCTTCAGTAGCAAGCGTCGCAACGGTGAGAGGCCACTAAGGTGCGACACGTTGATTCAACTTCTTACAATCTCGTTTTAAATCTTCAATAATCTTTTATTGCACCGTATTTGTAGATTTCGTTTAGGGTTCCTTCTTTTAAACTCACTTATTTAAGTAAGTCTACCCTATCAAAGGAAAAGCGTCCGTTTTGAGCGGATATCACACGAATGGTATATTTCAGCTACGAGGCGGAGCAAACGCTGACGAGATGTAAATGTTGGATCGCATTCACTTGGCTCACTGCGCTTCTCCTTCCGCTACCGGTTGTTGTCGCTCGTATGCAGGTCTCCTTTTTCATTTGTTTCCTTTCATTTTCATACCATGGCAGCTATGTGGGCATTTATTGTTAGTGAGAGCGACTGCGATTTATGCAATTTGTGCAGAAAGTTCTGTGTGTTCACATAGCTCACATATTCGTATGTGTGCTCTCTCTACGTGTGATAATTCCAATTACTGACAAAGAAGATTGCATCGGTAAATTTGGATCGAGAATAATTTTCACTCAAAGACTCTTCCCACTAAACTATTTCATTGAAGTTAGTCGACTCTTAATGGGTTATAACTGCCTCAAATAGAGAAGGTTACCGAAGAAGTTTTCGCTGATGAGAACCTACGATGCTTCCGGCAAGTGATAAATCTGCTCTGAAAACAGCCAAATGCAGCGGGATAGCGTTTTTGGTAGTAGGTGATCCTCTTGTGGTAGCGGTCGGTAAGGCTAGTGAAATCCTACCTTTGTTCTTAGTGCGTTCTTGGTGGAACCCGACCGACGGTTGATCACTACTACCATGTTTAAGCCACATCAGCTGATGGACATAGCAAGCAAAGATGGATATCTGACAAGTTTCTGGAAACAGAAAGCGGTCAGCAGTGGACTTCCGTCGACCTCTTTTCTGAATTTGCCGTCTGATCGGTTCGAAGTAGACCAGTTTTAATCCCTGGGTGGTATTTGTATAGGCCTTTAATCGGTTACATAAGAATATCAAATTTCGTACGTCCGTCGGCACGAGTGAACTAAAATGTCTGCCAGCGTAGTAAACACTAAATATGATTTCTGCAGCTCTCTCATCTGACCCAGCCTGTTGCGAGATCAGATGGTACTTAAGCACTTGTTACCACATTTCTGCTAACTAAAGGGCACTATTTTGTGTTCTCACGTATTCCTTTCAAACATCTTGACGTATCGTATGCTGATGTGCATACATCTATGCTGTGATTTCAACTCGTGAGCCATAAAAAATGGTGTTTTGAGTTCCGATGGATAACTCATATCATCGGCTGATTTTTGGTCCTCACCTGCACTTCAATTAATTATCTTCATCACCTGTCAAGATCATGTCAACATTGAACGGAGCTCACAGATATTTCTTGCGTGCAATAAGCGCACTTATTATGTTTGGTAGACTTCGCAACCAAAAAGAGTGAATAAATGGATTTCAGTTAAATAGGCAAATTGGTCCATGCATGCGTGCGTGTTCACCCCTTCCATCCGCTTCTTTTTCATACGTTGAATGGTGTTCAGGCGATGCTTTGTTCGAGCATTAATCAGTTGGTTGAAGTCAGCATTTGCATACCTAATCAAATTCGTCTCGTAGGTCGCTGCATAACTGCATAATTAGTTATTTACAACAAGTGTGTTCATTTGAACATATACGTGATACTTGCTAAAGCAGATTTGTGCGCATAGCGCATTTTACGGAGACGTCTTCGCTGGGCTATAGTTCTTCACCAGCTATGGGCTGAAGTCTTCGTTCACACTTAGTAATGGGAGGGATTTGCAAATCAATTCATTCTGGCTCATCTGTTGCAGTCCAAAAAAGATTCTTTGCTTGGGAACTTTTACGACCGATCGGTTCCGTAGGGATGCATGCCATGAGAGATGACGCGCTTTTGCAGGTTTGCTTTAAAAAATGCCTTACTCGGGTGCCTTATTTGGCTTTTATATATGCATCTGTCCGTCTCTCTTTGTGGTAATCTGCAAATTGAAACTATTAAAGCCAAAGTTCGGAAACTCGTCGGAAAAGTCAGCGATATGCAAAACTATCAAAAACTGCTGCGTTTTGTATCTATCAGAGCTTCATTTCACCTATAAGGTGCCAGAACAGTGAATCTTCCATGGTAGATTTGTACAGCTGGTAAGACCAATGAAAAAATGGAGACATTATCCTACGTTTTAATTTATATTGGTTGGATGAGGGGAATGAAAAAGCTTTTATCGTGCGCTTGCACACTTCTGCACTTGTTTTCCTTTAATTGTTGATGCAAGGACTTTTTTATTGACACGAGGTGGACATGCGGCAAATGAAATAAACAGTTGGGACGGATGTGGGCATCAGTGGGACTGCTCGAGTGTCGCGCTGCTTTGGAAACTTCCAATTAATCGTTCACCATTGAGCACGCATCTATGCGTACATGTTAGCAAGATATACTGTTTTTATTTGTCTGTTATGCAAAAATGCTTCGGTCAGCTACGTGCACCTGGAAGCTACGTTTTGGTTGGAAGTTTGTTACAGACAAATACAAATACATGAAGAATGTGGAAGCGGAAAATTTTATTTACGTCAGCAGAAGTGGGCAAAAGGAGATAACATAAGTAGAGTTTTAATTAGCTGCCTAGAAAAGTATGAATAACATACATGAAATAGACGTGCGTGCAGTGAATTCAATGTTATAAGGTGAAGCAATCGACAGAATCAACGAAGCAGTTGAGCGAGTTGTGGACATCCGGAATTTAAAGGGACAAGGCGCAGAACTGTAGAGCCATCTATCCCAAACTCCATTCTCTCTGAGCAAAATGAGAAGCACCTGAAAAGATCTGACAGCATCTCGGGGATGAAAACAGTGAACGAAGAATTCGTCAAAATTTAGTGCTCTATGCATGATTCGATGAAATGTTTCCTGAAGAACCTGAAGAAAATCCATCATTTGAAGTAAGTTTGAAGAAGGCTGCAGCAATAAAGAATAATCAATGTGAGTGACGACTTTCAAAATTCACTCTATCCGTGCAATCGGCGCTTCTGCCATTATCTTTATGCTGCGCGCCACCAATCGAGGGGTGGTCATACGTTATTTTTCATTATCACCAGAGTGAATATATGTTTGACACACTAGCCATTTTTGTGACACTTCTGTTGAAGGCGCTTATTGGCCGTGTTGCTTCCAATTATTTTTGCAGAGTGGGGAATATTTCGAGAACATTACCTGTCTGCTGTAGTTAAATCCTGAGTACGCCCGTCCATCCTATCTATATTTTTATTGTGAATAATTTACACACCTGCTGAGGGCAATATCCCTCTCCCAAGCATCATTGTAATATACTGATGAATTTTGCAACCGGTCAAGGTAGTGAGGAACTCCTAGCAGCTTGCAGCTATGACAAGTTGAGTGAAAGCAGTGAAACTCCGAACAGTTGTCTCTGTGAACCAATCAGCTGCGTGGAAGTTCAAAAACCATTCGCGTTCACGAGGAGGCTCTTTCATCTCTTTGGCAGTTGTGTTGTCTTTCTTTTGACGACCATGGAGCATCCCTATCACCATGAAATTCCTCTGCTAATTCCGCAACAATATGCGATTCGGGAGCAGTGAAAAGCTTCTCTCTCGCACTCCTGAATGCGTGGTCGTGTAAGATACTCTCAGCAAGGGCAAGCGCTTTTGCTTCCACTCGCTTCAAACACTTTCGCTTCAACAGGTTCGCTTGCTTTTTTCGACACAGTGCTCGTGGCGATTGCCATTTACGAGTGTAGTGCATCTAAAACGCGCAGGAAGGTGGGATGCGGTTCATTGTTGGTGAGTTACATTTGAAAACTTTAATGAACGCTCAGGTAATTTGTTAATGAAGGAACCAGTTGTTTTCGTTTATCTTAGTAATTCGAGGTTATTATCGGCAGAGTCTGTCGAATGAGTCTGCATCTCACCTTTCATGAGTTTGTACAATAAACATTTCTTGCGGTTACTATAAATTATTGGTAAGTATAACAAACGTCCTTCAGCGCAAACGTCTCAGTGTTTTAACTTAAATAGCCACCGTTGCGGTACTTTATTCTCCATAAAAGAAGGAAAAATAAAATCAACATGGCGTAGGAGGCGAAGGAATAGGATATTGTTCAATAGAAGAAAGGTAAAATTAGATAGAGCGGTAAAGCAGATAGGAGAAAGGAGTACAACTGGATGGGAAGATAAAAATCTACTGGAAGAATCAGACAGATAGAGTATTAGGAAAAGCAGACGCAGCAAAAGAAGGGAGGAAATTGGCTTCGTCGAGATTTGAGGTTGAAGAGCGGCGCTCATTGGGATGGGCATAAATGAATGAGCGTTCGCCGTGTTGTAAGCATTCCACAAGAAATGTGCATCCATTAGCGTAATTGTTTCACGTTGACGGCCGACAAGAACGTCAGGTTGACTAAGAAAGGTGGCAGTTGCCCGAGTCAGCGAGCATTCGTGACTCGAAAATCGCTACAGCGCTTTAACACACACTGCAGTGCTTAAACATTGTTCTGACGATGTTCTGATTTTGTCTCCTTAGGGACATTTCAGTTAGGGGACAAAGGGACAAAATGAAGATTCATCTTATTACGGCAGTGACTTGAAGAATTTTGTGAAAGACGCGATCTTTCTCGAAGAGTTCTTTTTTGTTTCTTAAGCAGTTCGGATGATCTATTCAATTCGAACTCAAAGACACATTTACTTCATGAATGAAAAGAATCAGTAAACACATTCGACAAACGGAAGAAACACACACATTTATCGCAATGCGGCTTCATATATAAAACAAATACTTCAGTGCGACGACCGGTTTACTTGCATTCTAAAATAAACAACGATGATGTTGCATGGGAGGGAGGCGTCAGTCCAGTTGGCGTTTTCATGACCATTATTTATATGCAAACTGAGGTGGAAAGTTTCTGGAGGTATGACGAGAATAGCGATGAGGCTGGGATGCTATTAGGTTATGGAATAACTTTATCTATTTCCTCAGTATTCAAGGGGGAAGACAGACCGTGAGCTGAAATGCGAATAAAAATAAAGACGCAATTGTATAAGTTCCGCTCAATTCTTCAGGGGTTCCTTCAGTGAATGAGGTCCGGCAGGCGTTCAGCACCACTTAATTTTCTCAACAGCCGTTCACTAGGTTATATGAGGGTCCGCTTTTGACCAAATCAATGTTGTTTAAAATTCCACCTTAATAACGTCTTCTGATGTAGACGTGAGATTTAAGAGAGGATGTGCAAGAGATGGGAAACGAGGAATAGAGCCTCAGGCAAGTCGAGCAATACTGGTTTTCCCAGAAGTCACGGAAGGTTGAAATAATTTTGAATGAGCTTTTAGTGGATTTGAAACACAAACTTGAATGGTTCAAACGCTATGAAACGCCTGGTGCTTTTCAGTAAAATTATACTGGAAGGGTTATTCCCAGTATGTTTGGCGTGGCGTACACAGGAAGAGTGACACCAATGAGATTTGTTGTCCTACCTTGATACCGCACTGCAAAACGCACACTGCAAGTTTCTTCCAGTAGATCATGAAATGCTTGGAAATTGCAAAAATTGTTGTGCAGGGGCTTGCATGATGCTGCAAAGGAGGGAGTGTGTGGCACGATGGTATAACAGGAATCTCCGTGCTTGCATCGCGGCGAGATAGTGAGGGACGTAAGTGCTGTTGGGTTGATTAGTTTGATTTTTTTATTAAGCAATTTAGGTGGAGTACTATGTGATAGAAGTTTTCCAGGTCTCCTACTACCAGGCCGCTGAACTGTGTATTCTTGACTGGTCAGCAACAGCGGCATACAGTTTAACGCTCGCCGTGCTCATTATCTGTCCCTCCGCTTCGGCCATTTTATTTACTTATTGTGCCATATTTTCCGCAATGCGTAACACCCACACGGTAAGTCCACTTCGTTAAATTCACTCGTGAACAAACTCAGTATCCTCCTTCCAGAAATTGTACATGGAAGGATTCTCCACTCGTTCTCTCTCTTCTCCACTTCTTTCCGAGAGACTAGAAAGGCGCTGATTTTTGAACTTCGGACATATCACAACTACCGAAAAGAGTGAGAAATTCTTTTAATAGGGGTAAAAACTCACCAATAAATGCGGGAGTTTTTGTTTGTATGAAGTTTGTCCAACCTTTCATTTGTAACGGAGTGCAGGAGGCGGATAACATCACCAATCTAAGGGTGCTGGCATACGATGAATCCAAACAAGCGACCGGCTGAATTGTCGCGGGAGTGAAATGGCGCTGCTGCGTTCGAAATTTTCTCGCCCGGGCAACCGGAAAATGGTGTGCCGTCCCGTCCATTGCGAGAGAAAGTCAGCTTCTCATGTTTGGCACTAGGGAATAGCAACTGAGCACTGCAGCCCCGAGCTGAGCTCGTTCACTTCATATCTACTGTATCCGTAACGTTGCGCATGCTGATGCAGCAACTGTCAGTGCCGGGCTTCGCATGGCGATAAAATTCTCCTTATAACTGTGCACACTTAAAGCGTGATGCTTTAATTGCAAACTGGCAAGTGTGCAGTTTGAGACTGCTGGTTGTTACTGGTTACTCGCAACATATGAGGTGTGTGCGGAACATTTTCCTTCAATAATTTCTGTCTGTGAAGAAAGGACCGAGGGTAGTTACAACCACTTTACCTGTTAATATTTAAATCGTTCAGCGCATTCATTCGAATATAGATCCACTTGGATAAGAACCGTCTATATAGGCTCTGTGAAAGATGGAAGCATTTTTTCTGGATAAAAACCTCATTTGCGAATATTGCTCAGCGTATACTGCATTCCTTTTCTCTGAAAACGATTGCAATATATGCCCAGCAGTTGGCAAATGTGTGAAGTTTCCAATATTGGCGTGATGTGACTAGTGTTCCGTTTTTTGTTTTGCTAATTTTTGTATCCTCATCGAAGGCAGCTGCAGTTTCTCATTGCTTGCGAGCGAGTAAGAGTCAGCGCATCTTCCCAAAGACCGAAGTATTGAATGCCTTCTTACAATAGAGCTTCCAGATCGTTACTTCTTAACTCATAATATCTTCCAATACGGAAGCATTTCAAATGTAGCACATGTCAAAGAGCCTGAATGAATTGTTGGCAGCACACTGTGCTCACTACAAAGCCGAAACGCTGTCAACAAACTTTAACTACACATTGATGGTCGTTGAAAAGAGGGCGGCACAGTGGTGACGTGACTGAGGAACAATAAAAAGTCGCCTCATTTGGATCTCGACGTTGAGAAATTTCCTCTTAAAGCGGATATTTATGCAGAAGTGACGGATTCTTTTCAGTGAAAGTGGAAAGTGTAATTCGTTTAAGATAGAACTTTATCGACACCACCGCAATAGCTCTGCAATCAAAGCCAACCCACCTCCTGCGCAATATTTGCAACGCCGTAGTTCTTAAACTGTTACACACTGTCTTCTCATTCCGTTGAGAAAATGACGTTTGTTTTTCTGCTCCGCACATTCGTTTTCATATTTCCGTTTCATATATTCTCGTATCATCACAGCACGACAAAATATGAATTAGAACAGTATCAATGAGCTTTTGGTCTATTTTAGTCTGTGTACCTGCAGCTAGCGTTTTCACGTTCGTCGATTGGATTAGAAGCAAATTGACCAGCCAACATAGTAATAATGGCATTTACGTTGGCTTCTATAGATATACGGCAGCGCGAACACTTGGCTGATCAGAGGATCAACTCACCAATCACTTAGGTCGGGCGAGATTCTCTAAGCACTCAAATTTTTTGGCGTTGCAATAAACTGAGGCAGGCAAGCCAGTGGATTTTGAACCAAATAGACTAAGCATGCCAGTGGTTCATCTCCGGAAGTGCACGCTAGCACGCAAGCGCTTACTGATATGTGGGTAAACTAGTTATGGAATACAACTAATTTTCAGCTAGAAGACAGCCAGAGAATGCTGCTTGAGACCGATCACAATTTTGCGATGACATTCTTCGTCTTGATTGCCTTCTGCCTCTCGTGGCTGCCTGTTATTGTGGTGCGTGCTATGCCCGAGACGATGTTGGGGGCTGCAGACTCGGCAACTGTCAATTTTGTATTTGTATGGCTGGCGATCGGAGGTCCCTCATCAAAGTTGCTCATCTCGCTCTTCATTAACCGGGAGTTTCGCTCCGCACTCGGCTCGCTTATTCCATCGTTTTGTCCATGTTGTGCTGTCTCGGCGAGTGAGCAAAGACGGCAGCAGTACAGGAACCTGTCGACCGAGCAAAGGACTCCGTTTGGTTAATGGCATTTTTCACTTAATCTCACGCGCATCATGCAGACACCTCAACGTTTTGCTCGATCAATGGTAGGCTTCCAACGGCAATCATCCATCCAGCGTCATTGCATTGTCCATGGAAGGGTTGTTAGGAATAGATCGACTCGCCGTACTCGTTAACCACGAAAACGCGAATTTTCAGAAACAACCGCCATGTGGTGCGAATTTCCAGAGGTTAAAGTAAGAGGCATCATTCGCGAACAGTTTGCTTTCTAGCCGATTGTTTTTGGCGGCAACAGGTTCAATAACTCGCAGCCCCAACGTAGGTCGAGGTTTTGCAAAATTCGGTGGGTCGGATTGTATTTGCATCGTTGAGATGGATGCAATCATCCGTTATTGGTGTTCACTTTGCATCTTCGACTGCCGTTTATGAACCTTATTCCGTATTGTGTGACAAGGATGTTGTGACCGTTTGCTTCTTCATTCTGAGTATATAACACCTGAAGTGCTCCAGTGTCTTTGATTTTAGGTAGACATATTTCCATGATAGCGGTCGTAGTTAACTTTGGCATTGTTCTTACGAAAACGACCATTTCACCCTGTCCTATAACATGGCTAAATGGCAACGACTGAAACTCGCCTCTTCCTTTTTTGCCTCCCACCTGTGCAGAAATCTGTTATATAACATTGCTTCGTGTACATAATATCGCATATCGTGTCGTATAGCCTCTGTCATATATGCTGTAAATGAGGTGGGAGTATGTTTGTTATAGGGGAGGATGTTGTTTGCAGGTTGCAGAAGCGACTCTTACACAGGGAGAAATAAAAATGAGTGGAGGAGAATTAGATTCTACCATGCAGGCATTCTCACATCTTGCTCAGCCGACCAGTCATCATTTTCGTACTTAAACACTAAATGATAATGCCTTTTTATTCTAAAGTGATTCGACCACCTACATAAGTGGTCACTGATAAAAGTTCTCTTTATTTGACATCATTGGCGCAAACCACATGTGGACTGTAACTGTTGGAAGCAAACTGAAGTTAAATTGACAGGCGATCCGGCTGGCATTGAGCGCAAATTTTTTGGCACGCCGTCCCTTCTCGGCGATATTTGATGGGTAAGGGTAAGGGAATCATTCGACGGCGTACCTATAGCAGCAAATTTCATTGTTATGGCTGCAAAGCTCATCCGAGACATTAAATATGACCTTGCCGCAGTGCGCTTTTGCAGATTCACTTAAAAGCTGAAGTTCATTCTAGTACCGGCCGACCTCGATGTGTTTCCGCCGACTTTTGCAAGCATGGAATGCGATGAGCTGGCGGCGTCATGACTGCGCATGTCCTGTGCGAGCGCAAATAGACCATCTATCGCATCCTTCAGCCGGCGCGTAGTGGCACAATTCCATATGCAAATTCTAATCCTCACGTCCACTTCCATTCCAGCTAACTTGTTTATTAAAGCGCCGTGAAATTTGCAAACCAACTCCATTCTGCTGCTGACCCTACCCACGCCGGCAACTCTTTTGACTGAGTATTCGCCCAGTCGACGTTTCAAAGAAGGGAGGTTTTCGTAGGCATTTTTCCATTGCTGCTAATGTTTTAGCGTTGCCTTAAGTGCAAATGCGCACATAGAACCAGATTTGACTGCACGCTTTTCACCTTCTTTAACGAATGCAGCCATACATCTCGAGCTAGCATTTCGTCCTCGGAGCAATCTTTTCAGGTGGAGACGCGATGAATATAACGGTTAGTCAGTGGCACAGACATAGCAGCTTGTAACGCACGTGAAGGAATTGGGAATTCTGATTTTTATGAGCATTTGCAACTTCCCTTTATAAAGGCTAACTGCGGTAACACTATGCTACGGGTAATAGATGCCGCAATATGCCACATCCAGCTTGCGCCGTATAACGCGGATTCCGTTTTAAGTAAGCTCCAACAAGACTTGTTGGCTACATGCAACTCTGCCCAGTTGCCTCGTAGGTACCAGGGAGGCGGAGTAAGTCCCGACGGTCATGACGGAACAACGGTGAATCGCCTCGTCAGCATACGACGGGTAGGAGATCAGTGATATATAACAACCTAGCGGCATATAACAATATGCCAAGAAGACATGTGAAAACATACTGAAAATAGGTTGTCTGGAGAGAGTGGAACTTTCATTTTATGTGATGTGTGTTAATCGGAACTGTACTGCCATTGTTCGGTACACGACCACAAGTCTACCGACCTTATCCAAATGACGAGGTACGACCACATCATAATGCTGTTTGGCGCATTCTACCAGGAGGCTTGCAGATTAGATGTAGTCACCTGTCAAAGCGCAATCAAACAAAGGTGTTATCAGACTGACTGCAACAAAAGATCACTGTGTCCTTTCACGTCCGCGACGCCGGATTCTATGGATGAACGAACTCTGTAAAACAAGCCTCCCGCTAGAGAACGAAAGAAAGCAACTAGCACTAAACGGTGACAACAGTGTCACCTAAAACCATATTTTCATTCATATAATAAGTGAGATGGAAATGGAAAACACTGCGCTAATTTCATCCACAACAGATCTTCACCTGCAAGCGGCTGCTATCGGACGAAATGAAAAAACATACGTAAACCAAAAAACATCACGCGAACATCCACTGGTACGAAAGCTGCTGTGCTATTTGATATGCTAATCCCATCTGCAAACGAGTCTGTTTCTTCCGTAAGGCTAGCTCCGTTTGCAGCGCAACCTGATCATAAGAGTAGAATAATGAAATATGCGAAACCGCTGAACCATTCGTTCTGCTCCATTCAAAAACTCTCACAGCGAAGGTAAGCTGTCAGAGTTTGTGAAAGTATCTGAGAAGGGAGAGATACACTACTTTATTATATTAATTACTTCATAAGTGAGTTCAAAGCTGCAAGGTCAACAGCCAGCACAATCCGGCGGCAGAGATGAATAAGAAAATGAAGATTCATAAGAAATTTTAAAAAAACACGCGAAGAACTGAGCATATGCATTTGACAGACGCTAACGCATATAGGTATAGCCGTGCTGCCATCGAACCCCTCCTTCCAACTCCCTTTTTTGCCACAGACTGATCTGGGCAAATTTCCGCCGACTTTCCATAAAATTTAGTGAAAAATCAATCAATTTTGAACCATGAGAACTGGGAAGACCCCTCATTCTCATAACTAATGCACGACTTCTACAGAGCAAGCGATAGGTTGCAGCCGTTTATTGACAGCTCTGCGTAACAACAAAAGCCGCTTGAACAAAACATAGTCAGTGCCATCGCATGTCCTCCATAAAATCCTCCGAAAGCATGACCCCTGTATTTATTAGTTTCAATATGGACTTTTACAGCACTAAGCTGGGAACGTATTAAAAGTTAGACTTAGTAAGAAGGTAATGACTGACAAAATCCAAAAGAAATATGACCAACGAATATACCCACAACGCGCTGGTGTCAGCTGCTCCGATTCTATTCTTTTTCGTAATACAACTTAGAACAACAAACTAACAACACAATAAGGTACCTTTCCATATCCATTCCCTGATAAGGGCAAAGAAGTACTGGACCACGTCACACAACCTTATTTAGGTCACTCTTGGAAACTGTTACAAGTCTCGCGTATCCCCTCCCTCTGCACAAAATCACCTAATCTGACCATATCAAGAAAATCTGTAAATAAAAAAAATGAAACCACAGAGCAACGTGCTGGAATAAACTATTCAGCACAAAGAACGAATAACCACTTTTTCTAAGCCTTTCGACCTGATTTGAGCGTCTGCACCCTTCCTTAGTGTCCGTGTTTTGAAATAAGCATATATATAAATGTCGCCCCCTCACGTAATACTTCAGGATTTCTCGAGCACCTTCCAAGAGGTGCTTGATCTCCTCATAGGCCATTACCAACTCACTTCATTACAAATTCTTCGGGACGTAATTGAGCCTGAGATGGAGTAGAACGCAATACTTTCTTTACATGGACACTTCTTTTCACTGGCCTATCTATTTGCTATCTCAAGCCTAACCCAGACAGATCAAAGCGAAAAAACAACAAAAAAATCTACAACGTGACTAAGAGGCATACTGTTGACGCTGATTTAAAGAAGGGAATACTTCTTATCTAACCGCTGCAAGATGATCCACTTTTAAATATATCACACATACCACAACCAGCAATTTACCGACAACAATATTCCACCATTCCCGGACAGCAATTTCCAGCGTCGAGACCCCAAAACATTTGCACCAGTTATAGAACCTAGAGGTGATTTAAGAGAACAGCAAACGGCCTCTTCGATCCATATCGCATCTACCGATAATTAAAAGCAAGAGATATTATGATCGTCCTCCTTGTGTTGGGCGAGCTTCCAACGACTTTCGGCTTTGAAGCCGCAAAAACAACGCAACTGCGAGCGATGCGATTTGCGCAGATGCACATCCATCCTTGCCTCCTGAAATCGTAACTCACTGTAAGAGATGCTCCAGCGAATTAATCATCCATGAAACACAAATAACATCAGAAAATGTGTTTTAACTTTGAAGGAAATGAAGTTGCCAAGCAAAATATACTTATGAGGTAACGCTGTCTGCAACGATGAATAGAAAATGGCAGTGATATTTTTGGAGTAATTTTGATGACTGCTTAATCATAAGAAAGCCACTAATAAACTTCTAGGAATCGAAACGAAGTCTAAAATACTAGAGAGAATTCCCAACGCAATGCCTTCATCTGGAAAACTGACACTGAAATGCGACCAACTATGACTCAAAAAGTCCCGTACTTCCGGCTCACAAAGAAACGTATCGCTGCGCAAATTATTGACCGGCAACGGTGTCCCCTGAATGTTAAACATTCTTTACAAAAAAATTTTGCCTTACGATGACCCGTCTAATATCAACGACATGGTCAGCGATTGAGAACTTCTAATTTAGGTTTTTGCCTCTTCTCCCCTTGATATGTATTGCCAAATTCAATTCTTACTTACGAAGTAACGACAAAACCAATGACAAAACTTCAGAGACTGTTTATCATCCGAAACTGCGTTGTTAAGGAGCCTCGAAAACAGTTTAAAAGTACTTTTTGAATAGAGATTCCTCATAGAATATACAAATTTGCACTTCAGGTGGCACAGTTCGGAAAAAAACCCCATATGATCTATCGCAAAAACGATACCTGGCAAAGTGCTGTCATGTTCTACTATCACCACAAAAATGTCTCGCCAATAGATAGCACGGTGTATTGTGCTTGGGATTGGTGCGCCATATGCGAATTAATTTTTTGCCTCACAATGATCCATCAAACACATGAAGAGTGAAGATATGAACGATTCGACTTACGGAGAACGTGCTGTCACATGCTCTGCAATAACATTGCTGCATTCTGTGTCTTGAGATCTCGTGATACAGCCTCTCCGAAAGCTTGTCGAAGACCATTATGCAGTACATGCATGAGTGTGTAAACCACACTTCTTCTGCAAATCATTCACGTGGCGGGCAATACATCAGAGCGACGAAAGGAGCAACATATATGGCCATCTTCTTCCCTCTTTCGCTCCCATTAGCAGAAAGATATATGAGTTGCAAGCATCTGAATCTGTCTTTCGTTACAGCGAAACAGGAACCTGGATTCAAATTTCCCTCACGTCGGAACAATTTTGCTGGTCTCTTCCCCACGACCCATCCTCAAATATCGGATGAATCACAATGACCAAAATACTGAGGGTAATTTATAGAAGGCGAAATAGACTAGAAGACCAGGGGAAGCGATCGCGTGAAGCAAATTTAGGGCGAAGACGAGGAGACATATACTTTCTACGAAAGCATCTCCGTTGCATACGTCACGCGCGAGCGCACACATTCTTCGCAACATTATACAAAACAGCGTCACTCGATCTTACGTTTCCTATGTCGCACAGTCTTGCCATGCATACATCTTCACCAAGTGAAATGGTTTCCACGCTGCATAGCACGTCTAAGAATATAGGTAGAACAAACGCGAAAACTCAGAAGCTCAACAAACGAGATGAAACGGAGCAGCAGAATAATTCCAGAAAGCGACGAATAAAGAACACTTTCAGAATAGTTTTGATAACGTACGGCATCCAGAACGGTAGAGTTGACCCTCTCGGCTCGAACAGGACGACGACGAACGGCTTCTCTTCCTGGAAATTTTATTCAACCAGCAAATATTGCTCGTGCTTCTCGACGAAACGCGTGTACTACTCCAACTCTCTTTTCATGTCAAGTGATCCACACGAGATTCTCAGTAGTGAGCAGTCATGCGGTTATGATTCCAGTGATAACTACCACAAGGTCACTCATACAAAATCAAGGCCTTTTCTAAATATCACTTCTCTAAAACGATGGCTAGAGCAAAATCATTTCCTGCGTTGTCTACAACACTGTCACCATACATGCGGTAGGACTTACTCATAGCAATTTTAAACGCGTTAACTAAAATAAAAGAAAGTGAAACTAGACCATCACCGGCTCGATACTTCCATGGTCAATAGTTTTAACGGCGCCCGACTAACTTCCACTGTAATTAAAACATTAAATAAGTAGGCAGTGAAAGACCAAATTATAACAAACAGTCTACTCTTCCAGTATCACTTTTCTTTTCCTCGTCCAATAAAAAGGCAAGATTTTCTGACATCTTCTGTTCAGAATAATTCTCACCATCTGAAAAACCCATACCTTCTCAAATCCAATATCTCCTCAATTTCGTAACATATGTATGTCGGAAAATTTGCCTTGAATGTGAAATATCTGCACAATGGAAACTGGAGAAGTCAGGTCCGAAACCGCCGCCGAAAATTTAAGTGCAACCTATATATCAGTGAATCACTTAACCACTTAGGGCGAACCAAGGACCTGATTCATAACCAAAAATGCAGAAGTACTCACCTATGCGCGCTGCGCTTCATAGTGAGTTCAGACGCCGAGTTATCCATATTGACACTTTCGGAAACATTCGCATCATCATCCTCGATGATCTCGCCCTCTTCTAGTTGCCCATCCTTTTCACTACTAGCTTCTTTTCCCGTGGCACAGTTGACATCGTCCTCCTAAAACAAATAAACATCCTATTCGAGTTGCTGATGTCAATTTTGAGTGCTCACGTAGCAAGCACAGGGTTTCACTTCAAATATGAAATAAAAAATTGATATCTCATAGATAAACGCGACACGAGCTAATTTGCGAACCTTTAAATATAAGTTCAATCATGCGCAGTCCCTAAGATTCGAGTTTTTTAACCTTTCTTATAGATCGACGGTCCTGAATGAATGCGAAATGGCCGCATCCCACTGTCCTGGCTGGTTCTTAGCTGCTTTTGCGAGGCAAAGAAAGTGAAGTGTTCAGTTTGTTTTCATCAAAAAGGGGAACCGTCTAGAACGAGGGTTTGTTGAGGCAGGTACTGCTTTCCTTAGCGCGCATGCGATTCGCTTTTTTTCTGCACGCGTTTCAATATTCCATGCAACTTCTCCCCCCCCGGAGAAACCTATTCTGTCGACTCCACGGACATAATTTTCAATATCGAAAAGTAGCCCTACGAATTATGCGCGGCAGTGTAACATTAAATATAAGCCAAATACTTAAGCACGAAGTTAACCTCCCACTACAGCCTTCCTGAGCGTTTTTGAGTTGCCAGCGAGATGACACAAACATGAAACACTAATAATTCCACGTATAGTAGTGCGAAAAACCCAGGAAAGAACCTTCAGTGAAAACGAAGGGTTTATAAAAGAAGCAATATAGGCGGCCGGAATAGTGCAATCGACGGAAACAGTGATGAAGGAAAATGCCGAAAATACTTGAAGTCGATATATGTGGCGATTTTCGGGGAATCTGCAGTCTGAGAGGTATCACGGCAGATCAGTGTGAAGCTCGAAATCGAGAATATTCGTCGAGTATAACATTGCACTATCCATATTCGCGATTTCCACCAGACTGCCACGAAAAAACTTTCGTCCACATGATAAAAGGACTAAACCTCTACCCAAAGAGTCAGAAGTACTGCGCATTAACGAATTTACAAAAGAAACCAAAAAGACGGCACAGAGATCGAATGAGTTGTTCGTGTTCTGCAATGAGAGCTGCTCCACTGCGTTGCCTGCAATTTCTTGTGACTCCGAATTATGTCCTTGCTCTGTCGGTGGCTCCTCATCAAAGCACGTCACGAACGGAATTTCTCTACAACGTTTCATGAGATTCAGTGGACGATTCACAAAAAAAAAACGAAGCATTTAACGTGGTACCTCGTCTGCTCAAACTCAAAAGTAGCTCATGAAGCTGGATGTTCGATTTTTCTGTGCCGGTTCATCGCTATGTGCTCATCGTTTCTTCTATATCCTATGTATGCCATGCGACTCTCGGCTAAGTGTTACGGGATTATATCGAACTGCTTCATTATCGTTTATAACCGAAGTAATATCTGCAAAGACTGTTTCGGAGAAACGTTTTTGCCCTCCCAGTTTGTGGTGAACCATTCAAAGCAGAGCTGACGTATTACATCATCTTTCACTTATATCCTTACCCTCTCATTCTTTGAATAATTATCTCAGTCATGTTCATGCTTTGAACATCAATGATAGAGAATGAACGACGTCAGCGCACACAAACAAAACGAAATTAGGACTTACAGAAGAGCCTTGCACGCAGCAACTGATGAGCCGCAGACTCCTTCGGCAGCATTGTCAGCCACTTCCCTCCCTGAAGGTATTATCGACATACAGTATTCAGCTGCAGAAGGCGAGCCATGATCATCGCATTCTGTAAGCACTACTGCATGCACACTGCTGCTGGGAACCTCACATACGATTAGGTTCGTCTACAAGCAACTTTGGCGCAAAAGAAGGAGAGAGAGGGAAATCTTTAGGGTACAGAGTTCAGGTGTTTCGTCTGCTAAAGTAGATCTCTCTAGTCGGCGTACTGCCCGTCCACGTGCTGCCGGACACTTGTGGTAGGAATATTTTAGAGCGAAAGTGGAAGTTAAGAAATTTTGCGGGAGATACACGAGATGAGTGCAAAAAAGAAAATAAAACGAAAGTGAGGTATCGAACAACGGATATAAGCGTGCAGCTAGCAAAGAATGGGAAGAAGACGCCATGGGAGTGGAGCAAGACGAGAACAATAAGACGATCAGCGATGCCGTTTGCTACGGCTACATTTTCAGCCACACTTGCTGCATTGCCTCGGTGCAGTACTGCGCAACACACCGCTGAGGTCCCCATTACGAAGAAACCCTTACACATTTTCAATCAACGAACAATGCTGTTGAATCGGTATAGCAACGGTAAATGTATCCTGTTCGCCATTCAGAGGCTCACAACGCCCTAACAAAACACTTGTGGATATTTGGCATGTGATGAATAACACTGCGGGATCTTCATAGTTCCCATTGTCATTTCGCTATCATCATCGATATGATGTTCAACTTTAATGGCGTAGACACTCATGCGAAATGAACACAAAGTGACTGTCTAACAGGGAAAAGGCTCGAAACATATATGATACGTTTTACGGCACAAGCAGTGAAGCACTAATCAAGAATTTATTCTGAAAGAAGTAGATCAGCGATGCAGAACATCATTAAAGCTATTTTGAACGAGCAAATGAAATGACTATCGCGTTGATGAGATGTGACACCCCACAATAACCGATCGCTTCCAGCAAGCAAAGTTGCACATTTTTGCTTCTCAAAGCAATCGACAGGCGACTTCAGCGGAATGACACTTAACAAAGTTCAGCGCTGTTCACCTGCAGTGCCTATGCAGCCGATAAAGCGCGACTGGCGCAACAACGAGATGGAGATGAACGCCGAAGAACCTACACATAATCAATTCGAAATAAAGATCCTAGTTACACGAACAGCAGCTAGTAAATATTGGGTCGCACATACGGAATTTGGCGCAATTTG
Source organism: Parascaris univalens (assembly GCA_037576465.1). Taxonomy (NCBI): domain Eukaryota; kingdom Metazoa; phylum Nematoda; class Chromadorea; order Rhabditida; family Ascarididae; genus Parascaris; species Parascaris univalens. The sequence continues at coordinate 162,840,081 of CM075173.1, forward strand.
TTGATCTTCTGTGAATATTCCCAGGAGGGGCCTTTGCAAACGCGCAAACACTGACCGACATTGCTATATGTTTTACGAGAGCGTATTCAACAAAATACCTTGTTCAGGCATCCTTAGCGCAACTGAGTGGATACTGGGCTCGCTCGGCAAATCTGCAGTGATCCTCGAGTTTTCAATGGGACACTCCTGGAGACAAATGCCATCATCACATAGTGTGATAAAATTTTTGATAAATTTGATTCCATCGGATTTAACTAATAGAGAATTAAAGCAACGACAGGTTCAGCTGTCTTTGCTCCTAAACGAGGCTCATGAAACAATTCACGGTTCCAAGCAACCACAGACCACATTGGGTGACGAAATTCCGATGGTTTCCAAATAAGCCCGTCAGAATTTAGACTTATTCCATAATATTAGAGAAGCCCCTAAAAGGAAGCTCAAGATGCTCCACATGCCTTAGTTATCACTGGGGACGCTAAGGCAAAAAGCAGAGCGAAGATCAGCCTGAAAGATGTCGTCGTTCGCCGGAGTGCAAGTGTGAAGGAAATATTCGTCATCCTTAGAAACCGTGAATAGACGGGAACAATGGTTATCATACTAGATCGTCAGGGTTCCAAGAGAGCGCTGCAAACCGGAACATTAGAACAAAGGAGTCTTCGCGACATCGCCATTTACTTCCCCTCCCTCACACGATCATTTAGGAATAACAAAGAATATCACTACATGCCAAAATCCCGATAAAAAAGGAAATTCCACACCAAACCAACTCTGCTTCATTAATGGACTGCTACAGACCATTATACGGTTGTGTAGTGAACAAGCTCTTTCAATTAAAAAAAAAAATGACACGGCTGATCATCCAGTGACCGGCATCCGATGGACCTACCGTGCAGCTCAATTTGCGATGCTGCTGCTCGGGAAGCGAAGCTGACTGCCTGCTCTCATCTTTCCCATTTGGAGAGCCTATAAAACAATCAATAAAACACAAATGAAGTCGTCGATGACATTTCTGTTACATATATTAAATGGCGGAACAGCAAATGAGAGATGCACTAAATAAGATACCAGTTGGTGTGCAGCTACTATCGTCCAAACCAAAGCACTTTCCTAAAGAAATAAGCCATTTGAAAATGACGCCTGCTAACTGGCAGGCAGGGGTTATGAGGTCCTCTATTGGTGCGCAGCTTGTGCTCTTGTAGTGGGTACCACGAATATTTCAACTGGGTAAATTACATCGATGGCCGAAACCCGTCTAAACTTTCATCGGCTCTTTGCTTCCCTCTAAGAATATGGATTAGAAAACGGAACAAATGGACAGCCATTGAAATAAGGGCAAAATGAATACTTTTCATAGCAATGAACTCGCAAAGGTTGCACAGTTTAACTTATTCAATAGCATCCCCACCTAAAATTCAAACTAAATGACACACTCGAGAAATACCCTACGCCCTCAATTAAGAAATACCTCCTCCTCCCGCGCGTACGAAAATTGTATATTTCTCGTATGGTTGACATAACAGGTAGCTTATATACGAAAACAATCAATAGTCTATCGATAGTGCTATTAAAATGAGAATGTGCGAATAACGAGGGGCACTTCCTCGCTAAAAGTCTACAGCGAAGAAGTGCCCACCGAACCGAGTCAAGAGAAAGAGTTCAGTGGGCTCTCTCCCACTTTCCTCCCTCCTCCCTCACACAACGACGGAAAAACCATTGGACACCACTTGGCTATCGAAGGTAAGACAATATTTACGTTTTTAGCTATTTGCAGATTGGTACTGCCGATTTTATAGTGAGAAGCTCTAGATTCCGCTCTCTCATTCGTGCGACGTCTTTGAGACATCTGAGATATGGAACCTGCACTTCCTTCCTAAATGAAGCTGTATGCTCAATGTCCTAATCAACGGCGCACTCTCATAGAACTATTTCGTTCCGGAAAGATAGATATTACAGCAAATGCAAAAACAAAAGAAAACAAGTCTACGAGGAGAATAGATGTTCACCACTTACGCAAGAGAGATGACCTGTTGAATGCAGATATTCGTCTGCTCACTTTAGCTTTAGTCCTCCGAGCCGACGGCTTCTGAATGCAGGAATGCATGTTAAATTAAACTAGACAACGACGATGAAATTATCTTAAACCAGCTGACTATAAGCGGCCGATTACAACAGACAGATTATCTGCCATCTCTATAATCCAAATTACAACTGCATCATCCAACGATACTTATCTTTCTGTCTAAGCGCAATATTCTGCAGATGCGCAATCCCACATAGCGCTATCATTAAACATCGCACTTTCAAGCAGAATCACTTCAAGTTTCAGCTTAGATGGCGACGAATATCGCCTTTTTTTGCCCGAAAACCCGTAAGCGGCAAAAATGCCGTGCATGGTAAACTTGTCGCATCAATCCAAAAATGAACTTTGGCTGCAATCAGTGTTTCTTTCGATTTATTTTCAACTTTTTCTATTTTTTACGCGAACAGTTTTGCACAGCCGAATATTGTAGTGCCTCTTCTGGCTCGATGCTTTTATGGGGTACTTCAACAACGAAAAATAGCTAGATCTCGAACTTGTTCTATCTGTTGGTTCACATTCCTCAACGTGGCTCTTCAACCGCAAATGTTGTTCGTCTCTGTTCACACGATTTACTTCATTGCAAAAGACAGCTTGTAAACACAGCCTTTTCTAGCTCCTGTTCTCATGTGTTTCTACCAGATATTTCAGCGTTGTTGACACTACGAGCTCATCTTCTGTCAAAACCTATGAAAACTTCGACTAATCTGCATTCTTGCCTGCTTATGTTCCAACAAGAACACTCTCGCTCTTTTAGGAGCTTCAATTAGGACCTTTTCTTTCAGAGTTTCAAAGCTGGAACATCTCGCCAAGATCATAATTTGCTGTTAATCTCTCCTGACACTTCGCTTCAGATATATAATCCTATCTTCGGTGGCCCTGAACCCTGAAGAAAGAGATCGGCCGAAAAACTGCTACTGCAATAATTAAAGACTTTTAATTAGGGATGCCTGGTATCTGGAATAAGCTAACGCGCATATACTGTGGAAATGAACTGCGATCCACTGCATAAGGTAAGTTGGTCATTCGCGATTTCATCGCTACGCAATGGCCGATCTCGATTTCTAGCATTTTCACTTCACATAACTTTCACCTTTTGTTACCTCCTTCCCATCGAACTGTTTATAGGTTGTTCATTCTCACGTTATCAAACAATTTTTATTTTATGCCGAATAAGGAAGAGTTTGAGGTTACTAAAACTGGCTGTGTCTCTCCTCATATCATAAAAGTAAAGAAACTAGCAAACACTGGAAACATACAACAACTGGCTCCTCCAACATCATATCCTGACGTGATCGTTTCGTCACCTTCACAGCTGAAATACGCTCCGGGAGAGTAACTATTGCTGCCTCATATTCATCATGGTTGGCATTCGATGTGTGTTTCACCTGAATGCTCTCCTGTGTAGAACGTTTTAGGACATTTCCTCCAAACAACCATAAGACCACCGGCATTTTCCTTCTAAAACAGTACAGCACTTACATTCCCTAATCTTACATTCCCTTTCTGACCACCTTCTGAGCTGGCAGAGCGACGGCGATTCTATTTGCTCGGAACTACCCTCATTAGTCCAGTTTGCATAAAAACATAGAATAGTGTAGCAGTACTCAATATTCAACATACCTTGCATTAGTTGGCCTCCATAATGGAATGTTTGCTGGATCGACACATTGCAAACACACAGCATTTCCTTTTCTTAACAATCGGTTTCAGCCATTCCACTAATATTGTATCTTCTATTTTTTCCCGCTGAGATGCCGTAATAGAATGAAGCTAAGCCACTGCTATGCACAAGTCGCATTACAAGGAAACATGCCAGGAAATATGGTCGGCAGATTGGAACGAAATTAAAACAATTGAAGGCGCACTGATGAAACAGATAAGCCAATTATCAGCACAAGAGAGGAAATTCCCTTTGCTTTCTCTACACGAACCGGTAACTGCTCGTCCAGAAAGACCGGCTACTAGCACAACGTGACAAGAATGCTGCGTAAGGAGATGTAATATTTGCAGACATCGCCAACTCTACAGGTGCGCTCCTAGGAAGATGGATCGCATTCTAGGCAACAGTTCCGAATAAGTGCAGAAGGAGAGGCAAAAACAATCATCCAGTAAAGCTCAAGAAAGAAAACAGCTCAGTGGCATACAGCAGTACGTTAAGTTTTAAGTTGAAAGAGTTTGGTCTGCTGCGGCGTCGCAAACGAAAATTACAGAGTCCCTTTCTGAGAAGTGCAAGGAAAATCTGCAAGAGGAACCCATCACATGTCCATTTTTAACAAGGGACACCTAACTTTGATGAACGCTCTTATTACGCTTCTGCTTCTTTGCATTTCGGAGAAAAGATCACTGCTGTAATGCAGGCTTCATGTTACTGTGGCGTATTCTGCAAAGCCTGGTGCTTCTCTTGAAGTTTCAGTCTCGCATCAGCACCACTCTGACGGGGCTTTGCCGAAAGGATATGACTGAGATATAGAGGCCGTCGCCCTTCAAATTAAATCCTTAAATAATTCAAAGGCTGAACTTGATAACAGTTGCTTGTTCACAAAAATGAACTAATTTTTGGAACTATTAGTTTGAACTCAATTGAACTTTGCAAGACGATGAATCGTCAGCGATCAATGATGTGGAAGAGGAATGCAGTGAATTCCGTCTGCGATAAGTTGAACTGCCCGCGGCGAGTGAAATTGGAATATGAATGTTTCATGAGATCGCGATAAACTACAAACAGTATGCTGAGGTGTGCACATATTTCATAACGATAACGGGGCGACACAACGCCAGTTCTCGTATACACGTTTAGTTTTTCTCTGAATGATTCCATCTTCGGTCTAGAATCCGATAACTTTCCTCCCATTTTCGTGTTCGAAATGAGCTTAGTTTTTAAGCGATGAAGGGCATTTGTAATACTCAGTAAACAGTCTGGCGATCCTAAGATGTGTAGCTTCCGAGAAACTGAAATTCCTCTCGTAAGAATCCGAAATGAACACCTGAAGATGACCACATGCCAAATACCTATTGGATGCCCTGGGTGCACTCGCAGATATAAAGTTTACTGAGCACTGCAGAACTCTCCTACACAAAAGCTTTTGAACATATTCGTGAATTTGGAAATTCTTCACATGTTCATTGCACGACTGATGATGTCCTGCTACAAACTTCTTCGAAACTAACTGAGTGATTCTTCCCAAATGCATGCGAAGCATCCCACTATTCCCAGACCGTGAAAGACATGATGCGGCGTGGTCTGTACCTCATTTTTACATATGTTCTCAGATAAGTCAATCCCCACTTGCAGCTAATGACCAATAAAATAACGGACCAATGATATACAGCAAGAAGAAATTAGGGATGCACATATTCCAGAAAACGTGCAAATGCTCGACTTGCACAGTAGAGGAGATACCAATCCGTGAGCCCCTCTCAGGAACAAAGGTCTCGATTATGGTAACGAAGCCACATGGACACGATGCCAAGACGCCACTCTATGAGGTTATTTCGCATCGAAAAAAGCAAAAGTAAAACCTCGAAAAGCAAGCCAGACTATGACGATCAATGAATATCGTTGACAAACTGTGCATCAGAGTTCTTTTGATACAAAAATTAACATTAAAGCGCTCTACTGAACTTACGCCAACTGAGCCTTCCAATGTCACATTTTGATTGAGCCGCTTCGGATCTACTTCTGAAGACCCCGATATATGCGATCGATCGAATGTGCTTGAGGTAGAAAACATCATCATATCCAACGGCAGAATATCCTCTTTGCAGGGTGACCGACATGTCTAAACAAAGCAACCCATAAAATAGTCGAGCTTGTTCCCACAGCTGTTGATTAAAACAATCACGAACAAGCATTCAACGCTTTCCGGCAAACGCTTCACGATGTTTACTTCTAAACCACCCACAACTCCATGGCATTTACACATTTCCTCAAGTTGCTGACCCGTATCGATCAACGCCAAACCAATACTTAGTAAACAGACAAAATTAAACAAGACGAGAGCGATGAGGCGTTGCATCGCAGTGATCAGGGAGATGATCGCCCCAACTTGCAACACTATTATATCGTCTGCACATCGTTGCGGTGTTAACAAAGCTTTTCGTCGAAATGTGCACTGAATGAACTCCCATATCCGTATCGCTATACACTCATAACAAAGATTTACTCAGGATGACAAGAGATGAGAGTAGCTCGAAGACGATCCTCTAAAGTGGCGATGGAGTGCGAATATAAGTTATTTCCGAGAAGCTGCCGAAAAATCTTCAAATGTTATGGCAACAAAACGAACTCACACATCCGTCTCGGATATAGCGACAACGCAGAAAGCTTCACAACACCGCCTGTCGTTCACAGCTCTCAATCACTCAGAGAACATACAGCCTAATACAACAAACAACACTCACGACGCCCAACATTTAACTGAGTTTTGTCGAAAAGAAAATAACTAGTGGCAGATCAAATTCCGCATCAGAATACATCATACAACAAAAGTCTATATATCTAAATTACAGAAAACGAACCCACAGATATTACATCCACACGCCAAAGACTCACCATAATAAAGTCAGAACACTGCAAACCAGGGGACCGTTCAAATGAGGCATCAGAAGTTGAACGCGCTGGATCTAGAGAAGAATGTGAAGGAATTTCAAGATCCGCTTGATCAAGCTGAGCGTGATGTAAGTCGGCGTCATCGTGAGATTGTTCTAATTTGACACTGACCTGGAAATGACCCAATATGCCGACGATCTCAGTTTATGAGACAAGTGCAATCCGAGGATATCCCATCAGAAAGTAAACATTAGTAAAATGTCTATTAAACTATTTTCAACTTTTCATTAGCCAACCTGCAAAATCATATCGACGATTCTGTAGAAACCCTATTTTTATTTCGCCTCAGTTTTTTCGATACTTTCAAATAGAACGGAAACCATAGATTGGCTACTAATTTTCTGCTCGAGGTTATTATAAGTGCTTGGAAGTTTCCAACCACTTAGCATCTTGGAAGCTGACAATAACGGCAGGTTCGTCGAACACTTCAATGTGCAGCTACCATTTCATTACAAAGAAGCTCACTAAACGTTGAAAGCCGAAAAATTCCTATTTCGACGAAGCGTGCGAGAAATAAACTCTTTCAGTTATACCTCAAAGGTCAGTTATACTTTGGGCAACAGCAGCAATGATGCTGCAAAGACGACACAAGTCTAACGTTGTCACCGTTTCTCGTGTGGCATTCAGTTGCGCCACTTGAAAGCTGACCACTGGTCGCTTCCGAGTGTCTGCCACCTTTTATCGCAAAAATGAATGAAGGAAATCAGCTGCAGTGAAAACCGCTGCAGAATTTGCCTTTTTTTCACATAATGCACAGTTTCGGAGTCATTTTGGGTGCACTTGCTGACCGCAGAAGGCTTCCAGTGTTGAATCCAAATCCTCAGAGCTAGCCGAATTTGGATCGGCAGCACTAACACCTCCACCTCCGAATATCACAAAGAATGTAATCGTTGAAAAGATACTTCAAGATGAGAATACTTATGCATGCAGTCCCTAGTTATATGGATGCTGCATCACTTGAAGATGAGCTAATTGCAATATGCAATAAGAACTTTCCGAATTAAGCAATAATTTCATAGAATCTGCTTCGATATGGCATCATTGCAATGAAAAACGATAGCGAGAGGAGGAATAACTTAGCAAAGACTCTGCAGGTGTTCGCGTTTGCTGTTCACGCGAGAACAACGAAAGAAAGAGTGCAACAATAAGCACTCCAAGAGTACTGAATAACTGCGTGAATTACGCAAAAAACTGCGCGACACCACAACGAAAGCAATTTCGCTAAATTGTCACGTTCCCGATAAGAAGAATGTAATCGGTCAACAGAAGCTAATAGCGGTCAAGGGAAAATCGCAAAAACAATCTTATAAGATGGAAATTAAAAGAGACATACTTACAGCGAATGGTTCTTTCACATTCCCACCTTCATATAACTCCTCCGTTAAACTCCTCAAAGAAAAGCCTGCTGAAGGCGATGCTACAGATAATACACTCGACAGACAGTGAGGCGTCGTGGTCTCTGATTCGACCTTACACGGAGCCCGACCTGCCTGAAAAACGTCGATAAGGTTCCGCTCATTTCGTACGAGTTTGATACAACTTCGCGCGCTCGATAGCTCCATTGTTACAACTGCCACCAATGAATCAATACTGAAAAGGGTTCCCACTGTTGAATGAGGCAAGCGAACTTTTCTGTCGCTTCCGGGAGCACTTTCATACTGATACCAACCTGGACAACAAAGCGGTTTAAAATGAAGAGATTTTCCCTCGTCGCAAAGATAGAGTCCGTTCGTACTCATGAGAAAGTCGGTACTTGCACAAGTGCCATGGAAAGATTTATTGAACGCGAAGCATGCGAAAGAACTGCCAACGGCTTTGAGCAAAATGCTTCTTCGCTGGACTATAAAATAACGAATCATTCACCTTTTCGGATATTCCTTACAGAGTTTTCAAATTCGACATAAATGCTGTTCGCTGAATGTCAGTTGCAAGTAAACCACATTAACCTCATTCGTGCTTTCCCTCCTCCAATTTTGGAGTAAAAGGTAAACCATACCTTTACGCAACACCTAACAGGATTTCTGCAGAAACGAACATCAGCAGGCGGGACAGACGGCTGCACCGATGCTGTTCTTGTTGTTGTGCGTCTCGTTCCGGTGCCCCTTCGAATCGCCGAGCTTGTTCCTCTCGCCGAATGCGCCACTCTTCGCTTCTTTGCATTCCCCGCTCCCTTTCTGTACATTTTGCTTAGCTTTTTGCGAGCTCCCTGCAAATCACCCTTTTAAAGGAGGAATAATTCTCAGCCAATAGCGTCTACAATCAATCTATAAAGAGCGGAGCACAGACACCTTATTGTGAAGCTAAAAATAGAACGGAAAATCTGCACGAACACAGCGTCAGAGGCTCAACATCAAACTCAGCGAGAAATCTCGCAATATACGACACACAATAAATGGTAGCCGGTCAAAATATCAAATCTATAAAGGCAAAATGCCGCACGATAGAAAAACCACATGAGGAACTAGGCGGCAAACATTTGGCTGAAAATGTGGGGGTTACGCTCGATCAGCAGAACTGCTTGACCGCAACGACACAGTTCGGTCTCAAAGACTACACTACACACTCCTGTTATCTACAGCCAATCGCATGCGGTCTCAAAATGGGCTACATGAGGTCCCATTGCGTCGCAACAGTTCGCAACAACGTGGAATGGTCGAAATGGCGCAACATCAGAAGTTCTCATGTGCGGTTCCCTAGCCACCACAGGGTTTAGGCGATTATTTGCGACCATGTGTGCTGAAGTGTTCTCACTATTCTTCCTGCGTGTGATCGGTGTTCGTATGGTGCCAGTCGAATTTCTGGTGGGGAAAGGGATGAGGAAAGAAAGGACTTCGTCGGAGAGCAGTTTGTCAAGGTGGAGATATGGAATGAGTGCGCAAGAACCGCTTTCCAAGGATCGAGGAACCCACGCTTTGACAAAACAAAGTTCTCGGTCGGGAGAGTCTGTTAAGGGCGATTTGTCGAAGCGAAGACAAGTACGCTGCAAACGGTTGTCGATGCGGTGACCTACCCTACCCCGAAGTCGGTGATCCCACTTCACATTTGGCGTGGCTGATACCGCATGCTGCATTCACGACAAGTTCTGCCTTTGCCTTTGCTTGCTCGGAACAACGATGAAATGGAAGTAAAAGCGGGATGTCTGCAAATATGGCCATATACATAAGGTCATTTTAGTTGTAACACCTCTGCTTACTAGAACGCGGCCGCAATAAACGCCATGTCACTGATTCAGCAAGTAGAGTTTCCGACCGCAAATTTGCTTGGTCTCATCCGTCCAGCGGTCATTTTGTCACAACGCCATGAAAGTGCTGTGTAGTTAGTAAGTGCCCTCTAGCAGCTATTACCATACGCAGGCCGGAATATTTCACTGAGTAGCCTCGGAAGTATCGTTTAGCGTTCGAAGTAACCACATAGCTCTCGACATTCAGTCAATGCATGCCTCTTCTCCACCACTTTCAATGCAGTTATGGGGCATCCACTGATGTGAATGAAGAGCGAACGATGGGACATGTGCAGACAAGCGACAAACTCGATCTTGCATAGGGCTTTTATCGGCCTCTTTGAGAGGCATTATGTATAACCTAAACGAAGCAACGATCCTTCTCCCACCTTTCGGTGGCTTTCCGCAAATGAGGGAGTAGCTCGGGTGATTCGAATTGTGGAAGCAACTTTATTATTTTCGAGTGATTGAGAGAAGTTGCTCATCTCTGGTCGTTGAAATTGAGTGACAAAGAAAACCTCACAAGTTCTTTTAGGAGCGGAAATCTCGCTTAAAGAAGAGAGAATTGAAGTACGTCATGAGGGTCCCGGGACATTAATCCTCTCAGAACGATTGTTTGTTTCCTTTCTCACAAAATCTGCCCTCTCGTTGTCGCCACTACACAAATTATCATGGCGATTTGCCTTCAGACTGCATGAAGGCACAACCATAAGCACGTCTTAAAAGTTATGCGAGGATGAGACAACGATGCGCGAGTTGATTTAAGTGGGTGATGAGGTGTTCGAAGAGAACGTTGAGATCGTTGACTGCTCACAAGGTAGCGTTGTCCGCAAGAGGCACGATTCATGTATCGACAACACAAATTGGGCACAAAGACGCTTTCTCGGCGCTTCGCCTTTCTACTCTCTAAGGACAAAAACGTCCAATAAAAGTTATGCGAGGATGAGTAGCTGACCGAAGGCCGCAAATGCTTTGCAGAATTGGATAACGATGAGGTGATAGCGAAACGATTGGGCATCTTGACGAGCTAATCACACAGATGCGTCAAAATTAGCCAAATAACATTGAGGCCAATCAACATCACATAGAAGCGGGGAAGGGGAGGGCAAAAGGGATCTGAAGATATTATCAAGAAGTCTATATAAATGAGCTCAAAGGATCGCCAACTCAAGCCCACAACGGTGATAGGGAAGGAAGGAGCGTGAGCGCTCAGCACACTGTTTTGCTTGAATTTTGTTTCCCGTTCCCGTGTGTTACAACAGTCGATCCTTTCCAGAGCATTTCGATGTCAAACTCAACGAACGAAACCACAGCTCAGAAGCTTTATTCGTGACCGACGTAGCTCTGCCTAAACATTCAGTCTTAGCACTTCTATAAGGAATCAGAGTCGTTTCACATCAAGGTTTGCAGGTTCTGAGAGAACGAAAGGAAGCAACTTATGGAGGGCTAGTTTTGGTGGAAAACACGAGGAAAGGATATCCAATAAACTTTGAAGGAAGTGAAAAAAGTCCCTTGATTAACAGTGATCTAATTTAAGTGATGTGACAATCCTCGTTGCAGTTGCAGTTCTTATGCGCGTGATCACAAGATATGCAACTGACTCTAGCAGATGCGATCACACCGACAGCATTGCCCCTTCCCCCTCCTCAACACCTTGTACTCATGGGCTGCGCTTACTGGCTGAGCTTGCTTATCAGACCCGCGACTGTTCATTAATATAACCCACCTCATCCTCCCCCTCCTTCTTTAACATTTCCATAGTTAACGAAGTGGAGGTCAGGCAAATATTTGAAAAGTAGTAAATAACGGACAGTTCTGATCATCCGCATTCTTCGCAACAGCGGGATGCCACATCTGTTGTGCCGCGAGAAGACGTTCAGGTCTGGTCCTTAGAAGGCAGGTCCCGAAGACTCCGACCTGCAGGAAGGAGCTCGATGTCCCTTATCCACTGTCTAGCAGTGCTGCAGTTTCATGCCAAGCGAGTCCATTTACACATCCCCGTTGGCGACCATCGCCATACGCAAAAAGCCAACAAATTCGTCGCCTTATCTCGACGGACTTCGTCCGATTCTATTAACAGCACTTCGGTACGAACAACTACAAACATTATCGTTGATCTGCACGTGCTTGAAAGGTCATCACATACAAATTATTGGGCCATTGCATACCCTCCCCCCTCCCACCCCACTCACAGCTGCCTCAGTGCCTCAGTTCCTCCCCGTTTCCCCACAATAGAGTTATGCAATGCGAAATGAACTTCCACTATCGCATTCTTTTTCCAGACTTCTTACCTTCAGGGAACTTCTCTACAGGAATGTATATACTGTACCGCTCTCCAGTCGTGAATTCGGCTCATGCACCACAAACCACAACGGCCACATTTGCATAGAGAATTTCTAGCAGATGTGTTGCCCTATTTCTCATTCGTAGATTAGGCCCAACCACCTACTCGACCATACTTTCCTAAATACCAATCACCCTCTACTCCGGTGACCCAATCTTTTCCGTTCACGGTTCGAACGACCATAAAGGGGACTTTTGCACACATGTTCTGATATGATAGACAAATGCTTGATATATCTGTCACTACTTGGCGATCGCTCACTGCCCTAACGACATAGCATACTCGCAGAATTGGAAGGAGGTTGAAAGCCCACGGCTGCTGCAAGAAATCGTGAACTCGGCATGCACTACCGACATAAAATCGACTAGAAAAGAGAGAGATTTGACTGATGCAAAGCGGCGATGTTGTGTGTGCAGGAGCCGAAGCCTTGAGGGTTGTTCTGCCAACATCCTATGAAGTGAGTGGAAATGCAATTATATTGCGCTAAATATACTATCCGAATAATACAAAGTGGCCGATATAGCCGCCGAAAGCAGTCACACGACGGATTTTGAAGTAAGCCAGCAAAGAGAGTGCGAATTATCGTGCGTTGAGGAGGTATCTTATTTGAACGGGGAGAAAACCGTGGAATTGCAAAAGAAAAGACTCAACGAGAGATTCCATTTCATATAGGAACAACTGCAGCAAATACAACACAATAAACGGCGCAAAAACATTGATAGACCGTTGAGGAATGACTAGAAGACGTGTCCTCATCAGTTGAGTGCGGCTGAAATGAATGGTTTCGTGATTTGTCGCAAGCTCATTTGCCCGAGATCCTTCATTGTGGTTACTCGTTCCTTGAATCACTCCTCACCTTGCATCACACAAACAGCATTGTCACATTAGTTCGAACTCACAGATGCCTTATCGTTTTCTGAGCAATGAGAGAGCGATTCTCGATGAATGGCATCCACAAACTCACTTATACGGCGCTCGTAATAAATGAGAATTGCAAGATGCAAATCTGTAATAGTCGGAAGTTTCGGAAGACGCTAATTTAGTGGCTAAGTTGCCTCACCTCTCAATCCCATCGAGAGTTCAACGGCGGACAGCCGCTCATATTCGCTCAATAAGACCGCAGAAAACTTCATAAATCACACGAAGGATTCTCGGAGATAAAATAAAAACTGAATGAAAGCTTAGCTCTGAATCTCTCACAACTTATCTCTCGGCTCTAGCAGAGTGGGGAAGAGAACGATACGGCAACCGCACTTGATGGGAAGAACCGTCGATAGGCAAATCATATTATACGTATTTCAAACAATCACATGTTTTATTTATCACGCACACATTAACGACAACAAACTATTGGGAAACATCGAACATCTATTTACCCGACATCACGATCTCGTGATAAAAGAAAACGTCGTGCTCGTTCGCGAATACGCCCACCTCTATCGCTTCTGGCTCGGCGATGATCAGATGCTACAATGAGGTCAACTATTCGTCACCTGAGGCCACTACCGGCAACCTCTCTCCCTCCCCTCCTCTCAACCTAGTACGACATGCACTGAAAATATCCGTCTGGAAGCTTGAAAAGTCGCTTGATCTTTGAGCGTTGAGCCAATTCGAAGCCCCACTCCATCGAACACAGAATATTTTGCAAAACAGACGAAGCGGATGTGTTAAGCAGCGAAAAAGAATGCAATGTGAATGACTCCCACGAATAGTTGAAAAATGAAAAGAAACTTTCCGTGGAATAAACGAACACAAAACGATGATCGTCTAATGAGAATGCACCTCAGTCATCTTTACATCATTCTAGTCAAGCTTATATCTTTTATCATATCAGCGCGATCAATGAATGGACAACCTCGTTATCGTCGATGAGCATCTTTGTCTCTTCAGACATAACACAACTGCGGGTCCACCTCATTGGAACAGATCGCACCAAGAGAATTAAGAACAACTACTCATTAGCTTGCTCGATCGACGTGCTGTGCCCACTTAATAAATATCAGCTCGCGAAACAATGACACAATAGTGGCACCAACGAAAATGTACCACTAGTGAGCGAACGGCAAGCTAAGCAACACTGCAGACAATAAACAATGAGATGAGAGAGATTAGAGCACTCGACCGAAGGGAAACAACTGCCTCAATAAAGACAACAATGTGAAAAGATGAAGTTACGATGAAGATCGATGTGTGAGAAACAATATATTAATTTAATTTATATGACGCATCACAAAAACAAAAAAAAAAATGAGATTAAATCTCTTCTCAACCCCTCTCCCCTCCTCTCCCTCGAGAGATAACACCAACTGAAAACAGCCGAATAAACTCATCTCGTCGGTTTGCAGCTGGGAAGTCATCCGTTTCCCTTTAACCCCTGTTGGCGACCCAACTTTAGTGCTCGATTCAAATCTGCAACGGCATCGAAACTGATAACGCCACTTTTCCAAGCATTATTTAACCGAGAAGCTGATATATCCTAATTTGTTTTCGACATATATTCGACCGGCGATGAAGACGACCTTCCGCCAAAAACAGCTACAGAAACGTCACCAGTGCAGTGTGTTCTCGACAACAGTGACATTTCGCGTTATATGCCATCGGTTATTTGAGATTTTAAGAGAAGTATTACAATTAATACGTGATGTCGATTAGACGATATCATTTCCATTTCGGAAACCTCTTTCATACACGTAAACATCTCATTCCGTCAGAGATAATCAACAAAAACAAGCGCATGTAGATTCCGACCTCTAGAAAACACGAATCACCAGTGGAATCCTTCTCGGATCCACTGTACAAATACCCAGTTGGTGATAGTAATAGGTGGGATGTAAGCGAATTGCATATAGCGCCACAACGCATTAGAGACGTGAATCTCGTCCGCCCATCCCAACCGGGCCAAACATACCTTTGTGCTACAGAAATTACCTGAGATATTCAAAAAAATGAAGACTTCAGAAAGAACGTAGCACTTCAACTGAAGAACTCTTCCATGAATTGGATATATTAACAAAGAGAAAAAGGAAACGGATTCCGAGAATACAACCCATCAATGGGAGTGATAACGACCATGTCGAACCTCTTCAGCCAACTCTGTAGAGTGCCACTCAGGTGAGTTTCTGCTTCTGCACCTTTCGAGTCCACTGATGAAATGCATCAACTGTGCACCCAGTAGACAATTCCCCATTCTTCAACAGTTACGTGACATTCTTTCTGCATACAGCTATGCCATATCAGCAACTACACCGAATATAGCGATGAAAATATTCACTTGAAAGAGGCAAATGGAGACATTCTACGAAACGGATTCACCGCCGAAATCAGAAATGTTCGATAGACGGAGACATTAGAGGATGAATGACAACAATATTCCTGACATCAGAGAATGAAAAAACAGAGATTAATCGAACGGACGGATCTGGATTTTTCTACAGACACTGCTGGAAACCATAACCTTCAGATGATGAGACGATCGGTCAAATCATTGAGCGAAGGACCGCGCTGCATTAGTGTACCATTTCAACGAACAACAAAACCATTCGAGTTCGGCGATACAATTCGGCGGCAGTAAAACTTCGCAGAAATCTGTACAAAGTGCCGTTTGTGTTCATCGATAATAGACGGAAGAATTCGTCACTGAAAATAAAACAACATTGATGCAATACGGCTGATTACTCGGTCTGGGAACACGAGGAACCTTAAAAATGCCGTCATTAAACAGTAAACACAGCGGTCGATACATGACTCCCTACGGACGTGGATCGGTAGCTACTGTGAATTCTCTTCGGAACTAATGTTCAGAGAATCGGGGAATTTATAAAACATCTCTTCAGTTCCCTCGAAGACCTCGATGAAATTCTGAAAACCGCTTGGAAATATTCTTCTCCTGACGGGGCAACGACGAAAAGCTGACTTCCGATATTTTCTACATTCGCTCCATCCAAATACTTTTAAAGCAACCTAGCACTTCTCCGTCGGTCGGTGACGCGCACACCGCATGTACCCGTAGACATCTGTTGCGAACCACCATACAGGAAGCATTTTCTTGCACGACGGTGACGCAGTGCGTATCCTGACACGGAAATGCGCGGTCCTCCTCTACTGTATTGTCGCTACATGCAGAGGTCTTTTAGCTGATGCGAGGAGGACAGGTAGAGCACGAGGGTTAGGAACTTACTTTCGAAAAGACATGCATTTCGCTATATTCAAATGACTCTTGGCTCGCAGCTCACCAACGCCCTATTCTCGTCTCAGGCTTGCGCCGAATCCTTACAGACAGTAGACGTTAGTCATGTTGCAGGGATCCGCAGCACAATGTTAGCGCGGAGGGAACGGCTGAGTCGAAGCAAGACGAAGCATTTCGCAAACGAATGGAACCAAGAACATTCAAGGACGAATAAATCGAGGCTTAACTTACATGGCCTCACAGTTAGCCTATACAACTGTCCACCATAAAAGCTGGTTGTTACCGTCGGCAGAAACTTTCAAAAAGGACCCACCGTCAGCGGAAGAATCAAAATTGGATTCTGGAATCACAAATGCTCAACAGCAAAGTTCCCGGTGATTAGCTGCGGGCATTCGGTACGCACAATAAGATCACACACTGCCTTCACTGTACATAAAACGAAGTAAATACGTAACAACGTTCTGACGAGAGGTTCCCACAGAAATCACTTCAGACTTTATGAGGGAAACTCAGAGTTTCTATCGAAATATGTGAGGAGGAGTCGCCTGAACACCACCTCACTCATTTATCCGACACTCAATGAAGAAATAACGCAGTCATCGCAGCTTTGAGCTAGAGAGGGTAATTTATATATATATATATATATAAAGTGGATCAATGAGCGAAGCTAGTTTTTCTTCCAACAGATCGAGAGGAAAGCGCATCAAGTGACGGGGTGTATAAAAAGAAAATTCGAGGATGGAGGGTATATTCGGCGCCCCCCGAGCGGAATCCAGCACATAGCCGTAATTCACCGTACACGTGAGCGGGCTAATTAGGCACATCGAATGCAGCCCGCTCGGATCCGATAAAAAACTTGAGAATTAATACAATTAAAATAAGAAAACAATGAAGGCCTTTCAAATATGGCAAGATGTGAAAGAGAGGCGGAGGTACAAGACACCGACAAAGAAGCGGAGGTGAAACTCAGAACAGAAGGTAGCGGGGAGGAGGAATGCGAAAGGCGGAGAAATCAAACGAAAAACGACTTACTTGCCCACCAAGTCCGAAACTCTTCTCCTCTTACTCCCTATACCAAGGACGAGGCAGCGGAAATCGACTTTAGTTCAAGGCATTCTGTGAACCAATGTACCGCCTCCCACGAGCCACGAAACTCCAGCGATCACTCTAAAGGCTTACGCACACCGACATAGACAGACGACTGCTCTTGAAAGACCTACTGAATGTGAACAGAAACGTGAATTAGTGTGCTTCGCTGTGGCAGAGACACAATAATGACTTCCCATAGATCATCTCTCTCAGGAGAACAGAATGTGCAGCTGCACACATGCACGTCTCGCATCTTCACAACCTTTGAAAGCCTATCAAAAGCACACACTTAGGCATCTCGAACTTCGAAACACTCTTTAAGGCTTGAAGCATTAAATCTGTTGAAAACCTCAATAAATGCTTCACATAAGTGGCGTTAACACGAGGCGAGTGCGATCTTTCGAGTTCGGTGCAGTCGGCTCGCCGGAGACATGAATGAACTCACTACAGGGAAAACAAAGCTCTTTCTGTTTCACCGCATCGCAGAAGTCAACATGGAGTCTATTCAACTAAATGAAAGGACGGGCAGCGAAAGGACTAAACTGCAACAAAGCGGCGAAACGGCATCTCTCTCAAGGCCGGGCAGCAAAGCGACGAAACAGCATATGGCTCCAACAATCGTCTGAATGGATGAATACTTCAAGCTGCAACCGAATAATGGGCGGAATGATCGAAGAAAGGATCTCGAGCAACTGATGTCAAATCGCGATAATCTTGCGCTTTCTATTTATGTTAAAGATATGTCCAGACGTGAGGTGCTCTCTTTTCACCTCTATTGAAAGGGTGCCGCTAAAGTACACATATGACACTTGAAGTACTCCACTGGCCTATATAAAAGCCAAGGGACGGTGTGGAGTGTGACATTATCAAACGAAGTAAACCGTGTGCTCGCATCGTCTCCAATCAACACACTTTTATCAAATCCAACACATTCTGCTCGATAAATCGCTCGATAGACTTATTGTCGGGAGAGGGAGACAGATAAAAGAAGTCTGTACTCAGGAAAGTATACAGTACAAGAACACTAGCTTCGAGACGACGACAGAAAGAGCACAAAGTTCATAGCGGAATGCTCTCAACCCCGATGTGAAGTGCAGAAGTGCATCGAATAATGAGAGACTTCCCTCGATCGCATCGCGTTTTCGCCACGTCACTGCATCCAACAGCGCCGATGTTGTATCACAACGTTCCTTGATTAGCAAATTTGTTCTCACCGCTAGCGCGTTTATGATCGTTTCCCTTCAATGGGCATTTTCCGGAAAATGAATCTCCACACTTACGCACCAAACACACAACAGCACAACGTGTACCATCAGCCGTTGAAGCGCCGTTCTGCATCGTGCATGTCACCACCAAAAGGGGGATTGCGTATTGCAGCATGCCGTTGCTCATCGTCCACCACGTTCCTCGCGTCTCTACAACGAAGATCAGCTATTCGGTTTACTGCTCAAACATCCCTTTTCTACTACTTCCATAAAGTGCCCTATCTATATCTGAAGTGCAATCACATCAACAAATCTAATACACTATTTTACCTCCACTATTGAAACGAATTTTACAGGAAAACTTTTACGGCAGACAAAAACTCGTTAATGGCATGAAGTGGATATCGTTCTACTTTCACTGGGCACAGCACGGAAACAAAAAGTGCCTAAGTGAAGCGGAATGAAAAGGATGAAAGATCTAAAAAGTTCTTTGAAGCAAACCACAAAGGGGCGCCTTTAGTTTAATAGCACCGTCACCTACCTCACATATCAAAACCCCAAATGGTTTTGTTCTCTGAAAGTGAAGAGATGAAGGGAAACGTGGAGACACAACACATTAATTTCACTCTCTCAATGAATTCAAGTGGAAAACATGACAAAGATGTATAACAACATCGGCTCTCCTATACTTTTACGCACTACACGAAAGGCGACGAACAGAGGGAAGCGTTCAACAAAACATTGGAAGCGAAAAGACCTGAGGTAGCTCGCACTTCAGGCCGCTAACAAGCGCTCAAATACGCATCATAATACACTCGCCTCTGAACCAAATTCACCGCTCAAAGAAGTATTTTCCAAACAATTCGTGCTGCGAGTTAACCGATTACAAAATGCGCAAAGGTTTCTGGATTATTCATAGGGTCCATAACCCTTACGAAATGGATGGATCGAATAGAAACTTGTTTTTTCTATAGGTTTTGCCTATGAAACGTTAAGGCTATAGCTCTTTTCCAGATTGAACTATCAGAAAAGGTGAGGCCGCGGATCAAAAAGATTTACTTTCTACTAAATGCACAAGAACGAAGTATACATAGCACTTACCTGTCGGGCGGATTACCTGCGGCACCGGGAAATTCTATATCTTCCTCCTCTGAAAACAGCACAATTCGCTCAAAACCGACACAATGCAACCGTGGCAGTAATAACACGCACATGCATCACAAGACGCAACGCTTCCACACATCGAAGAATGCTCCTCAGTATAACATCTCGTTTAGTTTATATGTCAAACTGCATAACGAATATTCATACAAATACCTCGAAATCGCTTAGGGAATTATAACAGAGTGGTTGTACTCTCCCTTCTACAAATCTCAGATATTCCTGCAGTAAAATGAGATGCCAATGCAGTCTGTGCCCACTAGCCACCTTTGTGCAACTGTCTCCACCAACAAACGAGCATCATTCTCCTCTTAGCTGATCCGTCGGCCAGCTGAATTCGGCATCACTATTCGAAGATCACATGAGGCTTCTGTCAGAATCACTACTGCAAAGCATTTCACCGCAACAAATTGACGCGACCTTTTCGCTTCTTTTCTCTCTATACTCAACTGAATACGGCGACCCGATCCATTCACACAGCTTACAAATGAGCGACAAAGAACATCGTGAATTTCACTGCCACGTTAATACAACTGCTATTACAGCCTTGCAAATAATCAGCAATGTTCGGTCAGCTTTTTTAGAACCTACCCCTTCAGAATAAATTCTTATGTTATGGAAAAGAAGCACGAAACTAGGAGCCGATCAAAGCCCACCACGGACTTTCACAATCAACAGCTCTCTAGACTGCTAATCAACATTGCAAAATAATCCAAGAACAAACTTCTAACACACTACTTCATCAGCTATCATTAAAAGCACTGCTAGCAAACTGAAACGGAGGACCCTGACGAAGGGAAAATCTTTTTAGAGAACCAATTCCAGTTCCACTTCCTTAAAAAATTAGTTGCTGCTTACGTAAATAAAACACTGCCACCAGCTCATGCCCCGGAAAACAACTAAGGGTCTTGCTTTGACCTCGTAAAAAGTCAGCAGTCTGTTTGAGCTTATGACTTTCAAGCAGCCTCGGCTCCAGACCCTGCTCAAAGAAATCCCTGTTTCCGGTTCTACAGTATATATGCGAGGATTAGACTTTAAACTGGAACTGGTTTACTGTTTCAAACTACCTGAGCTCAACAATCACTCAGGAACTTCAACATGTTGATGTTCCTGGGCATCTGCTCAAACTCTGCTCCACAGCTTCCACGTCACTATTTTTCTGCCTTCAGACAAGATGAGGAGGCTCGAGCAACTGCCACTCAGCGACTGCGGATCAACTGATACGCTAGTTTTAAATGCGAATCCATGACAAGCGACGAACTAACCATTTTCAGAAGCTTCGTCATTGTGTGGGTGTAGCACATGAGACGGCATAGCAGCTGCTGCCATCGCAGCGAGTGTGCGCGGGTTTGCACCGAGATTTTGCTCGACTTCTCCGAGCGGAACACCGGCACGAGGGTCGAGAAAGTCCCATATGAGGATCGTATCATCGTGTGACGACGACACTATTTGGAATTCGTCAAACTGCAGACGAAATACGCGTCCCGTATGCTCCTGAAGGCGAACGCCAATATTTAACGGAACGATCGAGAGGACACTTGTCTACATCAAGCCAAATGTACCATGATAGTGAGATTCTTTCAGGATACTGCATAAAACAAACAGAGGCATTTGAAGAATAAACAGAACTCCTTCGAAGTGAACAGAAAAATATAGGAGAAGGCAGTTGCGCTAATGGCAAGTTCAATAAATCTATAAGTAAATCCATCCCCTCCCCACCCAACATTTGAAGAACGAGAGGAAGCCTTCTCTTATACCATTAATCACTAAACGGCGCTTCTGACTATCTACCATCAGGAATATTTCAGCTTGCTTTTAAGCGTACTGTGGAAAGACGATGTTGCGGAGATATGAGACTGTCCCCCCTCATACTAAACAGAAATGAAGAGCTTGCAAACTCGACCACTTGTGGCTGCTACTGTCTGAACTGCTTCCCCACAAAACCCTACCCATGTTTTTCTCAAAAGACATCGTACTTTAGGGGCCAACATAAGAAACTTGACAAAATCCGACCCATCAATGAACAAAACAATCCTTTCCGAATAACTTTCAAATCCGTGGCAGTTGACGCCACAACTCTTTCAATGCTTCTTACGAGAGAAAGAAACCGACAGTTTCTGAAACAACTTCAAAGGGTATCTGTCTAAGAACGACTTATTTAAAGACTATCATAGTCACCTTTCATTTAGCGTTCCTTCAGAACCTGCAGAAGAATAAACGACGATAACACTACGCTTACCTAACGACGTTAGTTGAGTTAATGAACCTATATCTTGCTGAATACAGTCAATAAAGAATACCCAATGCACAGCGGTGAGGCAAGCAGCTGAGCAGCGGCTTTCTCAGTAAATGCCCTTTGCTTGCGCAACTATATATCTACGAAAGTGATATTCATAACGCCGAAGAAGACCGCAAGCGTGTGCTACTGGCAGCGTTTCTATAAGAAGTCTTCACTATACAGATGCTAACATCGGTGCCATCTCCTCCTCCTACAAACTCGCAGCTTGTACTGACGACACTGAATAAAATGCACCAAGAGTGGCATAGGGTCGCCCACTTCCAGCGAAAAACATATACATGCATTGAACTTCAGAACGAACATCAATCATATAGATCCGAGAAACGAAAGCACTAGAAGAAAGAGGGAACTCACCACTAAAGTCAGCAAGCAAATACTCTCAGGCGGAGAGCGAGGATTGAGTGCCGCTTGCAAATCCCATACTTTGATTCGGCTTAAAACAAACACTATGAGTGAGAAAAGGTACATTAACGGTTCTCGAAGAAGGCGATGAGCGAAGAATATTGCTGCTATAACTTCAGCTCACAAATATACCCATCCTAGAAGAGGCAGTTTAATCCACTCTTGGTGAAAGTAAAAGAAAAAACTGAAGTGGGTTCCTTTTCTATGCTTTTTTCCGATAGCTGGTAGTCTCTTCTTGTCAAACGGATTCAGAGTAGACGGTTGCCAGTCTTTTCTATGTTCCGTCACCAATGTCATTATGTTCGTTCCTTAAAGATCCTGTAATGTTGCAAAATAACAAAACCACCTTGAACTGACTTCAATTCCCTTCCAAATTTCCTACTTACACATAATACGAAACAAATAATGCGTAAGCTCGTATCGTCGGAATCGCTTGGCGAATTGAGGACAGTGAACAACGTCAACGGTGCTTAAGTCGGTGATTTTCCGCCCCTTCGAAATGATACTCTCGCCTTGGGACTCCCCACTTATAGAGTCCTTCTACGCGACGATCAAACGCTAAATGCACAACGTTCATACGTGCGCTTTAACATTTTTCGCATTTTCATTACTCTCTTCGTGAGGGAAAATTTGAAGAATATGGGGGTTTAAATGTTCAAGTACCTAGTTCGGTCTCATATCAACTAAGCAAGGATATTACAACAGAATACAAACCCATCATACGCTCCCGAAACGATTCTCTTCGAATCGAAACGAATACAGCGGACCAGTTGTTCATGTCCTTCGAGGATCTTCAGACATGTTCCTATTTCGATATCCCACAACCTGCATCAAAGCATTTGCAGAAATATATTCGTATAAGCGATCGAGCTTCATTCAGGCTTAACAAAATGTGTTATAACGGCTAGCAATGATGAGATGAAAAGAATATGAATCATCTCTAAAAGGATAATATTTCGAAGGGCGGGGTCATTGCGAAGAAAGATACAGCTAAATTCGCACCGAAGAGTACAAATACAAGAGGATTTATGTGCTCTCCAGCGCAAACTTATCCTTTTCCTTTTCCAAAGATCTGTCCTCTATTTTTTAGACTTTTCAGAATCCGAAATCACGATTACTGCATACTAAGCAGTATCAATTACTTCAGGTTTTCATATTAAAAAGAACTAATTTCTATTCTTCTCCGATATCCCACCAATAATCTCCTCTGCAATCCTTACCGCCAGCCAGAAATGAAGGCAAGAACCTTCCTCACAATTTCGATTCCTTTCATATCATTAGAAAAATAAAGAATACGCTTAAGCCTTAAGCCTTAGGCCATGATTACACAAGAAAAGATAAAGATGAGTAGACAAATTCATCAGATGGAAATATGAAGGAGCGGGCAAAAAAGAGAAATGGAAGTTGAAAGATGGAGCACAGAGCGGAACAACAACAGAAAACGAGACGTTAAGCGGAGAGAGTGCGATATGCAATCAAAACATGCAGCTACAACTTTAAAAATGCATGAACGGGCAACCGACCTAATGGTGTTATCACTGGAGCCGGATACGACGAGTCTGTCGTGATACTGTAAGCAAGCGATACCCCGTCTGTGGCCGATGAGAGTACGCACGAACTCACAACTATCCGTACTCCACACCTTCAACATCCCACAACGTCACTAAACAGCTAGCCTTCTTCACCGTCGAACACTTACAACTCGATCAACATTGAGTGCTCATTGATGACCTATACAACTGACCGAACCGAGCGCACATGACTGAGCATTCAAATTTTGAGAGCTTTCGAAGAGATGGGCACTGCTGCTTGAAGAAAAATGATGTAACGAGGAATGAGTGATCATCTTTGCGGGGACGGATCCCTCAGCATAAGAATGTCGAGTTTCGCCCACGAAATGCGAAATAGCAGCAAAGAGACGGCGAAAGCGAAAGCATCTTATGCATGTAACCCATATGAGATCTTCCCCACTTACGATTTATTTTCATTTTCGATAGGCTGGTTAAATAATATTTCAGTCAGCAGCACCCATTCGCAGCATCTGATAAACACTCACCAAAAGGAGCTTCGAGACGGCACTCACTACAGTTGTGCGAGTGCCACAGATGACAGGAAATCTACTACTTCAGTAACATTCTCAGGATCAGAAACAACCGGAAACGTGGATTCACGCTCGGAAGCGTCCGCAACTCCTTTAATCAAAGCTGAAGAGTGCGAACAACGAGTATACTCACTTCTTTAACTGAAATGCTAATATGTCTTGAAAGCGTTTCAAGAATTACGAGAAAGCGCTCACCGAGGGTGACTAGCAATGATTATCAATGAGCGCTTCGAAGAACGGTATAAATCGGCAATGTAAAAAAATACTTTGATGGTGCGATCACCACTCGCTGAAACAATATACTTGTTGTCGAAGTCAACGACGTTCACGGCGGCTCGATGCGCAACCAAAACTCGACGAACATTGATCTCTCGAGGAGAGACCATATCCCAGACGGCAATCGATCGGTCTTTCGAGCTAAGTAATCAGCGGTGAAAATGCTTACTTTCAGTGCCCTGGCAGATTCACCAGACCAAAATTCCTTTATGTAACTGCTTGTCAGACTATACGACAAAATATACTGCTTTTCGAAACTGGCACAACTCTCTCTATGAAATGACACAAACATGTCTTCGGCACGAACGTCGAAATTTACATGAAGGAAAGACAGAAGGTAGGAAGGGGGAGAAGGAGGGAAGAGGCAAAGAGAGAACAGAAGGGAGAAGGATGAGTTAGGGGGAGCGAAAGAGAAGTCGAAGGACATTGAAGCGAACGGTTTCTACTCCTCCAATTTCTTGCAACTTACAAAGCGGAGCCGGATTTCGGAAAGAAACGTTCCGCGACCATAAATACGAAAACAACGTGGATTGGAAAACAATCCGATCCGTAACACGAGCACTTTTGCTCAAATGATTCTCTGGCCTACAATGAGTACTGCTGTTCCATTCCTTCGTTACAACTTACAGCTCCCACTCCCCTCTCGCACATCCCAACGACTCTTATCCTCAAAAAGTGTTCTGCTGCATATCCACCTTCGAAACTTTTCTCCACGTCCTTGATGCTAGCGTTCGACCATCTTCAACTTAACTATATCCGCGTTTCTAGGGAAAGAAGGTTGGGGAATAGAGGGGTGGAATGTGGGCTCAAAGAATTAATTCAGCTCCATAACAAAGCCCACTTCTAACAGTCATGCGTACATTTCGAACGATGTGACGATGAAAGGTTGAGATGTTGCAAACAATAAAAGGTATCAACATTGCTGAAGCGATCCAACTGTTCGAAACACAATTTTCGATAAGATGGGCGATCAAAAACTTCGGGATAGGCGTATCACTTCCTTCTATCTCTTATCTGCGTGATAACTTCGTCAGCAGGGTGCAGACAACAATCTGCGTATCGGAACGATAATTGTAACCTTTATAGTCGATCTTCACAACTTCATATGCACTGCTTTCAGGCATCACTTCAAAGGAAAAATCGAATCGAAAGGATCCGACCTGATCGGCAATGACCTGACACTCAAAAAACGAGATCAAACGCACTCACCACGTGACCATGATGCCGTTTTGGAAACGCAAATGAAGCACAGCCTCGACATGGTGCAGCAACGTATGCAGCAGTTCGCCTGTATGCACATCCCAAACCCTTCAATCACCTTACGCTGAATATTATTAATATTCGAATATATACCAGTCTATTCAATTATGATGAAACAGCTGGATGAGGGAGTAATAGCAGAAGCAGCTCACGTTGATCACAAGTCGCCTATTAAACAAACATAACAGCCGATATGCTGAAAGAAAAACTGAACTCCTCAATGAAGGTAAAACGTTCCGGTTCCTCATATAATGGGCCCTGCGAATTCCGAATCGACGAGAAACATAGTGCAACAGGTGTTTATATCGGCTCGAAGAGGACATTCTATAGCCGATGAGACAACTGTAGAGGAAAACACAATTAGGCGTTCTTCTTCACTCACAACGAGGCAAATCATCCTTCAGGCCAGTGGCAAGCAACAATCGACGATGGCTCTGAATGTCGGTGTTGTTGCAAAAAGTGGACATACAAAGAATCCGCTGAGTGTCAACGAATGGCTGTCACGCTATGCATAAACCCACAACACTGACTTCATTTCACTTCTACAGCAACTGTGAGATAACTAGTCGTCTGCCCGCTAAGAAAAGAGATCAGCTGATAGCCTACTTCGGCTGAGGTGAGCAAATAATATACCTGACAGTAGTATCGCTGCTGCCACTGATGATAACTCGGTCGTCATACTGCAGACAGAGCACCGAACCGGTGTGAGCCCTTAGTGTCTGCGAGCACTGCAGTGAATCTCTTTGCCATATTTTAATCGTATGGTCACGTAATCCAGAGATTATCTTCTCGTCATCGTATTGCAAGCAATATACACCTTTAAAAATGTGGTCATTCAAGTTGCAGTGTTATTTTCACTATAAATTAGAATAAAGACGGCAAGCTTGCAAGATGATCTCATAACATAAAGAATGTTTGCAATGACCAATATGTCGCCAAGAAATTAATTCGCTAAAACCTTCCAGCCGCCTGCCCATTTAAGATGAACTGAGCGTAAGAACTTTGAAAGTGTCCCTCAGCCTCTACTAGTGGCTTCTGCTAAACAATCCTTCAATCTTCAATAACCTCTGCATATTCTCAGTTCGCTCCCCTTTCTCCAACCTCTCTCTACTTTCACTGCTCCCACTGAAATGACCCAGATCGGCAGTTAAAGAAAACTATCATAGTCCATTAAAGCAATTATAAAATTGAGTCACTCCGCGTTTAAGGTTTCAAGACAACGGGTACTAAAGCTTTAATAGCAGAAGTGAACAAAGCTCCCTATAATAAAGAAGGGAAGGCAGCAACAAAACGTTTCATAGGAGGAAAAGAATGTCAAAACTCCTAGAAAACTTCGTTTCTGAGGTTCAAAGAGGCCTGAATTCAAATTCATAAGCAATTTCAATGATCTTTCATGACTAATGTTCGAGGCTGCAAGGGAATCTGCTAACAGAAATTATTCTCAAGGAATTTATGAAGTCCCTTCCTGTCCCTTCCTTCCATCTGTGCTTATGCTAGAACCGTGAATCTATAAGATGAAATAGAAAAAGTCGTTCCTTCTACAAAGAGCAAAATGGGGACGAGGAAATTCTCAGCAATGAAGAGGCTAGGAAACACAAAATTATTACAAGTCTCCATTAAGAGAGAGGAGGGGCTAGGGTTAGAGAGGTGTGTATTGGCAAACTTGAAGGTTCTAAGTGCTCCACGATCCGCCATAAATCATGAACAAGGGATAGAAAGAGCTGAAAACCTTTGGAGATCTCAAATCTTCGAAGAAATTCTCGAAAAAAATACCGAAGAACTAACGCTCTTCGCTATGAATTCCGCATCACCAGAAGCAATTCATGACAGCATGGCAAGATCGCTTTTTGAATTCCCAATATAAAATCGCCGTAAAAAGTTAATGATGGAAAATTATTAGCGGCACCTGCGATTAACAAAATTTGATCACAAAGACAGAGTGCTGAAACGGTTTTAGGATCATGCAGGCACCTCTTTGCTGTTAAAAGTTCGGCGAAGCTCAAATCGCGATGCCTGAAGTTGTTCTTGCTCTTTCCTCAAGAAATTTCAGCTTTCACCTCCCTCCTTCCATATCCGGCAGCCTCGGTCATCCTCTCATCAGAAAGTCCTGCACGTCAAACTAACAACACAAGAGATATTTTAGAAGAATGTCACCTCTACTTGGTTCCGAATGGCATGTTATCCGTGACAACACATGTCGACCGTTCCGCCAATTTGACTTTAGTGATTCAATATCGTTGTATATTCGTGGGTATAGACTCCTATAGAATCGATGCTGCGTTTCCAGTGATTCCAGAGAGCCCCTGTTATTAAATGAGCACATTATGGGCATAAATGAGCACATTATGGGCACACTCGTAATCACAGGCTCGACTATGTAGGAGAAATACATCTCGTAGCTGCCTCTTACTCCCTTAATGAGGCGAACATTACGCAAGAAACTATTCCACTAAAATTATTTCCACTTTAAGTCTTTTAAAAGATAGAAAGAGGAATGTGGATCAGACAATACATAAATATACCCCTGCCTCTCGACATACCCGCTGATCGAAAACCACAGAAGTGACGGGGATTTGAGAATATCTTCATGAACATGCTCTGATAGAAGTCACGCCTTCAACAGGTCAATGTGCATATCAAACGGCCTCATCTACCTTGAAATTAAATTAAAACAGACGTGAAAGCACCTATATCCGCTCCATCAGCAATAGCATTCAGTGAGAAATTTTGAACTGCGAAAGTGGAATCTAGGTGGGCAACAGCTAGCTGATTTTCGCAAAAACAATGGGATGAAGACTATCAGTACGTTTTCTGAAACAAGAAGAGACTTTGTCTCTTGGGGACGTTGAATCCATTGGGGACACCCCTTTACAGACGCACAAAAAACCAAATAGATTTTATCCCAGTGAATAAGACAACGACAGCGGAATACTTCGGAGTAGTGAACCGTTTCCACAAAGCGAACAGCATGGCTTCAACTTAAGCTAACGAATGAAGTGATCGGCTAGGTGGCAACGAAGGAAAAGCATTGGAAAATTACTTCACATAGGTTTGTAAGAAACGAGTTGCAGCAACCTCTTTCAGAGAGTGAACTCAGCCAGGCAAATACCGTCACAGAAATGAGCCAACAGATGCGAAATTCCTATGAAAATAACGCCGATAAGGGCGCCTACTAGGGAAGAAATAAAAATGATTTCGGGAGGAAGAAAGACGTAAAGAAATGCAAATTCGTGGATGGACTTAGAATTCAGCGAACCTAATTGCCTATGAAAAAGAATTCACAAGAATCGTCGCCCAAATATTCGAAAATAATGTGGCAAATCGCAGTTTCCTTTCAAGAGATCAGATTGTCACGGCAAGGGCACGAATGCTGAAAGTTTCCCATTTGAGACTCGAGATGACTTCATTCCAATATCTCACACGGTCAATCAAATAAAGAAACGGCATAAGCTTACGATTAAACTCTCCGGAAGGAAACTTTTGAGCAGTCGACATCTGCTGCGAGCTGCGACAAGACTGCAAGCGTAGTGCAATTGTCTGTTTGGAATGATATAAAAATGAGCGAAGAGACGGAAGATGTATGACGCAGAATCAAACAAGATGGAGAGTCTTTTTAGGAGCAAAGACTTCTACGATGACAAAAAAGTGCCAGTGGGTCTCAAATGGAAACTCTTGGAAAAAATCGTGATGTCAAGAGTCTTCTAGGAATCTCAGAGATAGGCAACAACCAAGAAAGTGCGCGTGGTACTGGCAATAGAAAAGAGGAGAGAAAGAATCACAGCAGGAACAAAAGTGGTCGACAGCAGAGCCAATGGGTGATGAAGAGAAAGCTGACGATTAGAAGGAAAGAACAACAGAATGGACACCATGAACTGCCAAAAGAAGTGAAGGCCGACCTATAATGAGATGAAGTGACTCTCTAAACAGGACTGCAGGGACCAACTGGATCAGTAAAGTAATCACTTGGGACAAGTAGAAGCAACATGAGTAGATATTTGTCCGTAACGAATTCTCTGCTGATTGGAATAAATGTATAAAAATATTCCCTCAGTTCAAAGCTCAATTCCTCGACTGTGATAAGAGCAACGGAGAAATGTTCACGCTCTCTCCCCCTTTTTGAAACGTTGAATTCAAAATTTTCTGGAGCCCAAAATGTAGCAATGAGAGATCTGCTAGACTTCATACACAACTGCAATATACCTCAAACGTTCAATAGATCCGCGATCGTAGCCGAGTTCCTGATGGACGAGAGTGTGTGCGTTCTCCTTGCTTATGAACAGGAATTTCTGCCTGAAAATAAAACAAGTGCAGAAGGACATCACGTCAGCTATCCCAGCAACACGTGCCTCATTATAAGTTTCCAACGGCAAAAAACGAATTCCTTTAACTCAAAAGTAACAGTAATAATCGCTGATCCGATTATGCTTCCAGTATTTAGCATGGTCTGCCTTAAAAATATTCGGCTTAAACTCTGCACTTGGTGCTTTGCAGCTCAACCTACCCGTTGCAAAGCACGTTCCGCTTCACCTATCCCTCCCTCCCAAGTCGTATCCAACACTTGATCAGTTTCATTGTCTATGACATTGCTCAGCATATCCCTCTTAACATGCCATAGTGTGACAAGCGTCCACCAACTTGTGCAATAAAAACGTCACCAACCATCCTCTCTTTTCAGCAATTCCCTTCCAAACAACATCGGTCGCAACGTTACGTTCAATGAGTCGTCGCCAAAGCTTGCCGTGTGCAATCACTCTGCGCCATGATCTGCTTACCATTTCACTGGCGAGCAACCACCTCGCATCCAGATACGAGAGAACGTAGCGTGCCAGTCGTTCTACAACAATCCCCTCTCCACAGAGCATATTCGCAAATGACGCCATTATGCTCAAAGTTTTATTGAGTACATGTGACATCGTGAAATAGCAACTTCCTTCACTACGTTTATTGAATCCGTTCTCCATTTCCGAGTCACTTCTACCGCTCATTCCATATGAGAGCAAAGCGCTTTTGCTTCGAATGAACATACAATCAGCTCGACCGCTTTGAAGCGGTGTATTTTTATACAAATGTGGCCGTGCTGTGGACAAGAAAGAAGGAATCTTACTTAGCTATAATAGCAATCGGCATCACTTCCCACCCTTCATAGTAGAGGAAATGTCATCTTAGCCCGATCAAATCGAGAAAGAGTACAAAAAAACGAATCCACGACTTGCAATCACAATCACCGCAATAATCTCTCCACTTTTTTATCCGAGTCATCAAACGTAGTTAAGCAAACACATCACAAACCTGGAAGCAAAGAGATGAAGTCGCGCTGGAGAATCGGCTTCAAGAATGCGTCAATCTGGCCATGCTGATCATGGCACATACGATGAATGAGCACCTTGACAAAATCCACCTGATCCTGCTCGGTCCATCCCAGAAACCTCTGAAAGATTCCGATATTAGATGACGAGAAAATGAAAAACAGGCGATAGGCGATTACTTTTTCCTTTAAGAGATGAACTTGAAAGGCACAAATATCGGCCACTCAGGATGAAATTTTCTTATTATCAAAACGAGACATCTGAGGAAGATTTGAGTGTTGCAACTAACTTATCACGCAACAATTTAACATTAAGCAATGCTAAGGAGGCAGCCCTATAAAGTTAAGTTTGGGCCTCGAGGAAAACAATCGCGAAACGTCGATCAAGTCTGCAACTGCGAGCAAATGTTAAACAGTACAAAAGGCATTTCTGCGCTACATAAAAGGCTTCTAGTTGCCTTTGCTCGAAAACGGAAGGAGTACTAATGTCATTCAAGGAAACACTTCGCTAAAAACCTGAAAACTTGACTCATAGACAGGCAGACGTCGGTGCCGAAAAAGAGAATACCGAGGTACCGGTGAGCGAATGAAGCAATCTGAGCGGTGCTTCCGGTTGTAATGCTACCAATAGAAGGCATCTCATTACCATACAGCTTTTCTTGGTGAAATGCAAGAATTCAAATAATTCGAATCTAAGAAGGCAATTTCTTCAGCGTACTCGTCTAATATTTCAATCTTAACGCACTATACTTTTAGAACCTCATTTCCCCCTAATCGTTAAACAAAGAACATATAAAGAAAGCTCAATTCTCTTACAGCCATGACATGAGATGAACAGATAATGAAAACGAAACTGAGATGGAGGGCTGAATCGCGGAACGGCACATAAAGCTATGAATGTCTCCTTCATACAAAACAATCACTTCTTTAAACTTACATCTAGTGCCAATTGCCGCTCCTTCAAGTACTTCTCGCTGAGTTCTTTTTCGTTTTCAGTTAACGATAAATCGGCAAACATATCGGTCGTCGATTCACCCTGAAGCACATACATCACACACAAATTCGATCGATCGACTGTGCATTGAGATTTATATGAGATCATAAAACAATACATCCCGCCCCCATTTCACCCTCTTCCTACCTTTCCCTCTCTGATTCACTCTCTCAGACATATTTATATGTACGAGTAAGATGAAAACTCCTTACCGTGTTATAGACTGCTGAAATGACAGAGAAGAGTGGGCAAGCGAGAAGCTGAGGAGAAATAGACGGGCTTCTTTGAGCCGCTGGTTACTTGACCAACCATTCAAACAACCATCGAAGGCTTCACAAGGCGCTCTCATAGGAAATGAATAATTGTAAAAAAGCCAAAAAAAAAGTTCCAAACGTTCACCGTTCGCAAATTGCGCACTACCAACCGACTTTCGGAGATTATCTGCCAACTTTGCAATTTTGGGCGGAAAAATATTAATGACCTAAGGTCACTTTGGAATGTTTTTGCTCGTAGCATTAAATAAGCGGAAGTAATTCTTTTGATGCTAATCGAGAGGGAAGTGCAGAATGCAGCTCGCACTTTCCGTATTTTGCAGAGGAACTCCTTCCTCCACAGACTTTAAATCGAGTCACTTGAAAAGTTTCTGAAATGAGGCCTAATGTATCTCGCAGGGCATCCCTTCCTGCCGATGTTGCTTAAGTTCCATCGACTTTCCAATGGTGAGTTCCATGGGCAGCATAGTCCTGTTCGCAATAACAACGAGCACCTAAGCCATATATTCTACGCAGAAGTGGAAAAGAGCGACCGATTCATTGAGTTTTTGTCTCGAAGCAAAAGCGATAAATTCATAATCGAAGAAATTTGCAAAGATCTCCATAATTTGCAGAGAGCAATAAGAAAGCAGCAACAATGATAATCACTAATACTTGAAGGGTTTGTAATAGTAATACATAACGATTGATATACAGCTATGCGGGAATGAGAAAGCTTGAAGCCGCATCCGAAATGCACCATAGAGCACCATCTCTTATACAGAGCCAGCGGCTCTTGTTGCCAATGATACCTTTAGCTGAACCATATCCTTAGGGACCTTGCAAACGGGACATTCTAGAGCTGGGCAGACAAAACCGACGATTGTGCTGCATCTGAATTTTATCTAAATTGGCTTCGTTGAGATATTCGAGATTTGAGTGCACAGATGGGCACAGTGAAAGCTGAGTGGGCGAGCAAATGTAACGTCGGCTCACAAGAATCGCTGATATCCGCTTGCCGACACTTTCTGCCTCGATCGTTTATAAAAGAAGAGATTTGCACCATCACTAAGAGCAACTATTCAGTGGAAAATAAAGAAGCACATCGCCGAATCTCAGCTCGTCAATCGTCACCCTCCCAAAGCATTTTGAAAAGACTAATTTTGACGAGAGAAATGCGCAACAACGACTCGTATGCTCCTCAACGATGCGAAAGGGCAGCATCTCGACTCAAACGGAAAGCTAACCAATACTTCATCCTGTGTTGTCGTGCGATCACCACCCGTGCATCGAACTGCAAGTTCTTTAGCGGTCATTATTGGCGCTCTCCGGACTGCAAGCTTCACTCCACCCAACGCACACTCACTGAAAAGGACATTTGCGCTTTATTGCCTTCAACATCAATTTTTTCATATACGTAAGATTCGTTGTCGATAGGCTGCTTAAAGAATAAACTTGCCTAAGATTGCTTCACGAACTTTTCGCAGCCGCATTACAACCTCGGAAAGAAGGGACTACAAGGTGCTCGAGTCCTATGGAATAGCAAGAATGTTCGCGAATTGCACAGCAACACTTTGAGAAACGATAAGAAACAAAGCACAAAAAACTTTATTTAGGTGAAGAGATGAGCTGCCAAATCGTACCGACAAAACTTGACCTTCCTTCGAAGCATCACTTGTCGGATTTCCGAACCCTAACCCACTCTTCACATGGATCATCCCTGAATCTCCCAAAACGTCCAATCGTCCTGCTAGTCCGTTTTCAAAGGGGGAACATTCTACGCTTGAGTAGCAACTCTCTTCTGGTGTGCTTCATCAACGTGATGCCTATATGAGCACGAAATAATTCATAGCAATGTCTCAGAGAATAACGATGCAACTTGCTCTTCTCCGCAAATCACTGCTTCCGTAGCCTCAAAGAATGCACGAAAGCCCATGAAATGCTCAAATAGATCACATTTCACTCAAAGAAAACCCCGTTGAAAATATGAACATTCGAAAGAAGAAAGCGAACGAGAGACAATCAGACGGTAGATGTCGACATGAGTAGAGTGCACCTCAATATCCGCCTTCTAAATGTCTCTCATAACGACCATCGAGAACGCTAAGCTGATGCTCGTCGAGTTGAGTGAGTGCATCTCACGGCACCCAATTCTTGCTTTAATGCCTTATGGACCTGAGGTTAGCATTGTTGTTTGGTGAAGAGCTTGCAACTTGAATTTTTGCGCTATGGAATGCAGTATGTACGGGAATTCCAGGCCTCAAGAAAACTCTCTGCACGCTAGATACCCTCACATCCAGTCCGTCTGAGCAGAAAGTCCGCTCGATTACCCGGACACTGGCACATCATTTTCAGGCTGCCTTTACTGAATTTAATAACGCCCCCACGTGCCTTACGAAAAAAGGAAAAAACAACGAGCAACCCCCAACGTCAAGTGAACGGGGAAAATGCCCCAATCTTGCATTTAATGGTGGCAATTCACTTGCGAACCGCGAACACAGCTGAGCTCGTGCACTACATCGCGTACGCATACCACCGTACTCGGCTGTCCGGGTCTATCAATCCCCACATAACTGCTAACATCAGCCGGCAACTTCTTTGCTCAGGAATATGAGGTTTTGATATTGGAGCTCAATTGATGTATATTTCTACGAGAAGTGTACCCTCTGAGGAGCCCTTTCAAGACTGCCGAGAAGGATTGGTGGTGGGGGGGGAGTGCACTTCGCTTGCCTCAGTTGAGCTGAAATCTCGCGTCGATGCGTCTGAATTCACTCTCTGCAAAGAACCGCCACGCACTTCTATGACGAGGAGAATGCTTATTGTTGGTAGAAGTTGTGGAGTAGAGGCGAATTTCGCTAATATCGCATGTGACACTGGTCAGACCCCCCTCCCCTCACCCCTCTCTTGGTGCATAAGGAGCTGAAAGTGGATTAATTGGCGAGCGCACAAAAAGGAACATCATGAAGTGAGAATTCGCAAGTGCTTCTTTAATACACATACATTTTGATGCACTACGTAAAGACATGGACAAGCGCTGATCAGGGATAAAAGCCATGGTACACCTACGTTTATGCGATGTGGCGCTTCATAATTGCCATCTATGCTTTCGTGGAACTAATCGTCGAGCTGATTGGCCTCCGTTCCCTCTTTAAACTCGCATTTCTGCCGAAACTTGTGGCTTGCCCTCGCATGGCTTGTTTCGTAGGCAATGCACGAGGGTAGTTCGATCAATGCGGCACTTATTGCCACTTCCTCTGCCAATAAAGCAGATCTATCATTGTTTCGGATGATGGAGGTGACGGCAGCAGCTAAGTGCGACCTTCCGGGGATTCGATGAAGAACTATTGTATTCTCAGGAAAGACGCCAAGCATGTGAGAAATAATTCAGAACAATACGCCTTCTTCACTTTCACCTCATATCTTCATGATAAACGTTGTGGAATCGCTAAACGAGAAACGGCTTCCTCTCTACGTCCATCAATATTAGTGCTTATGTTCACCCCTTCAGATAACCCAGCCCGGGAGGTTGTATGTTCACGCCTTCAGATAACCCATCCCGGAGGTTGACCGCTTCGAACAACGCCACTTCAAATTCGCACCGGCAGATTGGTGTGCGCCAACCGCTAGAGGATGAGTCCCTCGTCAGTTCAGAGAGAAGTGTCTCAAGGTGACAACCTGAACGGCGAAGAATCAGTATGCGAACTCAATGTTTCCTACTTCAAGCTGCCTCAAAACCGCATCTCACTTTCCGGAAATTGAATATCGGATTTCAACATCCTGGCGGGGGTTTATTCGCGTTGGTTATGTCTGCTTCAGGATCGCTAATTAATAAAACTCCATTGAAAGGTGCGTTGTGATGTGTTGCGATATTGTTGCTGTTATGGTACTACCGAACTGGGAGTCCTAAATTAGACTTTGGAGATTTGAGTTCTTTGTACACTTTCGAGAGGGGTGGATGTGGTTGAAGTGCTGATATGGTGTAGTGAGTGGCGGTTTGATATTTCGTTGCAACTGGTATTTACTCCTACTTCTTAGGGTTATGTCGCTGAGGTTGTGAAAATCTATCTTTCTGACTATCAGTTGACGAATGAAGTTGGAACTAGACTCTCGAGCATTTCAGGACTTGTGCTTCGAGGTCATTAGAAAGCAATGGTTGACCGCGATCGTCGAATAGTCGAAATCGCAGCTTTCGTTACGTAGAAGTGGAACTCATAATTTGCGCTGTTTCAAGGCGTTCTCCATTCTGGAATTCCAACTCGGCTTAGGCTGCAGCTCCTGCCTCATTCATCAGATGAGTAAATTGTCACCACTTATGGGGAGTTTCCGTCAAATGTGCATATCTCATGCATGTTCTAGTTGTATACGTTGGGCATTTCCCATAGCAAAATTGGTTTGTAATCCGCAGTGTGATATATCCTCACTTCATATTTTCCGTTTTTATATTTGAGGCGATTGTTATTCTTCGTTTGCACTTTTATATGAGTTCATTTCTGCGTATTTCCTTGTAGACGACTATATTTTGCGTATAAAGTTGCGAAGATCAACATAACGCTATGAAAGATCTCTGCAGATCCATAGATCTGCTGTGCTTAAGAGCTCTCACGTCATCTCAATAGCATACTCGAAATGAGAGTTGGTACCAACTCTTAGGATGTGCTGTGCTCTATTTGGGGATAGCATCGAAGATTGTGATGTAATATTAGGTCATCGCGAGAGCAGAAATAGAATTTTTGAGAGTCTCTGTGTTACTGGAATTCTCCCTCTGGAATACTTCGGTCACTTGTCTCCACCCGATTTGTTTAGCTTCCTCAACCTCATTGACTTCTGAGGTGTTGTTACCTCTCCGGTGAAGCATCCGTTCCGTTTCATTCCGAAATCTTCGAAAAATTTGCTCATCTAGTGGGTCAGCAGGATTGCGGCTACTGCTGTGCAGTGAGGAACTTTATGCAGGCTAAACGGCACCCTCTCGGTGTACATTTCTATGAATTGCTCTGCTACTTAGCGTGTTTTCAGTGAAGGTTTGATGACTTCAAGGTGCATACTTGCTTGCGCCATAGATTGAAATTTTGCCTCTGAGGTGCATAACGGAGCTCTCAGATAAACCGCTTTACGGTCGAAAAGAACGATTTCATTGCTGTCTGTGGCCGGTCTCAAGTTCATCCCGCTGTTGGAATTGCGAGCTAAGTGACGTGCAAAAACTACTCCTATCAGATTTTTATACTTATTGTTATATCGATTGGATAACATGATGCGAGTTAGCTGTGATATGGAGCTGACTCCGCTCCGGCTTCTCACTTTTTGTTTTGTTCTCCGAATCAGCCATCATTGGGAATTGAGATTCGCTTCTAGTCCGCTCAGGTGCACATTTTGTAAGTAATTCAAGTGCAGTCTGAATTGCGCACTTCTCGCCGCCTCGTTTTTCTCTCCTATTCCCTCTCTCTACTGCACTCTTTTTCTCAGTTCAATGAAAACAGGCAACTCTCGGAAAAGTGCCTATTTCGAACTATTTGGTGTTGTGATAGTTTGTGCAATGATTCAAAATGGTATAGTAGTATGGTGAGGAGATGTCTCCGACGTGGCGAGAGGGACACCGAAATGAAAGTTCTGAATGAATGACGTCGCCGAGAAGCGACGAGATATGGGTGGCGACAGGGAAGGTCACGGTTTTGTGATTATGCGGGAAGGGGTCGAGAGGTGAGTGAATTTGGAAACAATGCGAGGAGACATAGAATCCTCTCGCAGCAGTGTGGCAATCCTGTGTTTCCTTCCCACAAGATCTCCACTGAAGTCCCTCTCGTTTATTTCAAATGTTTCGCCTATTGAAGCAACAAATGAAGTTTCCGCATCACATTCTTTCTCGAAGAGATGATATTGACGATCGATTCCATATGTAATTTTTGCCTATCGCTATTTGATGGATGAATGCTGAAGGAGGACGGCATCATAAAATGGGTAAAGCGGAGCAGCTGGCTGAAATAAGAGAGAAGAAGGCGGCGAATCCGATGCGCGAGCTGAAGATTCAGAAGTTGTGTCTCAATATATGCGTGGGCGAGTCCGGCGATAGGTTGACGCGTGCCGCCAAGGTTATTCTTATATTTATTCGATTTTACTTTTCGTGCGTATGTGCGTACAGTCCGAAGCGATCACATATGTCGAACGGTGTGTGAGGCTTTCATCTGCGACAGTCACGCACCTTTATCCGCCTAGGTGTGTTGATGGCTCTCAGTAATGCATTGTCGGAACCATGTTTCCTTGCATATCCTTGCTTTTTGATTTATGTTGTGAACGTTTTGCCTAGTCCTTACCCACTGTACAGTATTGCATAAGGCCAAGATTCTGACTCCGAACTGTTCGCCAACCTTATGCCGTCATTTGATATTTTGAGTAGGCAAATGATGATCAATTAGATGCAGTCGTTCTCTAATCTATAGACTCGATGCAGGATGTAATTATAGGTGTTGGAGCAGCTGACAGGTCAAACTCCTGTGTTCTCAAAAGCACGTTACACTGTGCGTTCGTTTGGCATTAGACGTAACGAAAAAATTGCCGTTCATTGCACAGTGCGTGGCCCGAAAGCAGAGGAAATCATCGAACGCGGATTGAAGGTTAGTGTTGATTTTCGCAGTGAATCTGTGTTTCTCCTCATATAAAGCAAGATCTTTTCAGTTCCGTATCTACATTGTCTATTATTTTAGGCTTCGATATCATCAGCCTCCTGAAAATTCGGAAAACCCTGTCCTTGTTCAATACTCCTTTACATTTACTTTCAGGGAAGCCTTTACTCAAGGCTTCCTTGCATCATCTGTCTTGAGTTGTCGTTTGTTCCTGTACTTTCGTCTGCTTCCGAAGGAATAGGTAGAGCCCCTTTCTGGTGTTCTTAAGTGAGTTTGTAAAGGTGTCCATATATATTTTTATTATTCATCTGCAACTGCAACAAGTAAATCATCCGAAACAAGTTTATTTTCATTGCTGTTTTTCATGAAAGAATGTCAAAGGCATTTGGAATCCTTTAACCCCATTCATTTGTAACGTCTATTCCATTGGCCGCCGTTCATATGTTTGCATTTTTAATTGATTGTTAGGAGTATGTGAAGGGACGCAAGTGCCCACCCTTCACTTAGGGTTTTATTTCCATCGCGTTATTAGAGGAAGCATTGAGCTGCAATATAGTGCCTTAGCTTATGTGATCCTTTTAAAGAGTGTTCTACCAGGGTGTGACTTATTTCGTACTTTACCACAGTTTCCAACTAAGGTGTTATGTGCACTTTTTGGGGAAGAGAGACATTGGCTACTGCTTCATGTTTGCGTCGTTTTAAAGATCGTTCCTCTAAGCGAGGGATTAGGCTGAGTTCATTGATTAGTGAAAATGTGAGTCCACAGTTTCATCTGCCGAACGGGATAATTGCTGTCTTTTTCCCTTTGATTTTTGCTTTTTGTTCGCTTTTCGTTTATCAGAGGCGTCTACTTTGCGTCTGTAATTCAATTATTCGCAATTTACATACTCTTCCCTCCGAATTTTTGGAACTCATGCTCTGCCCTGATGTCGCCTTAATTGAGAGGAGGGAAGAGGAGTGAGGCGCTTCCGCCGCATTATTTTTGAGGTGACACAGATGAGCTGCTTAGGGCTTATAAATTTGAAGGGAATATTGTGCTTTCCGTCAGACGCTTTGTCAGATCGATTCAGAAGTGCTTCTTAAACTTTCACGGCTGAGAGGCATTATTGGCATTTGAGCGGTTCTTTTTCGTTTCCATCTTTCCCCTTCCCATCATTTGTTTCAAATTTACTGACCACCGCGCCTTTGAGCCTCACCGTTGGTCATACTCGACAGAAAGTGCACTTCTAATTTAGGGATAAAAGCTGGAAGTCGATTCGGTCAAGGAACGTTTATCCTGAGTTTTGCAGAAGTGTCAAGTTGCTTGATGACAAAATAGACCGGTGTATTCCTGTACATTTAAAGGTGAACGTACCTATAAGGACGATCGCCAGTTGGCGCTGTATGTTGGATATTCCTGACGGACGAATAATAGTGGCAGGGAATGGCTATAGGAGTGCCGGGTCGAGAATTTATGGCAGGTTCCATTCTTTTCTTGCACTAGCCACAAGTCAATGGTGCTATGTAGTTCTATGATTTGTCATGCAAAAATGCGTTATGACTGCGCTGCTTTTGTGTCTCCTTTGGTCTTCTGGTGACTATCAGGCAAGAAATGAATGACGCTGTAGTGCTGTTCAGGTAAAGGAATACGAATTGTACCGAGAGAATTTCTCGAATTCGGGCAACTTCGGGTTCGGCATCCAAGAGCACATTGATCTAGGCATTAAGTACGACCCGTCGATTGGCATCTACGGCATGGACTTCTACGTAGTGCTTGATCGTGCTGGACGTCGAGTCGCTAAAAGGAGGCGTTCGCGTGGACGTGTCGGACATTCACACCGTGTTGAGAAAGAGGAAGCGGTCAAGTGGTTCCAACAAAAGGTGTGTGAATTCATCGCTCATCGACATGGTTTGTATGATCATTGGGACATCAATTTGCCGCACCCTCATTTCAAAGAACGTGGTTTTTTCAGCCGAGGCAAACCAAATGTGTAGGAATGCTGGGGAAATTTGTGGTTGCAATCCTCTTCGCTCTATCGGAGACAAGATGAGAGCGGTCGGTGCTCTACTTTTCTAAGGTATTTTGAAGGGTGGGATTTGGTTCTTCGGAAAAACGGGAATTCATTCAGATAGCGCAGTAAGACTTTCGGCTCTTGAACTTCTGAATGGTAGTAGTGGAAGTATGTCGGGAACATAATGTTTATTTGCGCTGCAATGTAACGACCTGAGAGGAAGCGCTCAGCAAATTCAACATTTAGAGTGCATATCAAAATGCATTGCAACCCGTCTGAAAGACAGACACAAACTCGAATGAGAAAGGGAAGGGGACTCGTATATTCAGTGCGAATTTATTTAGTACAGCAGCGAATTTCGGATTTCTGTTATCGTTTAAGGTAAATGAGTACCTTTCTTCATCTAGATAGGCGACGTTGAATGTCGTATGTGAAAAATCGTTATTTCTCCAAAATCTGTTTTCACACGAAGTTAATTAAAATCGCTGTAAAGTCCAAGGAGGTAAATGACAACCGCGCACCATCATCGGCCTCTGCAGGAAGTTTCCGATTCCTAGCCTTCGTTTTGCGATAGTGAAGTACTTTTTAACTTCGGTTCGCTGAAGTCGGCATCACCTTGGTCACCGTTGCGCAGCGTGATGATCGCAAATTCTTCCGAAAATTTCAGTTCTTCGCCTCGTTGAGATCGGTAACATCTTGTAGAGGTGGTCAGATCCGCAAAGAGCTTCACAGATGAAGCCATCTGAAATTGTCTAGATTTCTTTTGGACCGGCAGGAGCAAAATATTTGTTTCTTTTGGACCCGCGGGAGCAAAATAAGGATAGGTGTGGTATTTTTGTTTTTCGACCATTCCACAGGAAACACTGCACGCTCTCAAAACACCTTTTTACGGCGCGTTGCAGTTGAGTTGGCAAACACTGTTTGTTAAGAGCGATTAGGCCTCGATTTTATCGGTCTTCGCCACTTGCTAATGCACATCTCATGCGAGATGGTTGGAAGAATTATAGTCCCTTTTGGGTGTTACTGCATGTTCCGCCCCAGGAGGCCTTGGAATGTGTAGGAAAGGAGTCCTTCAATGTTTACGATGTTTCCATAGTTGTTCAAGCTGAAACTAAGGAGTGCATTTTTCAGTACGACGGTATAATCCTGCCACCGAAAGCAAAAGAAGTTCGCCATGGCCGTAGACGTTGAGAGAGTTGATGGTCAAAGTGTCCACGAGAGTACGTCGTTGAGTTGTTGTGTTCTAAGGTGTTGTGATAACCAATGAACCGTTTATTGTTTCAACGCTTGCAAACAGTGCTGCTGTCGAACAGGTAAAAATACCGCATTGTATGAATATCAAACTTAAGATGCCCGCTGGCGATGACTGCATGATGCCTGCGTGTGGCGCGATTGTACTCCACGAGTTCATTTGCTGTTAGCAACTTACCCTTGCTGGAACTTTCGCACGGGAGTATCCTCCCGTGAGGAAGCAGTTTGGACTCCCACGAGAAAGGACATACAAACTGTCATTTGTAAACATGAGAAAAGGGATTTGAGGGAAATTTCCCAGGTAGTCCTATTTTAGATGAACGGTCAGCTGAGAGCTACTTTCGTGGCAGTGATGGACGGTGAGGAAAGAGTTCGTGGATACGCGGTCTGAAGGTTGCATAAAAGTTACATTCTTTTGCACTGTGTAAAGCAGTGAAAACAAGGAGACGGTTGCTGCCTTTATTGTGACGCAGTTGTTGTCTACAGAGGTGGTCAGCATCGCCTATGAGTATGAATATAGAATTGCTTTGAAATATTCCGATTCTCCGGCGAAGTTTCGAGCGAACTCTGAGTGTGAGCTGTATCTCGAGGCAAGTTGCGACGGTCAGCGGAGTTTGGGTTTAATTGGAGCAGTCGAGCATGTGTGGAGAGCGTGGAGGCCATGCACTGAGTCGTAGTGTTTTTGGACGGCGAATTTGAGGGGACATTGCAGTCTTCTTGGGAAGAGGAGGCCTTATGGCGTCTTGCGTTGACGAACCGCCTTTGAAATGGTCGTTTGCGCGCGTCATCTTTTTTGGCCATCTGATATGAAGTACACGCCCTTGGTTGAGGAAATTTCGCGCATTCCTTGTACATAGAGGTGAAGTATAAAGCAAGGTTGTGGTTGACTATTGCGTGTATGAAATATGGGATCCTGAAGGTTTCTGAAGATGCAAGAGTGCCGACTCGATGGGGGGATTGAAATTCGAGGGCTGCCTTTCTGTCACAACAGGCAAGCCTTCTGGAATGCGAACCTGAGGACGCATTTAACTCCCTAGTGTTTAGGCACGTACGGACGTGGGGTAAGGACATGCTGGCAGCAAAATCAGTTTTCGAGAGCTGAGGATATTGAGACTTTCCCATCGTTGCTTTACTTGCTTCCATATCCGAATCTCGTGGGCGGGGATGGGCTCAGTTTTGCCCATTCCTGGATGAAGGAAAACGATGAGGTGAGAAATAAAGAAAAAGGTTGCCAAATAGTGGTGATGCGAATCCCACAGAAAACCGCAGGAGAAGAAACAAATGAAGTCATAGCAACGTATTCTTGCAATGCAAACAGGCATCTGGGAGCAGTTCAAGACGAGATCCACGCTTACAATGTAGGTTGAACTCTCACGATCAGATATTCTGAATAATCGCTAAATAAGATGTTTGGGGTACAATTTTCATTTTATCGGGCAATCAAATTTGACTCTAGGCAACGATGCTATGAGCACACTACGATAGTGATGGCTTCTGCAGGTGCACATTTTAATAACAGTAGTGCAATCATAACTTGGGATTGCAAACGCAATCATGATGAAGGTGTCACCAGTTTGCAAAAGAGGTGACGAACTGAGCAAAGAGCGGTGGAAATATAAACAGGAAGCAAACTGTCTCGGATTGGTAGCATAAACACATGAAAGCGCTCGACCCGATGCCCGATGCCGACGAGTTCGATTTAGAGCGGCTTGACATCCGTTTTCATTGGTGCAGCTATTACTTACACTTTTGAGCAACGGCGGTGGTCACCGAATGGCGACGGAATAAGGCTGATCAGTCATAAATTTGTTCCACAAAAATCGGCCATCAAAAACCAGCTTGATGAAGACAGGGTGCCCTTGGCACATAGGGCCATCGTCCGCACCCCTCGGGCCGGTCCCTCGATGGCTCTGCCGTGAAGGACAGCCAGGACAGAATTTTGCATAATCCTGCCCGAGTATCTAATTTACCACTTAATTCTGATCATCCCTCCGCAACAAACAAAGTTGAAATCTTACTCCTCCCTAAAAGCACGAGTCAGCTGGCTGCCACGTCCGACTCACTCCAAAATCATCAAGCAGGTATAACCTCTTTATTTCTCCGCTCAACGCCTTCTCACATCAAGGAGCTGCACTCAGCGAAGCTTCACGCTTGACCCGTTCATAACGCACAAGCCTTGATTTTAGTGATGGCCAGCCAATGTCGCGTCTTCCAGGCTGCTCCTGGATCGTATCTGGCTCGAGACTACTCAGGGACAGGCAGTATTGTATAAATTCGAGATGCCCAAGAGAACAATGCATCACTGCCCGATGCCAAATTATGAAGACGAACCTAAAAGCGAGACTGCACTGCAAG
This sequence comes from Parascaris univalens, assembly GCA_037576465.1. Lineage (NCBI taxonomy): Eukaryota > Metazoa > Nematoda > Chromadorea > Rhabditida > Ascarididae > Parascaris > Parascaris univalens. The sequence continues at coordinate 162,885,074 of CM075173.1, forward strand.
GAGTACAACTGTCAAGAGGGCAGTTTTCCCCAGGCAAGGGTTCCTCGACCACAAAGTGTCTCATCGAATTGTGGATACTATTGCCCACATCTGCATCCGCTCTAGCTTATTGGGTTTGACGGGAGCGAAACGTTTCATGTTAGGATGTGCACTGCGTCGTACCGGGCTCAGATAGCATTGTGCTCTGTCAAGTTTTCTCCATTAAGCGAATACGAACGAACGATCGCAGCTTGAGCCACCGAGCTTTACATCCATACTTAAGTGAAACATCACTAGTTGCAAGCATTGTACACCAACTGAGAACAAATGGAAAGAATTTTTCGAAGGGCGATCTATACAAGCCACATCTAGAAAAAGATGGGAGAGCAAGGCTGCACAGAGAACGTTCTCGCTCATAGGACATCAAAATTAGATTCGCAGAGATTCCGCTCAACGAAACTCGTTTGCTCGTTCAATGCCTCCACAGCAATCATCTCCCCGTTTCCACTTAGACATTTAAAAGTTTCATCTTCCTCTCAAATACACCATTTCGTCATGCTTGGGATGAGTTAACGTTGCAAGAGTGACCTCAGGACGTACTCAAAGGTTCATTAAAGAAACTGTTTTTAAGAGATCTTTAGTTCGCCGAACTTTCAATTGCGTCCTTTCTCACTCCAACGCTAAAAATCAATCCTAATTGTAGCCGTGAACATAACAGAAAACAGACAACACTGCCTTCGAATTCAGCAAAATATGCCATATTTCTTCGCATTGCCACACAATATTTCCTGTTTTTACAATAATAAATAACTACAAACGAACAATGGTTTGACTATACAGGTATTATATTCGCGAGGCGTGGCTGAGGCTATGGCGGAATGAAGAACACAAATTGCCGTTTTTGAGAGCTAATAACTCGCCACCCAGGACACTTTGAGGTCTCATTCAGACATCGCCTAATAGTACCGAGATTATTCAACTACGTAATGCAATAAGGACCACTTCCAGTGCAGAAGCGGCGGTTTTGCAGAGCCCCAAAGTGGGCCATCTGAATTTGATTGCGCACAAAAAACAACCCCCGATACAATCCGCAGTAATGATTTGAATGCAAACACAATTAAGGCTCCGCTAGCTTTTGAAGGCAATTAATAAACACTACCGAGCATCCCACTTCTCCCCTCCTCCAAGCCTCGTTTCCACTCTTTCATGCGGTGGCTGCAGCCTCGGTGTCCGCATCGAGTTGCTTGCCAAGGTATTCCCAATTGTGCACCATTAACTTTTGTACGGCCAATAATGCGTGATAGCGAACATTTGGATCGTCCGCAGCTAGCAACTTCATTACAGCTTGTTTGCCTTGCAGCTGCTCAATTTTGCTGCAAAAATTGAATAAGAAATACACAACGCAATAAATATATAAGACGTCGGCTGTTAACATCGATGATTATTAAAACCATTCATTATGTGATGGCGAACAACTTCACGACCGTATTCTATCTAGCTGATGCTGACGCTGATCCAGTTGCTCGTGCCAGTAAGTGAAAACGTTGGAATAATCCGAAAACGTATGACAGCAATTTACAAATATCAGGCTCCTATGCGCTTCGATAACAAAGATCCACCAACAATTTGTAATGCCGATGCAAAAAGAGGTTTCTACAGCGACTCCTTGAACGTGTTTCCGGAAGCTATATCCAAATTACAGAAAAGAAGGCAACGAACTTTTTTCCTCGAGGGTAATGCCTCACATATTCACCGATATCGTGAGCAGCAACGCATAGCACCAATGTGTCGGTCTGCACTTCAAGAATCTTTATTAGTATCCTGCAATGAGGCACCTGTTAGAATATCTCGTTCAACTCAAAACCGCTACAGTAAAAGAGGTTACAGATTGCCGTAAGATATTTCAATCACCCACTGGAAACTGACAGTGATAAATGGAAGTATTTTTGCGAAGTGCGTCTATTGCAGCGAACTTTACTTCACATGTGCTCTCAGAAGTTCGCCTTACCCTTTTAATATAAGAAATGATAGTCAATCCCACAGTTCCAGTGCACACTGAAAAAATGAACCAGTCAGTACACAAAAGGGTAAGGAAGGCGGCACTAAGAATGCTCAACAAACAATTCACGCATACCTAATATATTTCTGAACTTCGCTACCGATTGAAATACGACAAGACAGATAGTTCAATTCGAAGAAAAGCGTGTAGAAGACGATCAGAACGAACTTCACTAATTCGAAGTCCTTCTCGTTGAACCGCGAAGCATTTTCCCTCCAGAATTTCTCCGATTTATGCACTGGACTCCACTGCAACCGTCCAGATTTCAACTGCAAAAAGAACTCGTCACATCAGTCATCGGAAGAACATCAGCCGGAACAGCAAAAAGAAAAGCCTTCTTACGATGCTTAGAAAGTACAATGCTGGAAAACCCCACAAATTAGATACCGAGCGAGCAAACTCATACACGACTGAGCTCCCTTCACAGAGATATATCAATAACTCGCATCGAGTGGAAACAGCCTCTGGATATTTGGCAGTGAGGATCAAGGTGCACTGCGTAATAATGATTCCATCGATGTCAAGACCATCTATCTATTCGTGTCGCCCAAGGGAATACCCCTATTCGTGTCGCCCAAGGGAATACCCCAATAACTTAGAAATAATTCGTTAAATGAATAGAAGCCCGTTTAGATCAACCATGGATATACCAAACTTATTATAGTATAAATGATCTCTGCTCCAATAACTAGATCGAAAGAACGCCATAAAGACGAACCTCAGTAACATATTCGTCGAATGAGGAAAGATCCTGCACCGAAAGATGTAGTTTTTCACAAAGAAACTCAATATCTTCTTGCAGATCTACGTCGTCGAACTTTTTCGCGTCCATTAGCTCAAGTGTTTTCAACGTTTTACATTGAACCATTTGCAGCGCTGCCTCACGAACCAGTTCCCGATCTTCGATCTTCTCCAATAAGTTACGGAACGTTGCGCAAATTATACGAATCACCTTAAAATCTCCTTACTGTAACAACTGTCACATGTGTGCACCTTCCGTTTCTAGTCTTGCTACAAATGTAAAACAAATCACTTCGAAAAGCACTTCTGCTTAACACAATAATAACAAATATCATTTTTTAAATCTCAGGTGAGAATGCGAATAAATGATGAATGCAAGAAAAAAGTATTTTCTATAACGATAGAAAATCTTTATCTTTCTTAATGCAACAATTGAAATTGCGCACTCTCAGCGCAGCAGCGAAATGAGAATTTTTTGAAATACAAGAGCATGAAAAATGTTCTAATATAGATGAAATAAATAGCATAAAAGAAATTTTAAAAAACTCTCAAAATCTATAGAGTAAAGTAAAATGAATGCGATGAGAAGAATGCCAGTTAGTGCTCACCGAAAACCGGTGCAATAAATGGTGGGGAGTGCCGCATCGGGCGCATCACATTCACTAACGAAGTGTCAATGCGGCATAATAAAACCAAAACATGCACGATACATTCATAAAAGACCGCGCATCGCACCACTTGGCTATTTATTTCACCTTTCATGTTTTATGGCCACTTAGTATTCTTTTCGTCATCCTTTTATTGGCAACAAAGCAACCACCATGTGCAAATCCGAAGGCCATTCATCTATATTTATGACGTTTATTGATCAGTGCTTTATTTAAACAATTATTATTTTTTATTTATTTTAAAGCCTTAATGGTGGTTTTAACTGAAAAAAATATTGTGGAGAAAAATTTCAGATTTTTCCCTTCTCCACCTCCCTCCCTCTCAAGTTCTTCTTCTTTTCTACCGGAAAAGCTATTTCTACTTCACAATGAAACTGAAGTTTCGTTCTAAACAACATTATGAGCATTATGATCCGAAAACAAGAAATTCACAGACGGTTGCGAATAAGGCACAGACGAAAATCAGCGCTGAACTGTCTCCTTTATAAACCGCTCGGACGGGCAATACAGAGCGAACTTGAGTAATCAATAAAATACATACGCTGATATATTGACATTTTTAATGATCGATCGACCAAAAAGTCATTTAATTTATCCAGTCATAAGCTGTATGCAGATTTTACGCATATTTAATTTTCTGTGATGTTCAATATTTTATCATTAAGAGAGCATCAGTTAAGGTTAGAATATATTGAGAATCGTTCTCTGATACCGAGTGGAAGTAGTATAGGCGTCAAGTTAACAAGCACGTACAGTCATTTTGCTGACCGCTCGGGTGCCATATTTATTCACCGTGGGCGTTTTCCTTCGTCAGCTATGAGTGTTCGATCACTCCTAATGTGTAGCCGATACAGATCTGGTATTCGATGTACAACGAATCTCGTATCACTACACAACAGTATAAATCGACGAACATAATGGGTGTTATTCGTACTGCGTTCGAGTCTCCACGCGAAATGTGTGAATGCTTACGTTACCATCACCAAAGGGTGTTCTAGGTGAATGCAAATAACAAAACCGAATATCGCTATGTCGCATGACCATCTTCCTTTTGCCAGTTGATTAAAATAATAGATGGCAAAAGGCGGCGGTGCAGATTACATCGATGAATAATAATTTCAGTTCTACACTCTAGAGTAAACAAAAACTGATACTGAAAACATGCAAATGTGGAACGACCCTATCCACTTTCGTTGGCCATATTTTGTGGATCTTCGACTAGGAATGCATATTTGATTTTATCTGAGAGGGGCACTTTATCAAAGTAAAAAATTCCTTTCCAGTATCCAAAATGGTGATTGCTCAGCACCTAAACATTCGCTCTGCGCTTAAAATTATTTCAGCTCTCCATTTGCCTCTACCAATTAATTTATGCAAATAAGAAAAGTGCACTTTACGAATATGACCTATACAGCTCTAAAGCTAGAAGGAGGGTATTTCATCACATATTGAGCCATTTTTATGTCTGTTCCTAGAGAATTCTTACTCTTCATTCATTGAGCCGTAGAAATTCATATGCAGTATATACGTATTAGGTACACATACAGATGTATAATTGTAAGTAATTGCATAAATATATTAGGGGGAAAACGCGTCAATTGATTTGGTTTGTTACATTTTCTGATGAAACTATTCTCTGAAATCGTTTCCATGAGATCGTCTGCAACAACGCTAAAGGACACTCAAGTGCAAGAACAGTTGAGAGATTCATTGTAGAGTTGAAAGATAAGAAAAGAACATTATTGTGTAGTACGAGTGACATGACAATCACTCTTGCACACAGGCATAAATCACAATCGCCATTCACACACCGAATATTTTCCAACCGAATGCATCCTGAAAAAATGGATCGCCAAGTCGACTAGTGGAAGCAATATGCAATACCCGTAATAACCAATATGAAATTAATGATAATATACGCAAAAATGGTAAAATGACATAACATACAATCTTGTATATTTGTTTTCTCCACTTTGTATTTTCATTAATGTTGCATTTCCGGCGTATTTATGGCTTCCATTTAGTCGCAACGCATAAAGCATGGACCATTCAATTAATTAAGGACATTTTCAGGATACTCGAATGGAGAATTATTGGAAAATTTTTCCAGCATTATATTATGCGAAGTTACATCGAGCTTAGATCTTTAAAACTGTTATTAAATGTTGCGACAATATGAGTTCTTTATGTCTCATAGACTAAGCAAATATAAAATGCCAATACAGGTTATTTGTAATTTGCAGTCATTTTGCATAAGAGACAACAAAGAAACGTTTAGATAGCTCCTTGCTCTTTGCTAAGTCCAGCAGCTGCTCGTAGTTAATGTCTGATCCACGGAATAGTCGAACTGAATTGCATCGAACGTATTTGGTGACTTTGCCATAATAAACTAAGCAAATGATATATCAAATAGAAAAAATAAGTCGACATATTTTAGCGGAGGAATTTTTCTGAGACAGTAAAATGGAGCGAAATCGTAAATTAAATAGGACGCCGTCAAACATCCCCCGGCTATCAACCACTCCCCTTAAACTTGCTAGCAACAACGCGTAATGAAAATTATGCATTAATGAGTGGTAGTACTAAAACGAAGTGCTAAGCCAAAGAATAATGGAAAGTGAAATATACATGAGGTGATAAGCTTTAAAGGAACTACGATATGATATATTTTACTACTTGTTTAAGAGTACAATTAGTATTAATTACTCCATTCATCGAATTTATTTCCTCGTCCATTTTAGTTCTCCTTCTTCTCTCCTTCTCCCTCGCCCCCCCCCCCTTCCCCTCCCCCCACACACCTACATTTTATTGCTTTTATCAGAAAAAAGAAAGTAAGACATTTCGTTGCAAATTCATTTATGATCGTCTTCAGCCGAATTCATTTATGTTCGATGAGAATATCATAGAATGGTGAGCGATAAAATGTTTGGGTGAATTTTTCGATAAAACGAAATTTCATCGTTATTGCTTTATGTTATGCTGTAATGGAAAGGTAGGAAATCGAGACTGCTTTCTATCGCGTTTATTATATACGAATAACAAAGAAATATTTTGCAATGATGGGATCTCTTTATTCTTATAATAAAGGTAAGCGTTACACTAAATGTATTGTTTTTTTCTTTTTTTGTTAAATCGGACAATACCCATAAGCGTTTTAATTAATTGTCATCAACAGCAACAAAATATCTAAATGATCAACTCAATACTATATGATGCGAACAGCAACAAAAAAAAATCTTAGTTAGGTGAAGCGATAAATTTTCCACGAGAAATTTATCCACGAGAAAAAATTACCGATATTTTATCGAAATTACTTTATGAAACCGCTTCGAAATATGTAATATTTGAATTCATACTGATATTTAACAAATTATATCACACTTATTCCAAAGAAAATGAGGGAAAGAACCTCAAAAGTAAAAAAAAAGGAAAATATTCTGAGAATAGTTAATAATCTTTGATTGTTCCATCAGTGATGATACTGAAAAAGTAAAAGCATTTTAGTGAATTACTTGAATATTTACCTACGGAATTTTTATTATTGTCTCACGCTATCAGCAATAATACTCAATGAAAAGAAGAAGATGAAAGAGTAAAATTTTATTTGCTAGGAAATTCGATGTGGAGTGAAATTATCACAACGGCGAATATAAGGAAGGGACTATTCACCATGGAGTACGGGAAGGGAAACCCATATTTGGGCATTGAGAAAGAAAAGCTAATTCTGGGGCAAATCTTTACAAATTTCCTAACGAATAGGGATGAATCTTAGAAAAAATCATCGATATTTTTCCACGTCTAATGAAAAGAAAATTTTCCACGAGAAAACGACAAATTTTCCGCTTTCAAGTTAAACTAACGAAGAACAACGAACTCTAAAGAGATACTCAATGAGCAGAAGATTTGTGCTCGGAGATTCTCATTGATGATCAAAACAATGAGCATTACTCAAAGTTTTTCTTCACCAATTTTTTTTAGTACTATTTTTTCTCTCTCAGAGCAAAATCTCCCTGCGTACAATTCGTTTCTTCCACTAAACTAACGTCGATTCGATTTTGCTCTCTAAGTTATTTATACTGACCAAAATGATCACTGCTTAAATAATACCCATCACCTATCCATGCAAATGCCAACAAATATTTCGAAATGCACCAAGAAGAAAGTAAAGCTTCGGATTTCTAATAATAAAATAGTGATAAAGTAATAAAAATTGTGATTTGCTTATGAGATTTAATCATTTACACTTAAGTCGTTAATGGAGAATATAATCCATCTAATAAGACCACTTAAAGCCATCATTTCTTCATTAATTCCGAATATTTGCACAATGAACCTAATTATTTCTTGTAATTCAAGCATGAATGTTCCATATCCATTCCAATAAATTCCATGAAGAGCATCTGAACGTTCGATAATTCTAGGATACTTGATATTTCATCGTGTATTTATTGTCGCTAAATTCCTTGATAATTTTAGAGAACTGTTCTTCCCCACATCGGAGCCTTTGAATTAGAAAAAATGTCCGGAAAAAGCCAGAAATTAAAAATTTCATTTCTATACGTCAGTGTTGAGAACACAATCTACAGATTATGGGAAATCCGTTCACTAAATGAAATCCCAACGGAAAAAAGAGGAAAGAAATTGCAAACGGTTCACACGCCAATTATTATTTCAATGAATTACAAATGCAAAGATTCGGATAATTTGAACGCAATAAAAGAAATATCTTAAATTTATTATTGTTCGAATAACTTAATTTGAAAGATGACTTCAACGAAGTTAGAGTTTGAAAGAGAAATGTAGAAAAGAAATCGGAAGTATATTTCCGAGTGAATTATTTCCATCAGGTGGAATTCAGAATTAAATAAACCTCTTTGCCATTTGAAGCGAAAATAACAACACAAAGCACTCTTCGAAAACATTTTCCCACTAGGATTTGCAAAAAATTTTGCTATTGATGAAATAGTTTATAGCTGAATTAGTGGTATTTGGCAACGTTAGAAAATACGATTATCATTTTTAATTGGAAATTAAATTCTTCACTTTTTTCTACCCTTTGGTGTTTCTTTTCTTCGCACAATATTGGTTACAGCATGTAACGAAAAGATATGAATAAGTATATCATAGCCCAGAAATGGTCCACCCCCCCCCCTCCCCCTCCCCTCATCACCACCAAATTAGCACTACTATCCACTGATTACAATATCTGGAGAGGTTTTGAATGTTATTCGTTAAGCGTTCCTGAAACAATATTCGAGACAAGGAATAATTTAATCTCTAAGTGACTAAATCAATTCGCCTGAGGCATTCAAGCGATCAGCATTTTTTAAGAGGCTCCTCTCGCCTTCTCTCAGTCATTTTAATTTCACCTAACATCACTAAGTAAAAGGAAACAAAAGTTCACAGCTATAACGTGTTTATTGGAGGGAACACGTGGTCATTACGTTTACCTACGAACGATGAAGAATATAAGAATATTTGAAGTGCTCTCTCTTCATCATCACCTCCACTGATGCTTATCAGCAGAAATGTCGATGAACAAAGACGATGAATCAGTGATTTTCAGATGGTATGGCATTGAAATGCATTCAAATGTGAAAGAATTCCATGCCCAAGAATCCATGCACACACAATTTCCGCTCTCTTCATTTCTATATTTAAAACGAATTGAGAGAACGCTTCTATCGACATTATCACTAATTTTTCTGACAATAAATAATCATACAAGTAAAAAAATAACACAACGACTACATATACACATATTTTTCAATGTTTTAAGAAACCTGCACGTAACTCTTCATTGTTATAAATGAATTTAACTGCAACAGTAATTGTGGATTTAAGTAGATATTTCAATAAATATAGCAAAGTAAATAAATGTTCTTCCTTAACGGAATTAATTATTGAAGGGGGGAGGAAATCAAATAGCCTCATTTATAGGAATATTTCAATGAGCGCAACGTAGAGTGTGGAAGAACTTTTGCGTGAATTTCGCCCAAAAGAATAACGCATCGATTCAAGGGGAAATTATTAACTGCCCACTCTACAATCATCAATTCGAGCACAGCGCATTTGCACAATTCACTTCACTCCACAATTATCATCCACTAAGTGCCACTCCAATGTTGAAATTGCCATAGCAAAGCTATACGAATAATTTCTACTATTAACAAAAAATCCACTATTTTGGTAAACACTTGCCTCAGGATTACTTGGTTTTCTTATTTTCTCTGAATTGATAGTATCAAAATGCACTCATTAACTGCTCAAACAATAAACCTTCATTAAATATACTTTTGAATCGGTGTGAGATCTATATGAACACGAATAAAGCAGATGTCATTCCGTACGAAAACCTCACGCTCTTCCATCATACGCAACTCGACAAACGATTTCAATCCAAAGGCTGGATTTCGTTCCGAATTTGGACGAGCCAGGAAAATCATATTCGCATCCGTCACTCGTGGTGTTAATATCCGACTCACTGAAATTATATATATTTATATACCTAAGCAAGGAAATACACAAATATACAAGTGGATAAATGTATAAATGTATAAATAAATAAATAAATAAATATGAACATAAATAAATAAATGAATAAATAATAGATATATATATATATATTTATTTATTTATTTAAATAAATAAATATATTTATAAATAAATAAATAAATATGAATATAAATAAATAAATATATATATATATATATATATATATATATATATATATAAACGCTGAATAACAGTAATTCACTCAATGAGATCGGCTGCAAGTCAAAACTTTCTACCTATAAAAAACGATCCCCTTTTGAAATATTTGGCAAAATTCCATAGACTATGAAGACAACACTCCCTGAATCCAGAAAGAGGAAAAACTCGAAACAACAGATGATTCTTTTTCTGCAACAATATTTCTGGAATAAGCAAATCTTTTCCTGAAAAAAGAAAAAAGAAAATACCATCTTCTCCATTCTTTTGATTAATCATTGTGAAGGTAATAGGACAAATAAATGGCCATGGGAGGATAGCATCATATTCACCACGTATTATCGTTAGAAATATTGAATTGCTCTCACCGATCGCTATAAATGCATAGTTTTTAATATTATAATGGTTTGAATAATGCTGAACGATTTCTTGTTAAACATTAATTGACATTTAAGTGGAATCAACGAATCTACGCGCTATAAAGAGCTCTTGTCCAATTTAAGCTAAACATTTACCTTCTACATGTTGAAATACACAGAGAATTTAAAGTGAGTAAGGGCATCTGAACTTCGACAAATTAGACTGTCTACAGTCAATCCCCGCCTACTCGCCTGTACATGGGATCCCGATTCCCATACTGAATGATTAAGGCATAAACGATGATGGAGGGTGGCGAAATCTTATATTCGCAATATATAATCATCCTCAAGGAAATTGCAATTATATAAATGTGCCTTAAAATCTAGATGTATTTTTGCAGCCGGGTGCGTTTTCACTTCATTAGTTCTAATCTGTTGGGCGATAAGAAGTTTTTTTTTTGTCGCAGAATATGGGCGTGCAACTGGATAGACTAAAATATGATGGCAAATTTTGTTATCTGTTGGCAGCTTCATTCGAACATTTGTCCAGAAGGGGTGATGATTACAAAAGCGCATATTGTGCAAGTCCATTCGTTGTATTTTTCCGCTTTAAGAAAAACTATACTTGCCAATGAAGATAAAACAATATTCAAATATTTCAAGCAAATATAAATCGGAAAGAAAGAATGTAACCATCACTATCGCCATATGGGGCAAAGGCGAGTGCAAGTTTATAGCCATGACGATGTGAAGAGAATACTGCACTATGAACAATAGCCGGTTGCCCACGACGTGCATTTGCATATATATTAGCGTAATTGCTAAGACGCCATAGATATTGTGAGCTGCAATAATTTGTCACCGAATTTGCGCCTTATTTTCATCTTTTAAACGACCTAGTCGACAATAGGCACATCAATGAAGTTTTCAGTTTTCCACAAAAATTATGCCTTAACGAAATACGCTAAAAAAAGTACCGCGTCGACTGCCTTACTCTATTCCCCTATGTGCTGACTGATTAAGCCAACCCCTCTCAAGGCTATCGGTAATGAATTTTAAAAACTATTACTCAGCATTCATGCGACAACTGCTCAAGCAAATCACCGATAAGGATAGCGGGTTACTCAGCATCACTGAAAGGTATCTATGCGTCATCTGTCATATCTCTTCTTTGTTAGGCTTCTTTCTCTGTACTGCAATCTCTGCGATGAGGAGGTATTTCTAAAGTTCATCTTTCATATTAATGTACTTTCCTTTTGAGGAAACGAATCGCTGAGCTCTTAAACAAACATTCCAATGATGAAATTGACTTGAACATCATTTTTGATTAGTTTCTCAAATGGGAAAGCAAAATAATCGGCATTTTAAAAACCCTCAAAAAAATTCACATAAAATGAACGCAATAGGCATAATTGGCTGAATTATCGTAATGAATTTTTCACAGCATCTCGACAAACGAGAATCAATCAGCTCAGAGATTCTTCCGCATAGGTAAGTTAAAATGCTGACTATTAATCTTATTGTTACTTCTCAATCAGTTATTTTACTCAAAAATATCGAAATTCAAAGAGGCAAACCAAAAAAAAAAAATTAAAGAGCAGAACTACTCAAAAAATAGAAATTACAGTTAATTACTATTAACTTTATTTCTTGTCCTTATTATTGGTAATGTTGCGATTATATTATTATGAACTTCACTACTACTAATTACTAATTACTATATTACTATTAGTTACTATTACTACTACTATTAATTAATATTACTACTAATTACCATTACTATTACTATTACTACTAATATTACAATTTATTATGATAATAACTTTCACTATGACTACAAGATTTTATTTATCAGTACTTTTATTATCTAATTTCATCGTTTGCTACTGTCACCATTATTAATCAACGAGAACAAACCTAAAAAGTGTTTCAATTTCGCCTACTCGGTCAATCACATCATCAGCTTTACGCGATGCGTCAACGCAAGCCGATGTCAATACTCCGGAATGCACAGCCATATTCGACACTGAATCGCACATTTTTAAAAGATGAGGCATACTGAAAGAAAAAAGAAGTTGAGCAATTGAAAACAATGCACATATATTCGATGATTAAGAGTGACGTTATTGGCTATTGTTGGTTATCCTGAAATTAAGAAAAAGAAATCGAAACTTCCTGGAATTAAAAAAATAATAATAATACAACGCACCATCGAAGAACATATGATTTGTATTTGAATTTCAGTATGTCAAAGCGGTACATAACTATGCAAAAACTGCAACAATAAAACAATGAATTATACAAATCGCCAAACAAAATCACATTTCCGTCCACATCTAAATAATTCTGAGGCAAAATCAACTGGAAAATTTCACAGCACCTTCGAGTGGCAATGGCCAATATATAAAAATGAACAACTGGAAGAAAAGTGCAAAAAAAGGGTTATTATATGAGTTGAAATCTATCCAACATTTCTTATTTCCGTAGACTTAGCGGTCCATAATTTGAAACTTCTATATGAGCGGGCATATATCAGACCGACAAAATACTTCCATAATGCATCGTCGAAAAGAAACTGCAGAAACGCATAAAATGAGCGCATGGCAAACCTGTCTACCTGTCTTCCTTGATATGCTTTTTGATTTCGTTTAGCGGAAGTTTAACGTCGCATCCGAACTCAGCAAATGGACATTCAGTGATCCCTATAGCTTCCTCTTCCACTGTGACATCTGAAATGAAAATTATCTCAGCAATGAATCCTATCTGCTAATAAGATGAAATAGATATCAAGAAGGATTTTATTTCATAGTGGATAAATTAGAAAACTGAATGATAAGAATAATGGCCACTGAATGAAAAGCTTCGGAATTCAACAAAAAGCTTCGGAGTCTCATGTCCTGCAGAAATAAATAAACTAGCTAAGTTATGGGAACGGAAAAAATCCAGCAGATCTTTTATTCCACAAAATTATCTCAAACCCTCAATGAAGCTTTTAAAGTGTTGTGTTAA
>CM075173.1:166771788-166792571 GCA_037576465.1 Parascaris univalens
ATTCATTTTTTTCATGAAACACATCATCGCCTGACAAAATTGGGCAACTTCTTTTTTTAATGATCTTCAAACGAGTGAATCACAAACGTTCCGCTTTTGTTAGCAGGAATTCATTAGCAGAAAGGATACAATTTATGGAATTGCGGAAATTCGGTGCTTTCAACTTTTTGGAACACACGTCGCTTAAAACACAGTCATTACAGCATTTGCAATACGATGTGATCACATTACAATACGTAGCAAGATTCAATTCACTGCAATTTTGCATTCATCTTTTGATACGAATAACAGTCGGCACACATAGAGTGCTGAAATTATCAAGATTATGAAAACTTTAAATAAAACTACTGAAGAGAAACGAAAAAACCGTTAGTCTGCTAGTAAATTTTGCATGATGAATATGAAATCGGCGACTAAAACTAACTTGACGATCGAAAATGAGTGGATCTCGTCTCCTCGGCAATGCCCTGTTGAATAGAAACTTCTTGTGATGTTACTTTCTCACTTGCTCGAAGATAATCCGATGACGTTTCCCGATTCTTCTCAACCGTCACCTTTTGCGGTACTATCTCCTGTACCGTTTCGACATCAATATCACTATCATCTTCTTTCGTATCCACTGATAGCTGATGCTTCTCACCTACGTCAACTGCACTTTTTTCACTGCTCTTTTCTTTCTCTTGTAGCCTTTCTTTGTTTGACTCCTCTTCTCTCATTAACAAATCTTCCCTACTACCCTCCACACTTTGCTCAAGATTTAAAGTTTCTTGCCCATCAATTGTTTCCTTCTTTTCAAATGCCGTCTCAGCCACATCGCTGTCTATACGAGCTTTTTCAGTTTCTTGAGCTCTAAACGAATTGTCTGCGTCTTTGTCTTCAACGACTACATCATCGATATTGTCGGTTACATGGATGTCGTCTTCCTCATCGCATATCCATCGCTCGTTTACTATATGGCCTTCCAGGTCCGGTTCATTATGGCCTTAAAATTAACAGTGAGCACCTCCCTACTACAGATTTCTCCTAAAGCTAAAAAATACGATGAGGTTCCCATTTAGATTATCAACCCTCTCTTCATATTTTTATTTAGCTCAACATTTCATAACCTTCATCAACAACTGCTTTACAAGAAATGTTCCCTAACCATAAATCTCTTACTGCCCATTTTTTCCTTATGAATTAGCACGAAGTGAACGCCGATCAACACTCACCACCATTTGAAGTGCGTTAGCCAGACATCGCAACGTAAACATTTAATGACTGTAGTGTGAAAATATGGCGAATCTAATCATAGGGGGATCAGCAATCTAGATGCAATAAACATCCCTCATACACAAACGTCGTATAAACTGCATCATAACGATTTCAAAAAATACGAACGAACCATCATCTGGATGCTGCTCATTGCCTTTTCCACTCATAAAATTCGTCATTCGTGAGCGTACCTCACCCATCAGCCTTTCACGAACATCTTGCGTAACACGCAGGCCGTCTTAACGATGCATTCGGTATATCCGATTTACGCACAAGACATTTGATAAAGAGGTCACTATTTCCTTCAAGGGTTGCGTGAAATACATGAAGTGATTTGATTAGATTTTGTTGACTTATAAAATCCGAGTTGGCGCCGTAGTCGTCTGATATCTTTACGAACTAATGTGCAATTTTCATATTGGTGTGGATGCGAATTTCTGTGAAATTCATTAATCACGCACACTGCAGGATTTAAAAAAAATGCTGAGGTACGAATTTTTTAGATCATCAAATATCAGTGATTAATATAATCCAAATATACCAATCAACCTTATTAACAAAGTACACGCACCTGTACTGCACATAAATGGACTCGAATTGCGTTGTGAGGTTCCAACACGTTCCTCGCTATCTGGACTGTTAATGTCAAAGCATAATTTTGTGGGAACTGCAGAACAATCACCGTAGCTTGCAGAATGTGATGATTCAACCGACTGAAAAATTACTGTAACAGTCACGTCACTTTAGATAACTTCTCTGCAAATTTTATAATTTAGGTGCTAAAAAGCAAGAAACACTTCTTGTCATCTAAATTCGCAAAAGGTTACTGATATCCGCTAATAGCTAAACGACCTTTCGAAGACGCAATTCGACTGCTCAAACAACCATTTCAGTGGGTATCCACAAGCCTAAATACTTGTCATTTGCAATTGCTGTACTTATGGATGATGCGAAATGCTCTACCAATTTTATTTTAATATTTAACTGGGTCGGTTCCATAAGTGAACAGCCCTGCCCGATTAAGTGATAACAAGAGCATGTATTTAAAATGATGCCAGCGGACCGGAATTAGAGTTTTTCCCAAAGGTAATAACATGAAGGATAAAAGATCAAAAATGGGAAAAATATTATGCTTGCCAAGTCTCTGTCGACTTCTGTCTCATCCACCTTCTCTTTTTCGACTATAATTGATCCAGTTTCTTCATTTAAGACTTCATCGAACTGCATCGGTTGCATACTGTTACGCTGACAACAAAATTAAATTATCAACTGAGAACACCAATACAATTTAAGTGCTAAAATACGATCGAGCGCCGAAAATTCGTTACTGAAGAAAGCCAAGTCGCTCACCTATGCTTTTTTCTTCTAAATTCATCCCCAGTTCCCATTTATATAGATGAAAAACAAGCTTGGTGAGGTTAAATCATTTGACAATTCCCATTTATACAGATGAAAAAATAGAACGAGTGAAGCTTGCGACTAATTCCTCCTCACATCAGATCATTTCTGAACGTGTTTGACTAAAGAAGTCTTAAAAATAAAAACACACCTCAATGAGTTCATCTGGCCTTTCAACAGCTTCAGGTGACGCAATATTCGGTTCTTCGAAACACTCATCATCGCCTGCATGTCGACTGTGCAACAAAACGACGTCTTCTGCACCACTTGCCTATAACCATAAACCACCATAAAGATGAAGTCGAAAATTGCTGAACAATTAACTTCTAGAGATTCTTCAACACTGGTTTTTTCACGGGATTTTGCTAGAGGCAGCATGTTAATTTCTATGAGGAAATTATTTGCTAATAAAAATAGGGAAAGAAAAAACTTTCTTTATCTGGTATGGCACAAAGCCATACTAAAGTTCGAAAGCCTAAAACTCACCAGCATGAGAAGTCGGAGCAATTTAAAGGAAAACCTTCTACTTCGAAAACCTTTCGTAATTTAGATTGGTGCCCACAACCGCTCGTAATCCCTCTTTTCCGCATCTCGACCCCCTTGAATGTGAAATCTTCATCAAAAATAGCGAACGCTAATATGACTTGATGTTGCTGAATAGGGAAATGCGGTTTACTTGCAGACATCAAAAACTATGAGAATATTCAATACCGATCAGAATATTCTGAGACCGCTTCATTTGAGAGCCTTTTCACCAAAAATGAGTGTCGAATAACATAAAAAAGACAATGAGGAAAGAGACCACAGAAACTGAAAATGCTGAATAATTTCCCAGAGGCAGAAAAAAACGAAGACATCGCCCTTGAACAGCAGACAAGGAAATTTATGTTTTAAAAAAGCAACAATTTATTCTTTCTGTTCGAAAGACTTATAATAAATCGAACATTTGAAAAGGCGACAAGCCTTACTTCTCCAGTAAGATTATCACAAACGTCGATTTCGTCAGTCATGTCGCCCTCTTCGAGCTCTCTCATTCGCAACTCACATAGCTTAAAAATATTTTGTGGGCCATTCTATAAATCCATATCGCTCAGCATGTTTAAACTTTATTGAATGAAATCAAATTAGCATATTACTATTCTAAAACGTAACGAAAGTAATTATCATCAGCGAAGAAAGAGAAGTACCCGCTGAACTCAAACACTTTCATGTCTAAAACGACCGAAAATTGAGCTGAAGAAATGCTCAAACAAAAAACACCACTGATCAATGAATGTCATTTGAATGCACAAATCATGAACATTTAGTTACATTTCACATTCTTCAAATCCTTGTACTTATAAACAACCACAGAGAAAAGATCAACGAGTTTCTTCCTGTATCATATACACTCCAAACTATCGACTGCAATCGCCAACAAATAAGAACAGAAGAGATAAGCTACGACAATCGGAGGATATTGGAAATCAGTAAATATTGGGAATCAGTACGAAAATAGTACAAAAACATAAAATTTTCTGGAAATCACTCACTAGGATCGAATCATAAAGACTTCTAACGAACTATTCAAAGTGCGTGGAGACGAACCTGAGTAGCAGCAAGTCTTCGATTCCTTTCCGCTAAATCAAGAGAATTCACACTTTCGTCCTTCTCCGATACATTTCCATCATCGGCCATGGCTTCAGTAGGAGACGAAGTTGTTACATCAATAAACTACAATTGGGAAAAAGTCATATTAAAAGAATGAAAAACTGCTCGTTAGATAAAAACACAGGATCTGGATTATACCACATTAGGCTGAGAAAAACGGAACGTCCACAAAAACTGATGACCTCATAGCATCTTAATATGTAGTGACGATCTACGCGAATATCTATTCAGTGATCAATGTCTCTCTATAAAAATTGCACACAGAAAGATTTCCAATATGGTAGTCAACTTCATAACTACCCATTAAACACAAAATCTATCTACCAAAATTAGCACACTCAGGCACAAGTACCTGCTCCTTCTGAGGAATCGACTCCATAAATACAACCTCATCGTCATTTGACGCCTGATCTGTCTCGAATGTTTCTTTTGAGCGAGATTCATCGTGAACCGTAACAACCTGTAGAGAAATTTAAACAACAGTTCTCCTTCAAAATAGAATGACACGAACAGAACACTGCTGGAGAAATATGAATGCAAAAGGAGCATAAATTATCTTCTCTGGATTAGTTAATTCTTCCAAAAAAAGTTTCATATTCAATTAGTTGTAATTACGCAATAACGCCAACATTATCACTACTGACGGATTCCTTTCTCTTGATGCAGTTCACTTTGCAGTCAGATAACATCTAAAAATTGAACCTCTATAATCCATCTACTTGGACTTTCAAAAATTCTCTGCGATGAAACAAGTCCTTATTTAACTAAAAGAGCTGCACCAGCAAGCAGCTAAGCTTCAGTGATCTCAAGAGGAAATTCATTCACTGAAGCGTCATAAAAGGAAACAATGGAAAAAGAATACTTGATCAGACGCAAACGGTGTTCGCTTAACATCATCGCTATGCGATCGGTCCAGTTGGATCGGCGTAGCTTCAATGCCTGCGCTGGCAGCCGCTTCATGAACTCCTTCATCACCCTGTGGCAATCCGAATTCATTTACCACAATATTCAGAGCTGAACTACTATAAATGAGTGCCAACATCCTATCGACGGATTTCTTTCTCATGACGCAAATCACCTTGCAATCAAACAATAACATCTAAAAATCGAACCCCCATAATCCATATATTGAGTTTTTAAAAATTCTCTGCGACGCAACAAGTCCTTATTTAACTAAAAAAGCGGCAACAACAAGTAGCTAAACTTCAGTGATCCCTAGAGGAAATTCATTCACTGAAGCGTCATAAAAGGGAACGATGGAAAAAGAATACTTGATCAGACGCAAACGGTGTTCGCTTAACATCATCGCTATGCGATCGGTCCAGCTGGATCGGCGTAGCTTCAATGCCTGCGCTGGCAGCCGCTCCATGAAGTCCTTCATCACCCTGTGGCAATCAGAATTCATTTATCAAAATATTCAGAGCTGAACTACTATAAATGAGTGCCAACAAGAACATTTTGTTGATTACCTTGACGAACAGTGACAACATTTTAATTACTGACGAAATAATTAGCAACTGCCCAGCACTTAAAGAAACACTTTAAATAGCGATAGCACAAAATTTTCCCTCTCCCGTATAAGTTTCTGGAAATCAGACCTATGCGCGAAACAAAAGCTTTTGAAAACAAGCTTAAACAGCAATAAGAAATGAAATGAAGCCTCGAGAGTAGTCTGAAATTGAAGGTTCCTGAACGAGTGGTTCCACTGTTCCCGCATTCTCATCTTCTCTTAATCTATGCACTCTCCTCCCCTCCATCCACTATATTGATTAACTCATGCATCCTTTAACAAAAAAAGAATTTTCACAAAAAAGGAGGAAAAAATGCATCTGCGGAATGCTTACCAATCTGAATGAGGTCGAATGATCAACATCATCATCGTGTAACTGAGGCGAAACAAGAATCGCCTCGTTGGACGGCGTCTTTATTGCACTTCCATGCTCGGCTTTGTTATTCTGCAAAAAGCGCTCTAAAATGTTTTCAAAGAGAACAAAGAACTTCTTTCATATGCACTATATGAATTTCACGAATAGGTGGTTATGAAAAAACGCTGATGAAGATCAAATATTTAATAATCACATCTCACTCATATTCATGAAATGTAAATTCTAATGACACATACTCGACGATAATGACTAAACCGCTACTAGAACGTGGCCTTTGTGCATAATGCCATTACTTCAAATAACTTAACGCAACGTCTTTCACAGATGGTTCGATAACATTAGACAATTTCAGTGGTTAGATAACATTCTAAAAACAACTAGCCATCTCTCTACTCTCATCATTAACCCCACTTAGGCGTTTCATACTATCCAACAGAAGGTAATGTATTGCACAACCTAATGTAGTGATATATTTCAATAAATATTTTCTTTGCAGGATTCTTCACAATTCATACAAAATTACATAAAAATACTGATAAACGAAATGCCCATCAGTAAAAAAAGCCTTTTAAAGCCTTGAAACACAAAAACGGTTTCAAAAATCTGCACAAAACATAACAGAACCATCTTAAGCAACATATTCCTTTTATAAAATAACAAACGACTGCAATAACATAACACAACAATCGTTCCGAAATTCTTACATGAACTGCACGACATTGGCACATAGAAATGACAAGAGAAAAGCATACGTCTGACGGAATACGAATATCGACATCATCATGTGTTCCGCTGTGCTCGTCAATCGCTCCTTCCACAACAGGTTCATCATTCAAAACCTCTTCAGGAATCCCCTCCTTGCATTCCATCTGCTGATTATAATCGAATAGGTAAATGTAAAATCAAGTACTCAGAGCAAACATTACTGCTGATGCAGCGAGTACAACGCTCTGCTAGAGTGAACGAACTCTGTCATTAGTCTCTCAAATCTATGACCCTTTAATCGCCTTTTTAAAATGGCGGCAACCAAACCAAGTTATATAAATGCCCCAATTAAGTTGAGACGCTCTCTTGCGGTTCAGCCCCAATACATAGAGAAAAACTAATTGACTGCTTTTACATTTGCATTGCATAGACTTCCTCCTTTCAGTCGCTACTCTCATCTCATGTCGCTTACGATAAAGTGAAAAGATTTGTCGCAAAAAAAAAAACAATTTTTTAAAAGTCTGCACACTATTTGTTCCTGGGAGATAGAAGCATCCTCTTGCAACAAGGCAATGATCGCAAGAGCCGCTATACTTTCTTCGATTTACATGATCTCAATGGGGAACTAAACAACTTTATTTCACTGTTTGAAGAATCTGTCAAATCAAAAAAATGCAGTCGAATTACGTATGGTGACGTCGCTGAAGATTTATTCCCCTATTCCTTCTTCGAAAAAAATCAGATTTTTCTGAGCAGGGAGAGAATAGAGGGAGGAGGGGAGGGAAGGGGGACAGAACAACGATCACACTTCCAATTATCAACACGACTTTAGACCCATGTAACAGCATCATTCGTTCCGCTCATTTTATTTCGAAAAGTCACGACGTTACCACCAACCTCGCCGCTGACCTGCACTCCATGGCCCACTTTCATCGTAGTAAACATGAACCCATAACGTAGAGTATCGCTCCTAATTGTCAAAGCAAATTTCAGATTAAATTCAGTTGAAGAAGAGAATATGATTCATATTGAATTCAGCTCACAAAATGGCCTCAAATTCACATGGAAATCTCCACACAAAAATGCTTATGTTGCCATTGAATACTTAAACTCCATGTAACTTCCTCCTCATGTAATTCATCAAAGCACCTCCCGATGGAGCTGTTGCGATCGTTCAATCACTACGAAATAAGAAGAAATCCCAATGCGTACCTTAAAAGCTGCATCTTGCTCTGCGATTGGAGGTGTGCCTTCCTTCGCCGCAGTTCGAGATTCGATAGCGTTCCTTGTTGCAGATTCCTCTGCACTGCTTTCCAAGCCTACATCCGACATCATAGATTCTTCTACCTTCAATTTGCTTCTTAGCCAATGAAAGAACACACATCATAAAGTAGAGTATTTAGAAAATTAATAACTGCAAGTTGTTTTCCAGTCCGTCAAAGCCGCCACTGTAGGTAAAACTAATTACCGCAATTTAGTCAGATTTTCTGCCTCAAATTACTCTACTCAGTGGTTATGAACACGAATGCAATTCTCAAAATGTACCTGCTCCTCAGCCGCTGCATCCTGCTCTGCGACCGGCAACCCGTCTTCCTTCGTCCTCGTTTGCAACTCGACAGCGCTCTCCATCGGAGACTTCTTTGCATTGCCTTCCAAATCCGAATTCGCCGTCAAAGGATCGTCAACCTTTAATTTGAGCCGTAGCTCAGGAAATAAACTTCGTCGAGAAGAATACAATAAACTAATGGGCAAGCTAGAAAATTACTGTTCGCAAGTCTATAGCAGTACAACCACCACCACAATTTTAAAATAACTGATTACTACGGTCAAGCATACTTCAAGAATCAAACTAAACCATTTGGAGAATGTTAATCGCGCGTGAAATCTTCATAACCTACTTGCTTCTCAGACACTGCATCTTGCACTGAGATCGGCTGTGCATCTTCTTTTTTCCTTGTTTGACGTCGGACGATCTTCTTTGCACTAGTTTTCACATCATCATTCGCCACCACAGATTCCGCTTTCTTCAATTTGTTGATTAATGAAACAGTGCACATTAAAGAGTTCATCTCTGCATCTAATCACTACCATCGAATTTGCCTAAAAACATGAAAGCAAAGAAGTACAATCAATCACAGCGAAAATACAGTGCTTTCACACTGACTTATTCATTACTATACTGCTTATATGCACGTAACTGAACGAAAATAAACCCACCTCTTAGCGTGTTTGCGATTGAAACTTTAAATCAATTGCTATTGAGATCTGTGACTCTGATCTCCGTCCCTATGCAAGCAGCGATCTTTTCAGACCGCAAAATTTATTTCTTTAGCTTCGTTGTCGCCAATGACCAGTTAAACGCTTCTAACAAGTAGCAGATACTAGCTGCAAAATTTTAGGGAAAGCAATGGTTGCTCAAGCAATAAGTCACCTCTACCAAACAACATATTCAAATGCTGAACTGTCGACGCATTGAGAAGCTAATTGGCGGAATTGAAAAAAGATGACGTATGCAAGTACAAAAAATCAAGCTCTATTTCAATTTCATCAGAGCTACCACAATATCGACTTCACCATCTCCTTCACCTCAAAACACTCATCACTCTATTCATCGCAAGATGCTAACAAAAGAAAAAGCCATCACTTTCATCAAAACAACTCTTGGCAACGTTTTTGCGAACGACTTCTACTGCTTTTCAAATCTAGATCCGATTCCATCCAAGGTAGAAACCTGACCGCTGACTGTTTTCAAAATCCTTTACATCCACTGATGCCACAATAAACACCTTCATATCTTCAATGAACGCTCACTTTCAATGAATGTTCAATTTGGTCGCCAACAGGTGCCTTTCCATGCAC
Organism: Parascaris univalens; assembly: GCA_037576465.1. Taxonomy (NCBI): domain Eukaryota; kingdom Metazoa; phylum Nematoda; class Chromadorea; order Rhabditida; family Ascarididae; genus Parascaris; species Parascaris univalens. The sequence continues at coordinate 166,781,541 of CM075173.1, forward strand.
AACACTCGCACGTTTAGCCCTTTGTGCCTTTCGCTTTTTCTGCACTATCTGGTCGGTTTTCACAGCGTCATCCTGCAAACCCTCAAAACTTACAACGTTCAAACTCAGCTTAACCGCAATCGCTTAAACGGATACTACAATGACTCAAATTACAAATCACTGAGTTCTTTTTTGTCCAAACGATATTTTCGAATCGCCATTTGCAAAATCCTCATACTACGCAACTTAGATTCGATGACCTCATTGGATATGCAGAGCCGTTTTATAATAATCGAGCAAATTTCATTTAATGGAAACTCACAGACGGCGTATCAATTACTTCTTCATTCGTCGCTTCATTACGCCTTTTCCTCGTTCGCGCACTGACTGTAGCCACGACCTTTTTTCTTGCAGTTTTCGATCGCGCGCCACTCTTTTCTGCTTTGTGCTGAAAGCAAAACAGACCGTTGTTTCCGATATCTAATCATTATTTAAAATGATGCAACACGCTATAGAGTGATGCAGGTGAAGTGTTCTTTTTTGCCCAAATGATACTCATTGAGTTCTTCTTTGTCTAAACGATATTTCCGAATCGCCATCTGCGAAATCCTCATACTAGGCAATTTAGATTCGATGCCCTCACTGGATACGTAGACCCGTTTTATATAAGAATCAAGCAAATTTCATTCAATGAAAACTTACAGACGGCGTATCAATTACTTCTTCATTACGCCCTTTCCTCGGTCGCGTACTGACTGTCGCCACGACTTTTTTTCTTTCAGTTTTCGATCGCGCGCCATTCATTTCTGCTTTCTGCTGGAAGCAAAACAGACCGTTGTTTCCGATATCTAATCATTATTTAAAATGATGCAAAACGCTATAGAATCGTTCAGATGAGGTGTTCTTTTTTGCCAAATGATATTTTCGAATCGTCATCTGCAAAATCCTTATACTAGGCAATTTAGATTTTAGTTTTCGATGTTCAATTTTTTCAGCAAATGGCAAGTTCTGAACATACAACGCTCATACAGTTGAACATGTTGATGCCAAAATTCCATCATATTCGATTTGGGGTTGAACTTATATGACATCACGATAGCCTATAAGAAACAGCAAAGAAGAAAGACATCGAAACTTCAAACGGGGGTTTCAAAATGATGAGAGAAAAGAAAAAAGTAGAAACATATATAAAAGCGGTTATATGGTCATTAATGGTCTCAATGATATTTAACTCCCTTTTCAACTAGCAGTGACTTCAGGCTTACGCTCTCTTTGCATTCCTCTTCATCCCTCCACTAAAATCCTCCTTACTTCAACAAGGTCTCTGTAGGAGTCACGGACTTAGTATATTCAATATCTATTCGTTGACAATGCGGTCTTGAATGTGTAATATACGGCTGTGTGTTATGTATTCTGCACAGAAATCTCCCAGGCCACGAACAAACCGCTGTTGCTGCAAATAAAAGAAGGCACTGCGTATTTCAAAACAATCAACTCATAAAGAAAAACGCAATCCTGTTATTTGGAAAGTGTCTTCAACTCTGGTCTCAATCGTTACCAAATAAACCTTACCATATCTTTAAATTAGTACAAAACAATACAACTTTCCTTCTTCTATGCCTCTCATAAACTTCAGCACTCATATAACGGCAGTACGAATGGAACAGAAATCCTGACGCCGAATAGGATAAACGGCAATTCGAAATTATGTTACACCTATCTATAAGATTTTACACCATTTAGAACCCTCTATCTCTTTTTATTACACCTAATTTCCAAACGCCGTATATTTGTGGAACCCTCCCTCTCTATTATGGATGGAAATACAACTAACTAATCATGGATCCTTCATGATGGTGGCAAAATAATGGAAGATCCACAACCCTATAAAAGCATATACGCCATAACAATTAGTTTCTTCTTTTATCTTGGCTCATTATCAAAAACCAACATGTGTAAAATGTCGTCACCAACTCGTTATATACACCCCATTGAAAAAATTCTACATACTATGAAGAGAAGATACAAACAACAAAGCCATCTATGAACTATTAAAATAATTATCCTCGTGAAACAGATATAAAAAATTCTAAAACCTACATTCACTTCTTCCACCGTCAACTTATCTTGTTTTTTTGAGCGCTGCGAAGTTTTCTCATCCTTTTTTGTTTGACGATTCCCGCTGCGTAGCGTCGCCAACCTTTTCGTATTGTCTTTTTCTTTTTCCGCAACCTTATTCTTTTTCATCTGAACCCACTTTCGTTGGTGATGAAGAATTTATTGATGGAATAAGAAAATCGCAAGAAACATTACCTCTATGAGTTCTCCACCATCATTCCACCACAACATCCAAAAACGACAACAGAAATTAAATATACGTCGTTATATAAGAGAGGGGAATTATGGCTTATCCCGTGGTCAACCAATCCAGGTTAAGATATCTTCGTCCGTTCAACTAACTTTAAATGCATCTGAGCATATGAATACGAAAAGATTTTAGATTCAGTAAAACAATATTTGCATTTAGTTCCATAAAATTACAACACCATAACTCATGAAAATTTGACTAAACATGACCACTCGTAATGCGTTCACACCGATCTCCACCTTCTTCCTCTATATCATATATGCACTTATAAGTGGAAATAACCTCTCAAATACTCGAGGTGTTCTTTCACCATTACTCGGCTAGCCCCAAAAAAATGGATGATAACAGCTGGATTGATACTATGCCTCTTGCGAGAAATTTCATCGAGTTACTTAAGTACTTATCTACTCTGTAAATGCCATGTTAACGCAACTAAACGTCCGATTGGAACCCATTATCGTTCAAACTGAAAAACGAGAACTACGACACAAATAAATCACTCCCGAAATAACGCTTCCGGTATCCATGACCCCTAAATCCTTCAATGACTATTTTATGACACTTCTAGGAAGAGATGAAATGTTAAATGGAAAGACTCATACTATTCACATAAAGGTGACTTTACTGACACCAACACTCAAAAAAATCAAGGCATGGAAAAGTCCATCACCTCTGTGATGCCTTTTGTTGCTGCTCTTGCAGATCGCAAAACCTTTTCCTTCACTGTCTGATCAACTGGCATTTCTTCAGCAACCTTTGCTCGGCGTTTTCTGGGTACATCCTTTCCACTGTCCTTTCCCTTTTGCTGTAAGTCAATTAAATTGACACCTTCATGCCACGAATAGAGAATGGAATACAATACTGATATACCTTTTTGCGCAATACTGCAAATGTATTTTAATGTCATATTGCGGTGCAAGGAAAACCTTGGAAAACAACTACGACACAGAGCCATCGTACTGCACCTGAGATGGAAAAAATTCGCTATTTATAGGTAATAAGAAGCTTATTATTGAAGAGCTAAATTGCTATCTGCAAAGGTTGAGGACATTATCGTCTATTTGAGTTTTCAAAGGTAATGCTGCCTAAAACAGATCAGGTAACATACTTCACTATCGCCCCTCTTAACGAGTTGAGGTACAGATGCCAAAACCTCCAAGAGATGAGACCATCATACAGAAAAAAAACAAAGACAACAATGCCAAATACTCATGGAAACAAGTAAACAAAAAATCTGGGTCTTGCCTCGGCGGTCGAGTTATTCGAATTCACGTCTCGTACACCTACTACCTTTTCCTTCTTCGCAGCAACTGGCTGCGCCTGTTCAACGTCCTTTCCTCGTCGCCTTGTTGAGCGTGCCACATCCGCAACGTTTTCGTCGTCCTTCTAAAAACCCGCTAACATCATATGAGTTACTGACCATTAGTGGACACAAAAACAACAATTTCTGGTCATTCTGGACAAGGACAACATTGCACATAGCCAATCCACACTTAACAAATATAATATGTGAAAATCGAACAATGTCGTGTTCTTTTCATTCTTGAAAGACCTCATAGTTACTTCATAAAATATGAATGAACAATTGCGAGGTTTCGTAATAAGGAAAACCGATAAATCAGCACCGTCGCTGTATTCTATCCATCCAAGAGCTAATCATTCATTAGAAAGGCCATTGAATTGGAAATGCCATTCAATGACCATTAAAATATAACAATAACCGATGTCAACCAATTCAAAAAAAGTGTCTGCAGTATCATTCAATGAATAATGCAACAACTAATATAACAACAAAATGCCATCATTAAAAAAAAACGATGGTACCTTAAGCACTGATGGGATTTCAGCCAGCTTCTTATCCCCTCTTCTCGTTCTCTTCGAAATGTTATCACTCGCAGATGCTTCAGTTTCTTGCTCTGTATCATTGCGCCTCGACGGTCTTGTCTTCTGAACTGACTTCTAGAACAGACGATGATATACCAAGAGATGCAAAACGTTGATAATAGAAAAGAGAATAAAAATCTTGAAGAAAGTGAACGAATAGCCAGAGCTGATAGAGCAGCAAAAATAGCAATGCCCATATTCACTTGGTGCGTAGTATGCTATTCTATTACTCTATGATTAATTATACTTGAAAAGACTTCAATGAATTGATACCGTCCTTTGCAAAATACTCAATCTGACGAAGGGTTGTATAAACTATAGAAAGCTTTAAGTGTAGTCATCTGAATATGATAAACCAACTAACCGCTTTAACGTCAGCCGGATTAGCTGTCATCTTTGGCTTGCTAACTTTGCTTCCTGAAGCACGTTTGAGTTGTACTGTTGGCTTTTTTCTTGGCGCCTGCTGCTTCTTCGAACTTCTTGCTATTGGAGCCATAACTTGGAAAAAATGAACTGAAAATAACCAAATTGCTAATAAGCCTATTGCAAATGGCACGCTTTAATGAGATATGAGTACCACGCAAATAAAGGTATTAAACATTAACGTTAAACTGGCTGGCTAGCTATTGATTGCGCAACCAAAAAGAATAAAAAACAATATCGCAAATCACTAAACTTCACAAGTACAACATCATACGTTTTACTACTCAAATGTCATTCATAAAAGAACTTTGTCTGTAGGCGAGTGCACAGTCTGATACTCAATGAAAACATATTGGTGGTGGAAACGAGATTTGGCTGGATGCGCGAAGATGCCTCAAATCACAATCCAATTCCGATTGGGCGAACGATATTAGCTGGATTAGAGCTGATCTGAAACGGCTAATACCGTGCAGACTCTGAGTTGAGATCTTTTCAGAAGGCGACTAGAGGCGCTTTTAACTTAAGAAAATTTACTCCCATTAATTAAAATACGATTGAAAAACTCTGTACAGAATTAAACGGAAGACGATTTCATGATGCATCCACTTTTAATTTCAACGACTTTCAGCATAAACGTAATATATGCAAAGTTAAAAGATACATTATACAACAAATGCAGGCAGGCTATTGTTAATAAGAAGAATATATCTGAGAGGTGAGATGGAAAACTTACAGGAGCTCGTACATGGTGATAAAAGATTGGGCACAGCATATTTTAGGTCCGACGCATTCAATAAAGCACATTATCTGGGGGAAACGCATGGAACAAAGGTGGATGGGACGACGAACATAGAAACTATCTGCAGACGTGTGAAGAAGCAAATAACGTTCGCTAGAAACTATTACAAAAAGCACTACATTGCAGAAAAAAAGAGTGTGCTATTTGTGTTTAAGAGTGAGGCTCCGAATAGTATTAAGCAACAGCCGTATGGGATTGAGGTTGGACTTAATCTGGTGGCAACTCTTTACTGACCTCTCTTCAACGTCTTAACATATAACCACGACTCAGATCAGATCTGATTTAATCAGCGAACGGGCTTCTCTCACTTCTAAGTGACAAACGAATGTTCACCCTTCAAGCTCATCGTATCGTCGTGCCATTCCGACGAGAATATGCCACTCCCGAAAATGTAACCATTTTGAGCAGACGAGATCGACGGTACTAATCATTAATTAAGACTAAAAACCCCAACTTTTGAAACTTTCTGAAACGTTTTATCTTCGAACGTGCGGAAAAAAAGAGGAAAAATAGCTAATTTTATATTTGCTGAAACGAGCGGACAAAATATCGATGAGGAAACTCGGAAGTACTCAAACTGCAGCAACTCTCACACCGAAACCAACGGTGACCGAACAACCTCGACAACACATCGAACAACGAAACACCGTTCGCTGTACGCACCACACATCTTCGATTATCACAAACGCAGCTACATGACTTTCGCAACAACCATATTGACCACCACACGAGGCAAATTCGAGCCGCAATTCCATCGACGATATTTCACAACACGCCTCACATTCGCGCGCATTTTCAAATCCGAGAAAAAGCGCCATTTTTGAATTTGGCATCATATTTAACAGCTCACTTGTTAAAACTATACAATTAATTAGCTCATAGGACATCAAACATTCAACGATATTGGTCAACGTAGGGGCATTTCATTGCATTTAATATAGAAAATGAAATATTCAGTTACTTTATTCGAATAAGTGCACTAAAATCAACGACCAATATCGTTCACTCGAAAATGAGATTCATATATTTTCTTATTTGCATAAGAGAATTATTTATTCCCACAGTTCGATCATATCATTATCGATCGAAAACGATCAGTTTCCACTGGAAATCATTTTGAAAATTGCTCTATCAACGTTCGATTGCTTCTAACAACGCCCATCGAAACTACCCGCAATAAAGGGTACTTATCGCAGAAAAAATTGCCCTCATCGACAAGTAAGTTCGCTTTTCTATTGTCGGTGTAATTTGCGAATTGAGTAATCCCCACAAGTTTGAATTAATTTTTATCATTTTTAAGACTGCATTTTAATGGTGCATTCGCATCCACACTATTTCTTTACGCTCTTATACTCAATATATGATAGGAGGTCTTTGATTGCCTCAGAAATATCCCTCACAACTAAATCGATGTATTCGTTCGTTAATTCGTCCTTGATGTGTTCACCTCTAAACGCGAAAATTTTCAACCTTAAGATCCTATATTCAACCGATTGAGCGAGGATCGACGATTGCATAAACGCCGCCAACACAACATCGTTGTCGCCACCGTTTTATTGCGCATATCTCTCAAAATGATTTCATCACGATATGATGATGCCACGTTGCATTTATATTTGAAGAATCCATAAATTGATTATATGATATTCATTTATAAATTATCGAATAAAACAGTGACAAACAAATAAAAATTTTTTTTGTTTTTTGATTTTTCTGGAATTGGATCGAATTAATTTTTTCCAGACTTTCCCACTTATTAAAGAAGAGCTGCTTACACGGTGAGACGGTGAACAATGCAGATGGTTTTCAAGTTTTTCTCATTGTTGATTGAAAATTAATTATCGATTAATTCTGAGCGGAATTTTGTGCTCAATGATTCAGTTACTCATCATTTAGCTGTCGAATAGTGCGCAATTAACAATGCAATATCACAAATTCTTAATCCTCATTTTTAGCGGCGCAGCGATAGTTGGCGATTTTTCTATAAAGGGCAATCCCCATTGAAGTAAATTCGGTGAATCGCTCTTTACAAATGATAATTTCCATAGCAATAATAAGGAATAATTTTATTTTGATTTTATTCCACGAGAATACTCATTTCACAGTTATGGAAGGAGGTTTTTGATGGTGTGTAGTCGTCACTGTTTATTCAGATATCCTCACCGCCAGTTTATTCCAGCTTCCTCGAAAATGTCCCATCTTTCACCACAATGTAAATGAAATAGTAGGCAAGGGAAGAGGATATTTGCTGTATGAACCTCTTTCAACTTTGGGGCATATTGAAAGAGTTAAGCTAAATGAATCCATTCGTTGGTTTGGATCTGTTTGGTGTTTCAATGTTGATTCGCTCTTTGTTCTGGTTACATTTACTGCTACAATCCTGTAAGGGTTCGCGTCATAAGAGTTTAAAAGAGCAATATGTATTTTTCAGTCTCATTCATTATATATGTTCCTCACCTATGATATTTAATGTTAATATTTCACCGATTCTTATAATTTTCGAGTATGTTTTATATGTACTTTGATAACTGTTTTATGTGCACGCATTTGTTATCTTTCTTTCGTGGCGCATTTGTCCGATGATTTTCATTCAACAATCATAATGGTCTTATTGACATGAATCACAACTTTTCGTAAAAATATTCGAAAGAATTTTCGTTGAATTTTCAAAGAGTTTATATAGTAAGTGGAATCCGAATTCTTTCAAAGAGAACGGACTATGGAAGTTTGCGTACAGTTAAGCCATTCTATAAGATGACCTTTATTATTATCGGTGCAAGTAAAATGAGCAACATTATCTCACCGCTTTAGAACACCTATGAATCGGATCAACACCTGCATGAAAATAATTACATTTTATTTGTATTATGCAGAATTACCAAATTTTGATTGTTGGCTTAAACGAACTTACCTGTAGAATTTTAGAGATTATCTGCCGTTCTATTTTCGATAGTAGTAAACGATATGCCGACAACGAATCCGAATTCATTTTGTTGTGCTGTAATGTGACCTCTGCATTAAACTAATAGCCGTAAAGCTAAGCACACAAAAAAACGTATGAAAGAACGTTATTCATATATTCATCTGTTCCGCTTCGAAAGCACATTCATCCGTTCATTTATCAACGTATAATTATTTTCATTTTTCTATGACCTAAATCTTCAGAAAATATGATGCAATATAATTCATATGTTTTTATACATACATAAACCACCAGAAAGGTTGAATCATTTTGAGCATTTTGCAGCGCTGCTTAACTTTTTTACGCTTGCTTGCAAACTTCCTCATTGTGTTACCATTCTTCAAGCACTTTTATTCCATAATTTCTAAGAAATTCCCCATAGTGATTTATGGCCTTATTGGTGAACGTTTAGCGGTGACAGTGTTGAATGTCAGTGAGATCGATCTAGATAACACGAGGAAACGAGGGTAGCAAGCGATGAGAATTTCATCTCGTCTATTCTATAGGCATTTATCTCGCTGATTCAACTCTATACACATAATTGTTTTCTTTTTTTGATAAATATCCAAAATAGGTGACTTTATTTGCTATCGAATCGGCTATCATTTACATTTTTTTCCTAATCATATTTTAATTAAAATTATAAGTAGGAATTGGTAGAACATTTGAAATTCATAAGTGCTTAACGCTGCTAATTAAACAGATATTTTCTTCTCTAGAATAAAAACTTTTCAAAGTCATCATTCAGTTTGCATATATCATATTTCATGAAAATGCTATGTAATGCAATTAATATGATAATTTCAGAATGAGACGATTTAATTTTATATTCTCTAAACCAATATGTGTTATAAAACGACACTTATTAAATCCATCATCGTTCCGACCGATTATCGTTATCACTCTTTTTATGCTATCACCTCAAAGCAAACACCTCAAAGACATATACAAAGCAGCGAAAGACGCTCATATCAAACAACGCTTCGATATTCGTAACATATCTATCTCTATTTTCCACAATCGAAAAGGTCATTTACATCTTTATTTCGAACTTTCGTCAATATTTTTCTCACCTCAATTTTCATACATGTAAGTTCCAAAAAGTTAAGAAATATACACATAGTAAAGCGAAATGTTTTATTTATCTGTTAGTGGGAATAAACAACGATTAGTTAATTGTTCTAATTATTTCAAAATCCCGGAAATAATTCATATATAAAATTTAAAAAAAAGAATTTTATATAATCGATGTTTGGCAAATGTCGAATTTTGTAATGATATGATAAGATTATCGATAAGTTGCATTTAGAGCAATACTCTCAACTGCATTTATATTTGCCATTAAGTGCAGAGGTTTCTCAAGAAATGAGTAAAATTTGAGTAAATCAATGCAAAACATCACAACAATAAGCTTAAATTTGCTGGGCTTTTTTAAGAAACTTAAATCAGATCAGGTCGAATCTGAAAACACACAGTTTACAGTGGGCTTGTGTGACATCGTTCACTTTGCCATTGCTAAATTTTCAGTGATACTTAACAAAATGTTATGTTACTGATCTTAAGCAGTTTTACACTGTCATATATCAGTTATTCTTTGTTTTGTCAAGCAGACGTATCCTTTCTATAAGCACGTGGTTATCTATTGAAAGGCCAGCATTTGGCTATCCATTAAAAAGCGCAAAGCCGGCTATCCATGATGCGTGACGCAAGGTCATATGAGTTTTCCTTTTCTCATGAAAATACCTCTAATTATACATAAAATCGCAAAAAATTGCATTTGATTATTGAAACTCAACCTAATTCAGTGTTATCGACAAATTTTGCATAAAAAATGAAAGGTTATCTATTTTTAGTACGTATGAAAATTACTTCATTACTTAACTTTTACTCGTTTCCTACCGAAATCTTCTCACGTACTGACTGAAGGAAAAAAACCGTATATTATTGCAAAACATCTCTGGTGAAAGAAAAGGGTTTTGTTTTGTCGTTATTGAAATTGCTAAGTGGAAAATTGCAGCATGACTGCGAATACCGTTGTGATAATATTCAACGCACATCGTGATTTCATCTCGTCGGGTATTTCATTGATGTGTCATGCAAATTCACTGAACAGCTCAACAACGAGCAATGCATACATACGATATGCATCATGGCTTCATTTCACTGTAAATGGAGTACGCTCATTGCTGAGTGTAAAACACTCCCGGCTATGGAATTTCTTCGATTATCTGTTTATATATTCAAACATCACCACAATTCCACAATGCAGTTGCAGTAAGTAATAAATCCTATTTTTCATCTCTCTAAACGATGGATAAAATGCCAGTACTATAAAATATGTTAGCCGGATTCAACTCAGTATCATCGAATGGAAAATTTTTTACTTCGATTTGTAAAGAAGCATAAAAATTCCAATATATTTTATGAAAATTCAACTTGTAACTTTATACAACTAAATTTTTTCGTATACATTTTCATACTTACAATTATCACTAAAATTATAAGTAAGAATGTAAAACGATGAAAAAAATATAGAAGAAGTTGAGGATATATGTGGGCCTATAATTTTTATTTATTAAACCAAGCTCATAATTCCCAACAAATAGAAGAATATTA